>JARQOC010000002.1:731795102-732242784 GCA_033576535.1 Allobates femoralis
CAATCAAAATATTTCAAAGCCGGAATAAATGAGAGCGGATGTGGAGGCTGCATTAATGGCTCGTCCGCACTCCTCTGCTCAATACCTGCTCTCCTAAATGACGACTTTCAATTTATTTTGGAGGCTGCTGTTGATATGCGGCTCCTCGTATCGGGGAAAAATGAAAAGGAGAAATGTTCAAACAGCTAATTAACTTACAGTCACATCTCCATGTTTATCTCATTATCTGCTGCTTTTCTTTGTGTATTCATTTCGTAGGTCCTACTTTGTCAGCCAGGTTTCAGAACTCACAACGTTACTGTTCCATCAAAATGGATTGTAAATGTGATGAACATTACCTGCATAAGTGAATTATGAAAAGTATGGAACAATATGGGAACACGTTTCGCATTCAAGCTTACTCAGGGGAAACCGAGAAGTGTATAATGTCCCTTAACATTTTCTACAACTTGTAGGTCTTAGTTGTTAGCCCAACACCAGGATTACATATCTAGAGATTCACAAAAGAGTGCTCATCTATAAAAAAGGGTTTTAGTGCTGTGCAAACATCCCAAATCAAAAGTGCGTTTCGCACCCCAGCTTACTCAGAGGGTACCGAGAATTGTGTATGCCCCATAATATAGTAGCCCTGAAAGACAATGTGGATAACCCATAACTGTTAGAAAGCCCTCCACCCCTGTAGATTGTCCAATTCAACTCTGTTGAAAAATAGCACTGTGAAATCCTTCTTGTTACAGAGATTTGAGGACTATCATTTTTGCAACATTTTGGGTCGAAGTTGGTAGCCCAACACCTGATTACCATTGCTAGATTCACAAATAATTGCTTGTCCATAAAGTAGTTTAGTGCTTTGCAAACATCCCAAATCCAAGTGCGTTTCGCATCCAAGCGTACTCAGAGGGTACCGAAAAATGTGTAATGTTCCATAATATAGTAGCCCTGAAAGGCAATGTGGATCACCCATAATTGACTAAATGTATTGGATTTCCCCTGAATAGATGGCAATTCAACTCTATGGGGAAATATAGCACCTTGCCTATCCTGCTTCGCTACAGAGACTTGAGGACCATCATTTTCTGCAACATTGTGTGTCCCAGTTGTTAACCCAACACCTGGATTACCATTGGTAGATTCACAACAAAAGTGCTTACCCAAAAAGTAGTTTAGTGCTGTGCAATGCTCCCAAATACAAAAAGTGTCTCGCTTTCAAGCTTACTCAAGGGGCTCTACGAAGTATGTACTTTATGTACTGCTATGAAATAAAGCAGTCCTGAAATATGATGTGGATTGCCCATAATTTAGCACGCGTGACAGAACTTCCCCCCCGCCCCAAGACAAAATCTGTGCATACAGTAGATGCTCCAATTCCACTCTATGGGGAACATCCTGCTTCGCTTCAGAGACTTGAGGATCCTCATTTTCTGCAAAATTGTAGGTTCAGTTGTTAACTCAACACCTAGTTTACCATTACTAGATTCAGACAAAAGTGCTTACCCATAAAGTAGTTTAGTGCAGCTCAATCTTCCCAAACCCAATGAGTGTTTTGCACTCAACTTATTCGGGGATACAAGAAGTTATAATAGCTAGTTGTACATCCCCATCCAACAAGCGTTTTGTGTCCAAGCTTACTCAGGGGATACTGAGAAGTTTTTACTATTAATAGTCTTGGCATATGATGTGTATCAACCATAGTTGAGCACGTGTTTGAACCCCCACCCCTCCTTCCCTGAAAGATCCCTGTGCATACAGCATATGCTCCTCAGAGAAATAGCACCCTGCAGGTCCTGCTTCACCACAGAGACATTTTCTGCAACATGTGTTAATTCTGTGCAATCCTCCCAAAACCCAAAGTGAATTTCGCATTCAAGCTTACTCAGGGGGTACCAAGAAGTGTGTAATGTTCCTTAATATGGTAGCCTTGATCGATGATGTGGATTACCCATAATGGAGCATGTGTGTTGGAACCACCCCCTGAAAGAATCTTTGTGCATACAGTAGATGCTCCAATCAATTCTATGGAAAGAGATAGCACCTTGCACTTTCTGGTTCCTTACAGGGGCTTGAGGACCCTCCTTTTAAGCAACATTGCAGGTCCCAGTTGTTATCCCAACAACTAGTTTACCAATGTTAGCTTCACAAAAAATGTGCTACTCATAAAGTAGTTTAGTGCCTGTGCAGACCTCCCAAACTCAACATTGGTTTCGCATCCATGCTTACTCAGGGAGTACGAGAAGTGTGTAATGTCCTTTAATATGTAACTACAAGATGTGGAGGCCATAATTATGTACAGTGTTGGAACCCTCCTTGCTGAAAGAATCCCTGTGCATTTAGTGCATGCTCCAATTTAACTCTATGGAGAGAGTTAGCACCTTGCACTTTCTGCTTCCTTACAGGGGCTTGAAGACCCTCCATTTCAGCAACACTGTGGGTCGCAGTTGTGTTCCCAATGACTAGTTACCATTGTTAGCTTTCACAAAAAAAGTGCTCACTGATAAAGTAGTTTAGTGATGTGCAGTCCTCCCAATTCCAACATGGGTTTCGCATCCATGCTTACGCAGGGGTACTGAGAGGTGTGTAATGTCCCTTAATATAGTAGCCTTAAAAGATTATGTGGATTGCCCATAATTGAACATGTGTGTTGGAACTCCCCTGAAAGAATCTTTGTGCATACAGTAGATGCTCCAATTCAATTCTATGGAAAGAGGTAGCACCTTGCACTTTCTGCTTCCTTACAGGGGCTTGAGAACACTCCTTTTAAGCAACATTGTGAGTCCCAGTTGTTATCCCAACAACTAGTTTACCATTGTTAGCTTCACAAAAAAATGCAATCCACCCAATCCAAACATGGGTTTCGCATCCATACTTACTCAGGGAGTACCGAGAAGTGTGTAATGTCCCTTAATATAATAACACTGACAGAGGATGTGGATCGCCCACAATTAGGTACATGTGTCGGACCCCTCCTTCCTGAAAGAATCCCTGTGCATATAGTGCATACTTCAATTCACCTCTATGGGGAGAGATAGCACCTTGCACTTTCTTATTCCCTACAGGGGCTTGAGGACCCTTCTTTTCAGCAACATTGTGGGTCTCAGTGGATATTCCACAAACTAGTTTACCATTGTTAACTTCACAAAAAATGTGCGTACACATAAAGTACTTTAGTGCTGTGCAGTCCTCCCAATCCCAACATGGGTTTCGCATCCAGGCTTACTCAGGTGGTACCGAGAAGTGTGTTATGTCCCTTAATATAGTAACCTTGATAGATGATGTAAAAATGGTTTGTTGGACCCCCTTCTTCCTAAAAGATTGTGAGCATCAGCAAATCTTATTTTTTTGTATTTGTTGAGCTGACTATTTTCATTTCCTTTCAGAATTGAATACAATTAAAAAGTAATTTTTCTCAATATTAAAAAAAATTAAAAAAAAAAACACTACGTAAACGAATGAAAAACAAATCATCGATGCGTCGCGCACAGGTGCAATTTTAATATGTTCTGTATTAAATTATATAGACGCACGTACGCTTGATACCGGAGCTTTGATTAAAGGCAGTAAAAGGCGGCACAGAACAGGTTAACTGAAGATTTCGGGCAAAGTATTAAGATGTTCCGGAACTGACCGAGCACAATTCGGAATAAAGAGGTGAAAAGAACATTTACATTCTTAATATGCGCCAAAACATAGAATACTAATCAACAAGACAATCTGACCTGTTATTGGCATCAATTAATTGTGAAAATTGAAAAAAAAAAATGATGATAATTAGGTCAATTTTCTGAAATTCTGATTAACGTACCCCCCCAATGTATTCTGAAAAGCAATAGGATTTTGCTATTTAATCTAAAACCAGCGTGATGTAGGGGCTAAGAACCTGATTCCGGTGATGTGTCACTTACTAGGCTGTGTGTTGCTGTTTCATGACACACAGTGTTATAGCAGCAGGAGATTATCACTACAGGACTAGGTTGTAGTGTAGTGAGCGCCTTTACAGTCCTGGAGTTCTGCTGCTGTTTAACTCAGAGTTCTTGTTTTTTTCCTTTGACTAGTCTGGGTTGATGTTGAAGCTGCAAGTTGCTGAATGTGTGGTGAGCGGCTCTGCAGGTTGGGAGTGAGTCACAGTTCAAGTGGAGGTGTGTGGGGTGGGTCTGAGCTTTCTGCTCCCCCACACCCCCTCAACCTTAAATAGTTTTGCTTCCCTCCACCAGATGCTGCTGACGGTGTTCATTTCTCATCTAGGACCCGTGCTGTGCAGACATGCTGCCGGAGCAGCTGCTATTCTCTTAACTTGGAGGTAGGGGCTCTTAGCTGAGAGCAGGTTGAGGAAAGTTGAGGGACAGGTAGTGACCTAAACCTCCTCACCTTCAAAGGTACCTTTGGGAACAGGGCTAGTAAGGGACCCCAAGTCCAGGGCCAGACTAGCCTCCCATTCGCCCTTGCCTGTTAACTCTTCCTGCTCCATTCCCTTCATCTACTGCACGTGTTGGTCTTGTGTCTCTTAGTCTTCTTGCTCTGTATAACCCACCCCCCATTGATTGGCAGATTTCTGCCTATGCAGAGTGTACATAGGATGCAGCCAATGAGTGGTGTGGCAAGGTTATACAGGGGTCAGCATTCTGAGCTCTGCTATGCAGAGAAAATGGGATTGTATTAAAATCACCAGCAAGTAAGACATCGCTGGAAGCAAAAACCTCCTTTTAAGGGGTTTTCCCCACCAATGACTCCTATCCCAGCGTTAGAACCCCCCTGATTACTAGAATAGGATCCTCCCATTCTACTTCTTCTGCATCCTCAGGATGTGGACTGCAGTGAATACATTGGAGGACGGGTCGCCGGCACCTTCTTCCACCAATTAGCGTGTGAGATAGCAGACGCAATTCTGTATTTTGGAGGCTATGTAGAGGCTCTTGCTGTATTTAGGAGACTGTGTGTTGGCTCATTCTGTATAATTTGTGAGGAGGTTTATGTGAGCGGCTCATGCTGAATTTAGGAGGCTATGTGAGGGCTCATGCTCTATTTAGGGTTTTGTGACGGCCTATGCTGTATTTAGGAGGTATTGTGGGGGCTCATGCTGTATATAAAGGGGCATGTGTGGGGGCTCACGCTGTATAGAGGTGCTATATGGGGACTCATTCTGTATATAGGAGGCTATGTGAGCAGCTCATGCTGAATTTAGGAGGCTATGTGAGGGCCTATGCTGTATTTAGGAGGGTGTGTGGGGGCTCATACTGTAGATAGCAGGGCTGTGTGTGGCTCATGCTGTATAGAGGGGCTATGCGGGACTCATTCTGTGTATATGAGGTTATGTGAGAGTTCATGCTGTTTTTAGGAGACTGTGGGGGCTTATGCTGTATTTAGAAGGCTATGTGAAGGCTCATGCTGTATTTAATTTTGTAGCACAAATACTTTTCTACAAATGAATGGTGTTCAAAAAAATAAAAATAAAAAAGAAGATGTGATCAAACTTACTATAATATACCCCAGGAAGTGGAGTAAATCATGAAGTCTACACCGGTTGGCATAGACTACATTTTTGGGACCACAGGCAACACAAAAATTAACCAAAGCTTTGGCTGTCATTATATCGGTAATGGTGGCGAGAGTTGGATGTGGCTCACGACCATCTGTGACTCTCAGGGTCAGAAAGGCTGGCGACCATTGGCCCAAGCAAAAGATTTCAAGTGCTCCTTAGAAGGTGTAACAAGAAGGAAGGACATCAGTCATGTCCAAGAGGATGGACGTATGTGGGGTAAAGAGGCGCTCCTCCTCCCAGACTGGTGCTCAGTAATCTTCACAGGCCGGAACACCATAATATGAGTTTTGGGTAATTAAGGACACACTTAGAAGTTTCTAGATCATAGTGTTGGCACTTTGGGGGTCTCGAAGTGTTCCCTTTAAAACACAGTGCTGAGAAGAGGAGCTGTGGAGTCGGTAAGTCAAACATCCGACTCCTCAATGTCCCTGAATCTCACTCCGACTCTACGACAATGGTCACCGACTCCGACTCTACAACCCAGACTCCACAGCCCTGGCTGAAAATACAACTAAAGATGACTGCGCCTTTAAGGGTTCAAAGCTACATGTGTGCAATAAAAAGACCGATGAGGAGACTGATAGGACCGCTATCTAAACACAGCAAATTGGGGGGGGGGGGGGGGGGAGGATTGTGAAGAAAAAGTATAATTGTAGGGGAAATGTGTGACAGCAGTAGGAAAGTGACCTTGGTTTAAGTCTGTGACTGTCTGTACACAATGGGTATGACCTTTTAGGAATTGTTATTACAGGAATTCACAACCAATGGGGGTTTCCATGAGAATACGGAGGGTGTCATCTGTGAATCTGAGCTTCAGAGCTTAGCTGCTCCCTTTTGGCCAGGCTTTACATTTTATATTCCCTATACTAGGAAGGGGGATGTTTGGAAGAGTTGGAAGAGAGACCAAAATGGTGACCGGTCTGCAAACCATGTCCTATGAGGAACAGTTACAGGATTTGGGAATGTTTAGCTTACAAAAAAGACTGAGAGGAGACTTAATAGCGGTCTACAAATATCTCAAGGGCTGTCAATCTGTAGAGGGGTCAGTTTTATTCTAGGGCTGTCCCACTGTAGAGGGACCCACTTTATTCTAGGGCTGTCACACTATAGAGCAGTGATGGCGAACTCCAGGCCTCGAGTGCCACCAACAGTGCAGGTTTTCAGGATTTCTTCAGCATTGCACAGAGGTTGAAATCATCACCAGTGCAGTGATTATATTATCACCTGTGCAATATAAGGAAATCCTGAAAACCTGCACTGGTGGTGGCACTCGAGGCCTGGAGTTCGCCATCACTGCTATAGAGGGATCAGCTTTATTCTATGGCTGTCACACTGTAGAGTGATCAGCTTTATTCCAGGGTTATGACGCTGTAGAGGGAACAGCTTTATTCTAGGGTTATGACGCTGTAGAGTGATCAGCTTTATTCTAGGGCTGTGACACTATTGAGGAATCAACTTTATTTCAGGGCTGTCACACTGTAGAGGGATCAGCTATATTCTAGGGCTGTCACATTGTGGAGGGATCAGCTTTATTCTTGGGCTGTCACATTGTAGAGGAATCAACTGTTTTCTAGTGCTGTCACACTGTAGAAGGAGCTGTTTCATTCTAGGGCTGTCACACTGTCGAGGGATCAGCTTTATTATATGGCTGTCACACTGCAGAAGGGATCAGCTTTATACTCATTTACATAAGGAAAGACTAGAAGCAATGGGATGAAGCTGAATGCAAGGAGACACAGATTAGTTATTAGAGAAAAACATTTTGACAGTGATGGTGATCAATGAGTGGAACAGGCGGCCACGAGAGGTGGGGAGTTCTCCTTCAATGAAAGTCTTCACACAGAAGCTGGATAGATTAGAGAATCCTGCTTTGAGCAGGGGGTGGAGCAGATTACCCAGAAGGTTCCTTCACATGATGACCCGAGAAAATCCTTCACACGATGACCCTGGAGGTCCCTTCCAAATCTACCATTCTAGGATTCTACGGGATTCTATGTTTTTATATGCATGGTACTGACACCCATCATCCAGTCACACACCTGAGATTAGAGTATTAAAATCTAGGCTGTCCTGAAACATCAACTCAGGGTAAAGCATGTAAAAAGCTGGGTGTTACAAAAGAAAGCTGTTCACAGGTGGGGGTTGGCCAATGTGGATGTGATCTATATTTCTTTTCTCCTTCCCTGAAGTAAACAGAAGACACCTTCAGACTGGAACGTTTAGGTGTTTCTGTTATTTCTCCCTATTTATTTAGTAACTAGATGGTGGCCCTATTCTAACACATCGGGTATTCTGGAATATGTATGTAGTTGACATACTGTGACTGACAGAACTTGTTCAGTCAACGAGAGTGAACTACATATATATATATAGCAGCACTATGGTATATGGTGGTACATTACAGCACATGTATAGCAGCGCTATAGTATATGGAGGTACATTATAGTACATGTAAAGCAGCACTATGGTATATGGCGGTACATTACAGTACATGTATAGCAGCACTATGGTATATGGCGATACGCCGCTCCCCGTGGCCCCCGCTCCTCCACAGTAAAAGTAAAAAAATCCTCAGTGAGGACACTCACCTGTCCGCTGGCTCGCTCCACCTCCGTCTTCTAGGTTCTACAGGCCTTTAGGACCGGTCGTTGCCTGGGAAACCGATCAGCTGATCGGTCACATGACCGCTAACTGCCAGGGGGCAGGATGGAGCGAGCGGGGCAGGATGGAGCCGGCGGGGGGGAGAAAGATGGAGCCGGAGGGTGGGCAGGATGGAGGCGGAGGGGGGGGGGGCAGGATGGAGGCGGAGGGGGGGGGGCAGGATGGAGGCGGAGGGGGGGAAGGATGGAGGCGGAGGGGGGGGGAAGGATTGAGGTGGAGGGGGGGCAGGATGGAGGTGGAGGGGGGGCAGGATGGAGGCGGAGCATGATGGAGCCGGGGGAGCAAGAACAGCGGGGGCAGGATGGAGGCGGGGGGGCAGGATGGAGCAAGTAGGGCAGAATGGAGCAATCGGGACAGGATGGAGCCAGGGGGGCAGGATGGAGCCAGGGGGGCAGGATGGAGCGAGCGGGGCAGGATGGAGCGAGCGGGGCAAGATGGAGCGAGAGGGGCAAGATGGAGCGAGTGGGGCAGGATGAAGCGACTGGGGAAGGATAGAGCAAGCGGGGCAGGATGGAACAAGCGGGGCAGGATGGAGCAAGCGGGGCAGGATGGAACAAGCGGGGCAGGATGGAGCAAGCGGGGCAGGATGGAGCAAGCGGGGCAGGATGGAGCGCGGGGGCAGGATGGAGCAAGCGGGGCAGGATGGAGTCGAAGCGGGGGCAGGATGGAGCAAGCGGGGCAGGATGGAGCAAGCGGGGCAGGATGGAGAGCGGGGCAGGATGGAGCGAGCGGGGCAGGATGGAGCGAGCGGGGCAGGATGGAGCGAGCGGGGCAGGATGGAGCGAGCGGGGCAGGATGGAGCAAGCGGGGCAGGATGGAGCAAGCGGGGCAGGATGGAGCAAGCGGGGCAGGATGGAGCAAGCGGGGCAGGTTGGAGCAGGGGGGCAGGATGGAGCAAGCGGGGCAGGATGGAGCGGGGGAGGTGGCAAGATGAGTAAGGGGCAGGATGGAGCAAGATGGGCAGGATGGAGCGGGTGGGGGCAGTGGGTTCCCGGTGTATCCTGGCAGCAGTGGCGCTAACGTGCCTATCGTCAAGCTGTAAATTGGCACGAAATTCGAACTTTGAATTTGCGCGCCAATTTGCATAGTCTGCGTTCAATGAGCAGCCTCTGTCTGGGGCGCGATTTCTGTGACCGACAGACACCTTAGACAATTATATAGTAGATGGTTTTGCAAATTTTTTGTCAGTCATTTTTATGTTTTTATCTTTTACACCTTTTTATTGTAAGCAGTGTTTTCTCTATAAAAGCTTAAAACTTTAGTAAGTTTGATACTATAATTGCTTTAAATAATCCACAGCCTTACAGAGTGTGTGCGACCCTATGGATTGTCAGACAGCAGGATATTTTGGGGACTCATCACCCCGTGGTGTTTTTGATGAGTGGTGGCAGCGTCTTTTGTAGTCGGGTGTGATTTAAGCTCACTTTATAACACAAGTGGAGTGCTGGATTGAGTGAGAGGCGATAGATTAACCCTTGCAGGCGACCCCACAGCACGTGCTGAGAAATTTGCCTTCTGCCGAGATGAATTTCCTAGAAAGTCTGTACAAAGAAGGACGTGTGACCACAGATAGACATATTGGTCCTCCTGATCACGCATCCTTGGTTAATTAATTATCTGCATGTGCGGTGTTATTTTAACAAAGCGGTTCACATCTGCATACTGAACGCGCACGCGAGCCCTGGTGATGTGTATTCCTTGGCACAGTCCGTCCAAAACAAACAAGGTGCAAAATTACATAGATCCGCTCTCGCGAAATTGCAAACCCTTGAGGTTACAATAATCTCTAATGCCGTGTAAACCCGCCATGTCCTCCAGCTTCGACTAGATGGAAATTCTCCCTTACTCGTCCTTGTCAAAGTACAAGTATCTGAAATGATGAAGCGCCCATCCCTCTCCGCCTTCACACATTCGCCCATTTGAGAACCCGATCATGTCTTCCATTTCATCAAGCCGAGTCGCCTATGACACAGCGTACACAGACCGGGACCGCTCCTGTAAAGTATAGCTAAAGAAAATTAATTACATTTCATTTTCATCAGGAATATCGGAATTTTAAGTAACGACAGCCTTAACAGGGTTTAACCAAGATATGAGTAAGGGCGTACAGCTAATAACAGCAGGCCATGATGCTCGGGAGGAGGGCACGATGAATGTTTTTACCTGCTAGGTATCATAACTTCAACAGTATCTGCATCCCAAAGTGTCAGGAGTGTGCCGCGTCCTGATGTCACCCTCAGACCTGGGACCAGGAGTTTGCAGCGTTTAATATATCGCACGTCTTCTGTAGAGGTAGCTGTTGTTTTGCTGATGTATGTTCTCTTCTATGTTGAAGGGGTTAAGTATTCATTCCTTGCTGGCTGAATATTCTCTTAGCTGTAGCTTGTGATTATCTCCACCTTCCGCTATATCTACCCATCCCTGGCCTCACTCCATGCCGTATTTAGAATTGATGCTTTTATTTGTGGAGGTGTTTGTTACTGTTAAGTTGTAGTATCACACCTTTCGCAGAAGCAAGGTTTCTATCTGGAGAACGTCTATATCTGTTGCCTCGCCTGACCTCTCTGTGTGTTGCCTTATAACAGGGGTGGGCAACTCCAGGTCTCGAGGGTCTCAACCACTGCAGGTTTTCAAGATTTCCTTAGTATTTGACAGGTGGTAATGTAATCTTCTGCACGGGAGAAGATTACAACTGTCAAATGCTAAGGAAATCCTGAAAACATGAACTGTTTGCAGCCCTTGAGCCCTTACACTCATGCCCCTTCACCACCTGGTGGGAGAGGTTGTACACATCTGTGTGAGTCGTATCCAGGAGTTTAGCAAGGTATAAGACCCAGACATCCCCACCTTCAGGGATAATCTTGGGGTCAGGGATTAGCCTAGGTATCCTTAGCTGGAGGGACAATTTAGGTGCAAACTGCCCCTGCTACCTTACAGTCACGGGCATTATAGGCTTTCTCTTTGCCTTGTTGTGCTTAGAAGACTCTCCCCTGGTTCCTTAGCAGGTACGTGAAACTCTCGATGGCTGATCAGGAAGGTAGGCTCGAGCAGTCATCTCTTCATCCTGCAGTTAGGGATAGTTCTGTCAGTGTAGGTGCCTTTAGGGACATTTGGAGCACTAGTCTGTACAGGAAACAGTTGCGTGTAGGTGCGGAAGCAGAGAGACTGAGTTTTCCCATACTACGTGTGCGTGACACCAAGATGCAAATACAGTTGGATACAAATGGTGGAAAAGGGAGACAGCAGCTCCTTGTGCCACCAGTCAGCCTGTGTGCAGCAGACGTTATGACATCACAGGACAGCGCCTGCTATGTGGAGACACAGTGTGAATACAGCACATACTGGATAAGTGCAACAGGGTAAAGCAGTTAGATAATATATCAGTACGTATAGGGGTTTCATACTCGATAGCGAGGCTATTGACTTCATAATACTCAGTATAATGGTCCTCAAAGCCCCCAACACTATTTGTAGGAGCCATGATTCTGTTTGGGGGGCATCATACTGTGTTTGAGGGGCTAAGGATGCCTTTATAAGGTGAGTGAAAAAACTGTTAAGGCCACGTCACATGCTTCAATATCGTGAGCGATAACTTTGCAACGTCATCATTTTGGTGACGCAGCAGCAGGATGTCGTGAACCACATCGTTGCGTGTGACACCTGTCACCGATCAGTCGTGATCGCAGATTTGTGAACATGTTCACAAATCTATCGATGGTTGCCCACTGGATACGCAGCATCGCTGCGTGTGACAGCGGGAGACCAGCGTCAGCGAGCTCCCAGGGCCTCACAGCAAGCGCTGGGAGCTGGTATCCAAGGTAAACAGGGGTAACTAAGCACAGCGCTCTGCTTAGTTACCCGCTGTTTACCTTGGATACCAGCGTGCTCGCTGGTCCAGATCACTGGTGAGTCTGCCTGTGTGACAGCTCACCAGCGATCTGAATGATGTGTTAGCGATTGCGCGTGCAGGTGATCGCTAATAACATCGTTCAGAAAATTGAAGCGTGTGACGTGGGCTTTAGGGCATTTTAAATGTGTGGGGGCCATCATACTGTGTGGAGGGCTTTAGGTCCATCATACTATGTGGGGGTGTTGTAGGGGCATCACAGTTCGTGAGGGAGGCTATGGGGATTTCATACTCAGGGAATGATGACTGTGGGGACATCATTCTGTGCTGGGGGCACTGTGGTGTCATCATACCTTGTTGGGGGCATTGAGGTGGATCATACTGTGCTGGATGCACTGTAGGTTCATTATACTGTGTTGGGGGAATTATGGGGTTATACGATGGGCACTATGGGTACATCATACTGTGTGGGGGCCCTGTGGCACATCATACTGTATTGTGGGCACTGTAGGGTCATCATATTGTGCTAGGGGCACTGTGGAGTTATACTAGATGGAGCAATGCAGGGACATCATACTGTGGGGATACTGTTGGGTTTTACTGTACTGGGGACATTGTGGAATCATCATACTGTGAGCACTTGGGGACCATCATACTGTTTTGGGGAGATTGTGGATCATCATACTGTATTCGGGGCACTGTGGGGTCATCATATTGTGTTGGGGGACTGTGGGATGAAAATACTGTACTGGTGAGCGGGGAGCTATGGGGTCATCATACTGTGCAAGTAGGATTTACTGTGGAGGATTTCATTTTTGGGTAAACATTTTTGTGGGCATCAAACGCTAAGGGCTTTATAAAAAGGGTCTGGGGTCTAGTAGTGGGTAAGAATACTAAGGGGTTTCAATTGGGGCAAATTGATTGTGTTCGTACTACAATGCATGTAATGTTCCTTGTCTTTAAAAATTGGGAGGTAAACTTTTTTTGGTTAATTAGGTCTTTTGCTATCCCTCCACCTTTTCTGAAAATGTGTCTCACTCAGCTATCTCCCGCTGTCCCGTAGACAATGAGTACGGAAGTGGTGCACATGCATGTCTACCAGGGGCCACATCCTTGTGATTCTTGCAGGATCTACATTGGATCTTTATGGAGATCAGAGCTTTGATTCCTAATAGAGCTACAAATTGCCTGCATATGTGGTGCCCCTGTGGTCTGGTTGCCACAGAGGGGTACTGCACCCAGTCCACGGGTGTGGTATTCTTGTCTGCAGTAAATGGGATGGTAAGTCCAGACACCCACAAAAGCACCCAACACACCCGTTCCCAGAGATGGCGGGTGAACCCAATAGTAGGCGGGCCCAGGTAGTCAGTGGGACGGCGGGGAGAGAAAGGTGGAGGGTGGGAAGTTAGTAAGGAAGCAGTCAGGAAGCAGAAAAGGGGAAACAGCAGGAAGTAGTCAGTGAGTGGGCAAGTTAGGAGAAAAAGTTGGCAGAGTAAGTGAGAAAGGAAGGACCCGGAGGACTTGAACAAAGATGAGGCTCGTCCTGGATCCCGGGACAACAGACTGCAGAGAGACGGAGGAAGCCCTAGGGGCATGGGAAGTGAGCGATCCACCTGTGCGCCCAAATCTGAAGTATAGCGGAGGGGCAAGGAGAGCACCAGGGACCCAGCCCTGAAGGTGGTGAGGAGACGCTACACTCCAACCACGGAACCGGAGGCCAAGAGATCTAGAGTAGCTGTGGCCAACTCCCGACACATTTGCGAGAAGGTAGCCGTACTAGGGTCAGGGGACACGGCCGGATGCCGACAGGACCTGTGCCTGTTGGATTGGGGCACTGTGGGCGGAGGCGCGAGCATGCAGCACTGTGAGAGAGACCAACCCGAGAAGCAAGGAACATAAAAGGGGTCTACTGGACAAGCCATCCTGGTTGCTGAGGACCAGCCGGACTGCCCTTGAACCAGAATTGTGCCCTGTGGTGCTAGCAGAGTAAGCTAAGTAAATAGGGTTTAGAACTCAGAATTGTGTGTCAGGGTGTTCATTTCCCGCCTGCAGAACGGTAGACTGACAAACCGCGTAGACTGCAGGAGCCTGCTTGAGAGACACGTCGATCCCTCCCTGCAGCCAGATCAGCCCCACTGGCCCTCCATCACTCAAGACCTCTTCTCCGGATGCCCTGGGGAGTGACACCATCATAGCTGCCATCCCGTCATCGCCAGAGGTCCCGGACTGCAGCGGCAACCAGTAACGGCCGCATACCACGAGTGGCGTCTACCCCTAAATTCCCTCCGTTCCAAAAACTCTTTCTGTCCCCCTTTTATTGACTGCTCCGGGGCCACAAACTGGGTCACGCCACCGTGACGACCCAATCCCCCATCGCCAGAGAGACCCGGCTCAGAGTACCCCACGGGGTGCGTCACATGTACATAAAAATAGAGGATAAAACTCTGGTTGACTGAAGTTTGACATGGTGGAGACCCCCATGTGGATTCATCTTGGACAAAGGGGCTTCCCCCAAAATTTGGCGTTTTATTTATTTTTTCTTAAATAGACGACCCCTTTAAATTTTTTTCTAAAGGAAATACTTATTGAACAAATATCACAATTGTTTTTTATCTCGAACAATCAAAAGCCGCCTGTTCACGCGACACATATACAAAGCGGAGACAAGTCTGCAAACACACGACACGTGTGATCACAGGTGACCCCGCCAATTGTGGAGAGGATGACAGGACGCAACTGACATCTCCGCCAATAAAGAGGCCTGGGATGTTGAAGAGCCGGAGAAAACACTTAAGAACAAAGGAATTGTGGAGATTTGGGCACACTTGAAGGGTGAGCCAACGTACAATAAGCTCATTACTTCGTCTTGTAGAGCTGCCCAGGTGCCAATTCACTTGTCACGGGAGGCAACGGCAGCAATACCTGCGACCCTTTGATCAAGGGAATCGTGGCGGACAGTTCTTAATGGATTGCCGGTGTTTGTGCGCATCCTTTATCCATCAGCAATTCATCTGTTGTTGTTCGGAGCTTTCAAGCTTTGTGCAACAGCTTAACTTGTTATGATGGCAGCGCGTCTTTCAACCCAAAGCGTGGCAGAAGATGCAAGGCGAGGGGGGAGGCGAGCGGCACATTTTCCTGATTAAAATGCACTTGGATGCTCCTCGCTTTCATCCAAAATGAAATTAGAATCTGTCTGTTCTGAGTTCAGCTGCAAAGGTTTGAGGAGGCGAAGATAGCAATGAAGAAAGAACACAAGGAGTCACAGAGTTTTCTAAATATGACAGCTGCAAGCCATACTAATAATGTGAATAAAGAAATAATGAAAGAAAGAAGGAAACAAAGAAAAAGAAAGACAAACAATAGAGCAAGAGACTAATGTGCCTTTTGTAGGTTGTTCATAGGCTCCTTGCATCTTCTTGCACTACTACCTGCACCAGTGACCTCGTCCCTCACATCGCCTTCAGTCCCTCTCCGGCTGTCATCACTCACCTAACTAAAATATTTAATCTCTCTCTTTTTTTTTATCTCTCTCCTCCTTCAAATATGCCACCATACACCCATTACTAAAAAAAGTCCCTCCATCAATACTGTGCTGCTAACTGTCTACCTGTCTCTGATCTCCCCTTCTCTAAACTCCTGGAACGCTTGGTCCACTCCCGTCTGATCTGCTATCTCTCTGATAATTCTCTTCTTGACCCATTACAATCCAGTTTCCGCTCCTTGCACTCTACTGAAGCTGCCCTTACTAAAGTCTGTAATGATCTTCAAGTTCTAGGCCCCCCTCCTCTCACTAGTTCTAGGCCCCCCTCCTCTCACTAGTTCTAGCCCCCCCCCTCTCACTAGTTCTAGGCCCCCCTCCTCTCACTAGTTCTAGGCCCCCCTCCTCTCACTAGTTCTAGGCCCCTCCTCTCACTGTCAGGGTTACTCAGGGTTCAGCTCTAAGCCCTCTCATCTTACTGTCAGGATTCCTCAGGGTTCAGTTCTAGGCCCCCTCCTCTTACGGTCGGAGTTTCTTAGGGTACAGTTATAGGCCCTCTCCTCTTACTGTCTGGGTTCCTCAGGTTCCAGTGCTAGGCCCCTTCCTCTTAATGTCAGGGTTCCTCAGGGTTCAGTCCTAGTCCCCTCCTCTTACTGTCTGGGTTCATCAGGTTCAGTCCTAGGCCCTCTCCTCTTACTGTCTGGGTTCCTCAGGGTTCAGTCCTAGTCCCCTCCTCTTACTGTCTGGGTTCATCAGGGTTCAGTCCTAGGCCCTCTCCTCTTACTTTCGAGGTTCATCAGGGTTCAGTCCTAGGCCCTCTCCTCTTACTGTCTGGGTTCAACAGGGTTCAGTCCTAGGCCCTCTCCTCTTACTGTCTGGGTTCATCAGGGTTCAGTCCTAGGCCCTCTCCTCTTACTGTCTGGGTTCATCAGGGTTCAATTCTAGGCCCCTTCCTCTTACTGTCAGGGTTCCTCAGGTTCTAGTGCTAGGCCTCTTCCTCTTACTGTCAGGATTCCTTAGGGTTCAGTCCTAGGCCCCTCCCCTCTTCCTGTCGGGGTTCCTCAGGGTTCAGTCTTAGGCTCCTCCTCTTATTGTCAGGATTACTCAGGGTTCAGTCCTAGGCCCTCTCCTCTTGCTGTCAGGGTTCCTCAGGGTTCAGTGCTAGACCCCTCCTCTCTTCCTGTCGGGTTCCTCAGGGTTCAGTCTTAGGCTCCTCCTCTTATTGTCGGGGTTCCTCAGGGTTCAGTACTATACCCCCTCCTCTCTTCCTGTCAGGGTTCCTCGGGGTTCAGTACTAGGCCCTCTCTTCTCTTCCTGTCAGGGTTCCTCAGGGTTCAGTCCTAGGTCCCCTTCTCTTTTCTCTATACACTGCCCCCTATAGGACAACCCAACAGCAGAATCTGTTTCCAGCACCATCTCTACGCTGATTACACCCAATTATTCACCTCTTCTCCTGACATCATCTCTCCATTAACTTCAAAATAGCAGTGATGGTCTGTTCACTTTCTCTAACAGAATGCCCTCCCTCCATCTGTAACTGAATTTGTCAAAAACTGAACCCATGTTTTTTCCTCTACTGATCTTCCTAAACCCAATATTGCCTAGTCCATGTGTGGTTCTACAATTACTCGCCATCAGCAGTGTGCCGTGATGCAGGTGCCCAACTCTGGATGGATGCGATTGTTAGTGGGACTCTTGAACGGAAGCGTGGCGGAGGCTTAACAAACTATTGACTTACAGTGGAATCGGGATTATAACTTTGTAATCTTGGATTACCATACTATCACCCCAGACTCGTATAGGGCCCAGTTCTGAGAACTCCCATGCACCACGAGGGGATCATTTAGGATATATGCCCATAAGATGTCCCAGGCATGTGTGAGATGGCTGGAAACAGAAAACGCCTTCGCTGTGTAAAATGTTGTACAGGTATTTCTTATAGAATAATTTTCTTGCCAAGTGCCCCTCAGAAATACGAGAATGGGTCCGGGAACGCATGCCGCACACCTTGGATAGAGCTGCAACCCTGGCTGATAAGGCTCTTACTATATGACCGCAGTGGAGGAGGCTACTGGATAATAAATCACAGCCTGCCCCTGCGCCCCAGCCCCCTCCGGTTATATCTGCCCCTCCACCCAGCCGCAGGCCGATGACAACCACTACTCAAAATCCTGGGCCCCAACAGTTCCGACCACAACCAGGGAGATTTACAGAGAGGAGATGTTATGGGTGCGGGAAACCTGGGCACGTGCAAGCTAGTTGTCCCTCAAGGACTCAGAGGGAGCCCCGTGTACCCCACCTCGTCCGGTGAATCTTGTACACTATAAACCACAGCCTGCCTTTGCGCCCCAGCCCCCTTCAGTTATATCTGCGCCATCACCCAGACGCAGGTCGATGACCACACCTTACAATCCCGAGTCCCAACATGTCCAACCACAACTTTGGGTTAATGACGGAGAGGAAATGTTATGACTGTGGGCAACCTGGCTGTACCTCAAGGACTCAGAGGGAGCCAAGCACACCACCACCTCGTTCGGTGCAGCACGAGCACTGCATCCCACCTGAAGAGTTACCACCCACGTAAACATGTCCTTTTTTGGATTATATTTAAAACAAATGTGCAATATATGCTATAATAATAGAGAAGGGATTGATATAGACTTAGAATGCAAATTCCTCGCTCTCCGGATCCCACAGCTAATAGGTGTACCCTACCTAGACTAATTGGAAAGATCACTTGATTGGATAATTGTAACACCAGCCCTATGGAATTTTTCTATTTATATTGTATACTTTCATTGTACCCATACCTGAGGAAGGCTATTTTTAAATGTTTTAGCTGAAACGCGTTGTTTTAAATTATAATAAAGATCTTTGAAGTAAACCAGAGACCTCTTCTTCGTCCTGGGAGCGCTCGTGATCCAAACCGGATGTTTTTTCCTGAATATTCCTGAGAAACCTAGAGGTTCTGAGTGTCCGGCACGTAGCTGCAAACCAGGAGGACCCACCTCCACTCCTGCACCCTACTGACCAATGCGCTACAAGACCTTCAAAAGGTGAGGAGTTTTCTTTTAGATCACACTTGAATTTTATCGTATCTACACTTAGATCTGCGCCTCTCTCCCGCTCATTCCCTCAACCAGGACCGTACAGCCCTGTGGAGTCCACGAAAATAATTGGGTGGGAGCAGACACTCGACAAGAAGAACCATAAACCTCTTCAGGCCGACCTACCCTGTCGTTGTGCAAAGACGTATTACCAATTAAGCAATGTGGACTAAAGTGAGATGGCCAAAGGTCTGTGTAGACACCATGGCATGCTCACTTATTGAAAGGTGGAATAGTTGTGATGGTGGATATGGTTGGTTATATTTTACAAATGTCGTTCGTATACTGTGTATTCAGCCCTTCCCCGCTTCCTGTGTACTTATTACACTCCAGAGAGTCTAAAAATTAAATTACTGTGGACATGTCCTTACTTGGTCATTCTAGTCCTGTGCCTGCCAATGTCTGTACTTGCCCCCTGGGGTGTGTCAATAGACCTGGTTTAGGATATTGGGAGGTGGATGGTGGAGGAGAGGCAGTAAGATTTGAGTCTTTCTGTGGATAGGCAGCACGATTCTGTCTGTGTGTGTGGGACGCTGAGTTGAGACCAGCTCCACCAAAGGAATTTAGAGAAACCTGGAGATACAATATACGACTGGATTGTTTTATGGATTTTTATGTTTTTAAATCAATAAAGGTTCTTGGCCCGTTCACACATCTCTCGCTCTGTTGATTGTGGGATACTGGAGAAAGACCCCATGAGGGACGCCAACTTGACATACCCTTAAGGAGGCAGAATTAACTGTTAATCCATGTTACCTGCTTTGGTGCAAATTAAAGTGACAAAAAAGGCAATGGAGAGGAACACCAAGATAACCACAAAGAAGACAATGGTTTGTCAGGTGGTGGTCACAGAGAATTCCTCTTATCCTTCCTGATTCTGCTTTAGATTCTTTTTTTTTTTTGCTTGTGTCCTTGTCACCACTGGTAGCATGAGGCCGTGCCTGCAGCTGATTATGGGTGCACAGGTAATTTAGCTGCTTCAGAATGGCACATCAATATGTACGGCTGTAAGGTTATGTCTCCCAAAGAGTCCAAGAGGAGGAAGAAAATACCGGGTCCAGGGCTGTTGTACGAGGAGAGTCGGACAGAGAGTTAAGGCTGGTTTACATGTAGTGTGTGAGGCAGCAACCGGGGAACCCGCTTGCAAAACGACAAGAACACGTGTTTATAAGGTTAACCAATGTCTACCCGTTTATTTTCACATATTAACACATAACCCGGGTAGCATGTTTGACACATAGCACATTGATTAACAACACTTTACATCATAAATACACCATACATTTACATTTAATATCACATAACACTTATATTGCACATAACGTTTTATAGTAACCCGGGACCTGTAACCATCTCTGTCCCCATTGGAGCTCTACTAACAGCTCCCGGGGTGGCTACGGCCTCCGGCCTACTTACACTATACATAAGTTACAGTACGATGATGACCCTTCCGGGTTCATGACAGGGATTGGCAAACCCTAGTAACCCGTGGGGCTGCGGCCTCCGGCCTAACCACGCGTTACCCTATACGGGAGCCCTTCTAACCCCTGCTTCTGACCTTCATTACATACGCCTCAACGGGCCCTGTGGGTCCCAATGGCGGTACCTGCCGCCTGGCTTTAGTCCCCCCAGCATGATGATATACATTCACCCCTAGTCAGGAATCCTGCCTGACCGGTCCTTACATACCGTATGTGATCCATCATTCAAACGTCCATGGATCACACACCTGCTCACAGCCCACATCCATGGACTGTGGCCCCTCCATGGCCCATTACAGGGACTGGCAAACCATACTGCACGGGAACCTCTACATCCGTTACCTACTAGGAGCCCTATTACCCCTGTCTCTGGCACCACAGGTACACCCACACCATTAGAGGTCGTGGTTGAGGGATCAGGTACCCTCTGCATGCAGCAGGGCAAGCCTCCCTCTCGTCCCAAGGACGGAACGCCTCCAACATCATCCATACCAGCTGGGTCACTGTCTCTCCACATGATTATACATGGGTCTTACATAGGTCATCATCTCTCATTCAGGGCCATTACTTACGCCCTCATACACATAGTTCCTCGGGTCCCTTAACGGAGTACTCTGACTCGGACCCAAAGGCGGTCTATGCCCGCCTGGCATTGCTCACACACGGCTCACTCAGTTACACGGGAACCGCTGTCTTACCGGGCACGGATCCGGGTCTCGCTACCTGTATAACGGGTCCACCAAGCGTCCCCCAAGGCTCCTTTCCCGGACGTGGTTCCCTCCACGCCCGGACCAGTCTCCACCGGGTTCAGCCACGGCTTCCCCACCAGGTGCTCACGACCCCGGCCCTCGGCACCGGCATGGAGCTAGCATGCTCCCTTCACCATCTCAATCATGGCGGCATGTACTTGCAGTCACCAGTCCCTCACACAGACTGGCTCTGCTCAGCTCTCAGGCTGGTCTCAGCTTCCAGACTCTATCTCTGCTTCCAGCATCAATCTGAGCTTCCAGGATCTATCTGAGCTTCCAGCATTCATCTCTCATTCAGTCAGGTGGCCGGCTCTTATCGTGCCAGCCACTCCCACCTGGACACACCCCCTCAGCTGCTGTTAATCAGCCTCTCACACAGCTCAGGTTAACTCCCTGTGTTCCGGGTGGTCAGCACTCACTTATTACATCCTATTCCTCATGGACTCCTCGATCTCATCCCACTCTCACTGCCACTCATTAGTCTCATGAAACTTCATTGTGTTCAGGTTGGTTCACACAGTATTATCATCACAGGAAAACCGGCCGGTGTGCACAGGATCATCCTCTGATCCTACATGTGATGTACCCCGGCCATGCGGATCATGCCGGCGGTGCCTCACAAGTGACATCGTTAACTATGTCGCTGCATTTTGTGACTTTACAGCCACCTCGTAGCGATGTCGCTATGAGTGACATACTGCAACGATCAGCGATCGTGGGTACGATTTTCAATCGTTGGTCTCTTGCTGGGCATCCAGCATCGCCGTGTATGACAGTGGGAAACCAACGATCATTGACCTCCCAGTGTCGCACAGCACATGCTGGGAGCTGGTAATCGGGGTAAACAGCGGGTAACTAAGTGCAGCACTCTGCTTAGTTACCCGCTGTTTACCCTGGATACCAGCATTCTCGCTGGTTGCTGGTGAGTCTGCCCGTGTGGCAGCTCACAAGCGATCAGATAACGATGTCCCAGCAACCCCCATCATTGGTGGGGCACTGGGACCTCATTATGTGTAAACCAGCCTTTAGAAAAGTATTATTCAAATGGCAGAATCACTATCTCGGCCTTTGTTTTAGTGAAACAGGAGGCAATCTGCCAAAGCCGCCCTACAAAATAATTTCAAGTGTTTTGCATATATCTGACCAAACTGTCAGAAACAGACTCAACAATGGTGGCATGAGGACCCGGGAGTGAGACTTGTGCCCAAAGCCAAGCACCATATAGCATATACCAAAGAATACTAAAATTAGCCAGTAACCATTGAAGCATCTCCAAAATGAGAGGGATCACACTCAGCAAATGTGACAAACATGTACAAGTCTGGAAAGCTACGGCAAACTCTATGTCATCTGCACCATCATCCAAAATGACCAGCTTGGCGTGAGTCATTGATGGTACAGGCAGAAGGGCTTATGGGAGGGAGGAGCTGACGCCTTCACTTGATAGTCAGAGGTGCGAACTAGTGTTGGGTACCAGGATGAACCCCTTTAAGAAATTTTACTGATGTAGGACAATGCCTAACTTCATGTGGCCGCAGCTCCCATATGACGAAGGAAGTTATGGCATTGACTGATCTGGAGTTGGATGCTTGGCTTACTGACGGCACAATCATGGTTGTGGAGTCGGAGTCTGTTTTGGATGAGTTGGACTTGGATGTTTGGCTTACCGACTCCACAGCCCTGGATTTGGTATCTAGCCTCATTTGGTTGCTCATTTCGGTTTCCACTGACCATTAGTAATGAATTACACAATTTACATGATTCACGCCTTGCCTTCTTTAACATTATGCACGGTACCATTACGCCTTATTAGCACTAAGTCAACCTACACATTACAAGTCACATTTTTTTAGCAGTCGAGTGGGGGTTGCCATTAGGAAAGTTAGTTTTCTGACGCGAGGTTGCGTTACAGCTCCGCCAACGGTTTATGTGAATATATTACTCTTCTCGTAACCTTTTTTTTGTTATTTTTTTGGCAATTTTGTAAAATATGCATCACGAGTCATTAGCAAGCTCGTATGGCCATTAGTGCTCTGAGGGTTGAGTGTGTCTGACTGAAAGTTACAAAATCATCCATAATTGCAGTGTATTTTGTTATCCGCGGATCCTAAATGGCCGGGTCTACGAGATGTACATCATTTGCCATTCAGTCTACATTTGATAAGACGTTAGAAAAATGCATAAAATAGGTAAAAATCATTCCAGGGTCACTTGTAGAGATTAGATGCTGCGATGAGGACCCGAACACCTATAGTGCATGAACACCTCTGTAACCTGCTGCTATAACTACTTTATTGTGCCCTTATCAAGATTTGATATAAAAAACATAAACGAGCAGAAAAAGATTTTACTGTTGGGTTAACCACATGTAACATCCATGCATCTATGGGCATCCACAAATCCAGCACCATGAAGAGGCCTTCATAAGCCAACATCACACCGATAATACTCCCAGGATAAAGGTCTCTGTCTGAATGCTGATTATATTTTACCTTTGTTTCATTCTTTTCAGTCAGCAGGTGTTTCCATTTCTCATTTAGTCTGTCCTATCACTTTGCAAGTTCGGCTATTTAGACCTTCCCCTTGCTGGTCTTCTCTGTTGGCTATATTTCAATGTGGATCCTGTTTAGAATTCCAGTGATACTGCCAGAGATTTATGCCAGTCATTTAGAGACGAGCAGGTTTATTACATTTGCTATCACATCTATCCATCCTACTCCTTTCTCCTGCCAAAAGTTAGGTAATATGAGGCTTTCCTTTCTTGGAAAGGTACTTTACTCTTTCCTCATTGTATTCGTGTTTTATATTTTCTCACATAGGATCTCTGCCATCTCTGCATGCCTTCCTTATTCAGAGTTACAGAGTTATATTGTTCTGCATCTCTCACCGCCTCCTAAGGAGGTATGAGGAATTCTCGATGGCCTTTTAGATGGCTAGGTCCAAGTTGTCATCTTTTAGTTTTCTGCCTAAGGGTAGTCTGTGCAGGTGCCACTAGGAACTTGAGTCTGTACAAGAACAGGTTGAGTCAGGGTGCAGTAGTTTTGAGATAGGCCTTTTTTTCCAGTGTGAGTGACCACATATACATACAGACAGATGTCAGCTGTAAAACACAGCTGCCACCGGCCCTGTGCAGCTTCTCAACCTGTACTATACATTGGCACCTGGCGTACAAATATGCCCTATGTCAGAAAGGGGTTAAAGGCAACTTGTATACTGGGCAGCATGAAAGAAAGGCTATTTGTATGACAAAGAGAGAGGGAAAGAAGGAAGGAAGAGAAGGGACGAGAAGGGAAGGGAAGAAAGGCGAGAAGGACGAGAAGGGACGAGAAGGGACGAGAAGGGACGAGAAGGGACGAGAAGGGACGAGAAGGAAGAGAAGGGACGAGAAGGAAGAGAGGACGAGAGGAAGAGAAGGAAGAGAAGGCAAGAGAAGGGACGAGAAGGAAGAGAAGGGAGAGAAGGGACGAGAAGGGAAGAGAAGGGACGAGAAGGGAAGAGAAGGGAAGAGAAGGGAGAGAAGGGAAGGAAGGGAAGAGAAGGAGGAAGGAAGGGAAGAGAAGGGAAGAGAAGGGAAGAGAAGGGAAGAGAAGGGAAGAGAAGGGAGAGAAGGGAAGGAGGGAGAGAAGGAGAGAAGGAGGGAAGGAAGGAAGGGAGAGAAGGGACGAGAAGGGAAGAGAAGGGAAGAGAAGGGACGAGAAGGGAAGAGAAGGGAAGAGAAGGGAAGAAGGAAGAAGGAAGAGAAGGGAAGAGAAGGGAAGAGAAGGAGAGAAGAGAGAAGGAAAAGAAGGGAAGAGGAAAGAGGAAAGGAAGGAAGAGAAGGAAGAGAAAGGAAGAGAAAGGAAAGAAGGAAGAAGGAAGAGAAGAGAGAAGGAGAAGAAGGAGAGAAGTGTAAGAGAAGGAAGAAAGAAAGGAAGAGAAATGGAAGAGAAGGAAGAAAGGAAGAGAAAGGAAGAGAAGGGAAAGAAGGGAAAGAAGGGAGAAGAGAAGGAGAGAAGAAGAGAAGGGAAGAGAAGGGAAGGAAGGTAAGAGTCTACTGGGTGGTTCCCTATGACTTCTCCCTGCCCGGCTTTGATTGACAGGTCTCTCTACACGCAAGGTCATACAGTCAAAGTGGAAGCAAGAAGGAGCCACTCAATGGGCACATTTTACCATGCCCAGCTTGGTATTATAAGCCACCATTTCTCTGAGATGCCAGAGCACTTTGGAGTAAAGCATAGCTTTCTGTAATGAGGGAGGGTTCCTTTAAGCGCAAATGTTTGTTTCTCCCCCTGTCAAGTTTCTTACTCCAACCACAACAGCGGCCCGATAACTATCCCATCATTGAGGTGTCAAAACACCGCGAAGGCCGGGAATGAATTGTAGATATGACGGTGCTTGGACAACAATTCACCTTGAACGATCGGCGCAGAGTTTTCCGCTTTGTGTAAGTTTAAAAGAACAGAAAATATATAAAATACCAGGAAATAATCACAAAGGAAGAAATAACAAAACTGTATGTTATGTGCGCCGGGAACAAAGAGCGAGGCCTTTGTTATGTAAATCTGAAGGAAACTCCGATGTAACAAATCTTATAGTCTGTAGTAGTGTGGAGAACAACGTACGTAAGGCTGAAAATGGTAGAAAATAAAAAAGGATTTGTTGTGGCTGAATAATTATATTGTTCTAGAAATCCAATGTAGAGACAAAGCCAGATCTAATCTGTGCATTACCCATATAATACTATACCGTATAGAGAAGAGTATGGGGACGTGCATCTTTGTCATTAGATTTCACACTTTTTTTTTTGATGTATAACCTCCAACCCCTCACCCCCGGTGTATAACATCCGGCCCCTCACCCCCGGTGTGTATAACATCCGGCCCTCACCCCGGTGGTGTATAACATCCGGCCCCTCACCCCCAGTGTATAACATCCGGCCCCTCACCCCTGGTGTATAACATCCGGCCCCTCACCCCGGTGTATAACATCCGGCCCCTCACCCCCAGTGTATAACATCCAGCCCCTCACCCCCGGTGTATAACATCCAGCCCCTCACCTCCCGATGTATAACATCCAGCCCCTCACCTCCCGATGTATAACATCCGGCCCCTCACCCCCGGTGTATAACATCCGGCCCCTCTCCTCCGGTGTATAACCTCCAGCCCATCTCCCCCAGTGTATAACTCCAGCCCCTCACCCCCAATGTATAACATCCGGCCCCTCTCCACCAGTGTATAACCTCCAGCCCCTTTCCCCTGGTGTATAACATCCGGCCCCTCTCCCCCAGTGTATAACCTCCAGCCCCTCTCCCCCAGTGTATAACCTCCAGCCCCTCACCCCGTGTATAACCTCCGGCCCCTCCCTCCGGTGTATAACCTCCAGCCCTCTCCCCCAGTGTATAACTCCAGCCCCTCACCCCAGTGTATAACATCCGGCCCCTCTCCCCCAGTGTATAACATCCGGCCCCTCGCCCCCAGTGTATAACCTCCAGCAACTCTCCCCAGTGTATAACCTCCAGCCCCTCTCCCCTGGTGTATAACATCCAGCCCCTCTCCCCCAGTGTATAACCTCAGCCCTCACCCCAGTGTATAAGCTCCAGCCCCTCATCCCTGGTGTATAACATCCAGCCCCTCACCCCCGGTGTATAACTCCAGGCCCCTCACCCCCAGTGTATAACCTCCAGCCCCTCTCCACCAGTGTATAACCTCCAGCCCCTCTCCCCCAGGTGTATAACTCCGCCCCTCACCCAAGTGTATAACCTCCAGCCCCTTCACCCCAGTGTATAACTCCTCAGCCCCTCTCCCCCAGTGTATAACCTCCAGCCCCTCTCCCCAGTGTATAACCTCCGGCCCCTCCCCCAGTGTATAACTCCAGCCCCTCTCCACCAGTGTATAACCTCCAGCCCTCACCCCCAGTGTAAAACATCCGGCCCCTCTCCCCCTGGTGTATAACCTCCAGCCCCTCTCCCCCAGTGTATAACCTCCAGCCCCTCCCCCCAGTGTATAACCTCCGGCCCCTCTCCTCCGGTGTATAACCTCCAGCCCATCTCCCCAGTGTATAACATCCGGCCCTCTCCCCCAGTGTATAACCTCCGCCCTCACCCCCAGTGTATAAAATCCGGCCCCTCACCCCCAGTGTATAACTCCGGCCCTCTCCCCCAGTGTATAACATCCAGCCTCTCTCCACCAGTGTATAACCTCCAGCCCCTCCCCCCAGTGTATAACCTCCAGCCTCTCTCCACCAGTGTATAACCTCCAGCCCCTCACCCCCAGTGTATAACCTCCGGCCCCTCTCCTCCGGTGTATAACCTCCAGCCCATCTCCCCCAGTGTATAACATCCGGCCCCTCTCCCCCAGTGTATAACCTCCAGCCCCTCACCCCCAGTGTATAACCTCCGGCCCCTCTCCCCCAGTGTATAACCTCCAGCCTCTCTCCACCAGTGTATAACCTCCAGCCCCTCTCCCCCAGTGTATAACCACCAGCCCCTCTCCCCCAGTGTATAACCTCCAGCCCTCTCCACCAGTGTATAACCTCCAGCCCCTCTCCCCCAGTGTATAACCTCCGGCCCCTCTCCCCCAGTGTATAACCTCCAGCCCCTCTCCCCAGTGTATAACATCCAGCCCCTCTCCCCCAGTGTATAACATCCGGCCCTCACCCCCAGTGTATAACATCCGGCCCCTCACCCCAGTGTATAACATCCAGCCCCTCTCCCCAGTGTATAACATCCGGCCCCTCTCCACCAGTGTATAACAATTAGCCCCCTTGCCCCCCAGAGTGTATACTGGCAATCAAACTTAGAGAAAATACACAATTTCCTTAATGTTAGGGTATTTTCACATAGGACAAAACAATGACCTTAACATGAGTAAATTCTCAGTATTTCATTAATTGAATATGTTCTAAAACTGAGAATAAAAATGTAAATGAGATAAATGAAAAAGACACAATTAGAGACACTTCCAGATACCTGCAAGTTATTGGTGTTAATCTGCACCTGGTGCTAATTTCCTTCATTATCTGACAATCCCTATGTAACTGGCAGCCTAACTTTCCAGTTTGCACTCACTTTGCCGTTCAAAAGTGACTGAAACCCTCTGGCAGCAGATTGTCCAGATGAAGGCCAAAGGGGTCACCCAATCAGCCATAGCCACAGAAGCTGGACGTTCCAAGTCTGTGATTTCTAGAATATTGTATCTTTACAACATCACAAACTCTTTCAAGTCCCCTAAGAAGGCTGGTAACCCTCAATAGACGAATGTAAGAGAGGACGGGATAATGCGGAGACTCTCCATAGGTAATCATTTCATCATTGCAGCTGGAATTGCTCGCCAGTTCAGCACTGAACAGAGTAAGGATCCGTCTCGTCATACGGTGTCACAAGGTTTAAAAGCATTTGGACTGAAAGCCCACTCTGCAGTCACCAAACCTCTCATTAGCAGAAAGAATCACAAGGCTGGAGTCATCATTGGTGAGGAGCATGTTGTGTGGACTGAGGAGAAGTGGTCACAGTTCAATTTAGTGATGAAAGCAAGTTTCATATATTTGGGTCTGATGGGAAATACTATGTTTATCGACAAACTGGGAAAGACTGAACCCAAAGTGTGTAAAGAAGTCAGTGACAGGTGGTGGAAGAAGTGTGATGGTTTTGGAATGTGTTCTGCTGCAGGGGTTGGACCGCTCATACAGCTACATGGCAGAGTGAATGCAAGTGTGGATAAGAACCTTCTTCAAAACCACGCGGTTCATTACTTGTGTTCAGCCTCAATCAGCAGCAATATTCATGCAGGACCATGCCCCTGTCACACACCAAAACAGGTACAGCAGTGACCTGAAGAAGAGAATATTGAAACAATGAAACGGCCGAGTCCTGATTCAAACACAATAGAAAACCTCTGGAAAATCCTTGGTGACAATGCTATGATCGAGAAACCCACAACAGTCACAGAACAGTGGAAGAGACTGGAAGAAGAGTGGAGCAAAATCCCCTCAGAGCAGTGTGAGAGACTAGTGATGTACTGTGACCGCAGATGTGCTGAAGTTATCCACATCAAAGGCCTGGACACAGCAAAGGCCTGGACAAAGAAAAGACCTGGACAAAGAAAAGGCCTGGACATAGCAAAGGTCTGGACAAAGAAAAGACCTGGACAAAGAAAAGGCCTGGACAAAGAAAAGACCTGGACAAAGAAAAGACCTGGACAAAGAAAAGACCTGGACAAAGAAAAGACCTGGACAAAGAAAAGACCTGGACAAAGAAAAGGCCTGGACAAAGAAAAGGCCTGGACAAAGAAAAGGCCTGGAGAAAGAAAAGGCCTGGACAAAGAAAAGGCCTGGACAAAGAAAAGGCCTGGACAAAGAAAAGGCCTGGACAAAGAAAAGGCCTGGACAAAGAAAAGGCCTGGACAAAGAAAAGGCCTGGACAAAGAAAAGGCCTGGACAAAGAAGAGGCCTGGACAAAGAAAAGGCCTGGACAAAGAAAAGGCCTGGACAAAGAAAAGGCCTGGACACAGGAAAGGTCTGGACAAAGAAAAGGCCTGGACAAAGAAAAGGCCTGGACAAAGAAAAGGCCTGGACAAAGAAAAGGCCTGGACAAAGAAAAGGCCTGGAAAAACAATGGCCTGAACAAAGCAAATACCTGAACAAAGAAAAGACCTGTACAGAGAAAAGGCCTGGACTAAGAAAAGGCCTAGACAAAACAAAGGTCTGGACAAAGAAAAAGCCTGGACAAAGAAAAAGCCTGGAAAAAGTAAAGACTTGGACAAAGAAAAGGCCTGGACAAAGCAAAGACCTGGACAAAGAAAAGGCCTGGCCAAAGCAAAGGCCTGGACAAGGAAAAGGTCTGTACAAAGCAAAGGCCTAGATAAAGAATAGGCCTGGACAAAGAAAAGGCCTGTACAAAGCAAAAGCCTGGACAAGGAAAAGGTCTGTACAAAGAAAAGGCCTGTACAAAGCAAAAGCCTGGACAAGGAAAAGGTCTGTACAAAGAAAAGGCCTTGACAAGGAAAAGGTCTGTACAAAGCAAAGGCCTTGACAAAGAAAAGGCCTGGACAAAGCAAAGACCTGGACAAAGAAAAGGCCTGGACAAAGCAAAGACCTGGACAAAGAAAAGGCCTGGCCAAAGCAAAGGCCTGGACAAGGAAAAGGTCTGTACAAAGCAAAGGCCTGGAAAAGGAAAAGGTCTGTACAAAGCAAAGGCCTAGACAAAGAATAGGCCTGGACAAAGAAAAGGTCTGTACAAAGCAAAAGCCTGGACAAGGAAAAGGTCTGTACAAAGCAAAGGCCTTGACAAAGAAAAGGCCTGTACAGTTCCTACTGATTGGTGACTGTTGTAACCTTCACAACATTTGCCGTAGTTTAATCTTTCTCTGTCTACAGTCATTGCTGTTCTCTAATTATGATCATCACGCTTTGTGTAAAATAAAGGTTTTAAGTTGATAAACTTTGGTGACTTTGGAGAACGCTGCTCCAGTGGCTGATGAGCCATGTCTGTAATAATAATAATAATAATAATAATAATAAAATAACCCATACAGTTATGTTGACAGAGAAATGTAAAGGTTCAGGCTTTCAGAATGAAGAAGAAAAATTAGCACAAAAATTAAAATAATTAATAAAGATAATAACATTTAAGGAGCGGACGCCGTGGAAGGAATAATTCAGTCCTATGTAAATAAAGCAGGACGTCATATGGCGCCCTCTAGTGTTCCACTAACAAATGGATGGAGGACTTGTGCATTTAGGATTTAACATTGTAACAGAGCAAAAATGAAGAGGACTGGAAACAACAATCTACAAAGGGTCAGACATATAAAGATCTCTTCTATCTGTCAGTGAATGGAAACATTCCTACTTATGTGCAAACAGTAAAATGCTGCATGGAGAGAACGTCGGGGATTTTATTACTAGGGGACGAGGTTTGGATGATCCTTTGCAGGATGACCTCAGATACATTTACCTACACTGACACACTGTAACAAACGGTCAGCTCAGCACAGATGAGCCGTGTTGATATCACAGTCTATTTCCAAGACAATAATAAGAGAATAATGAAGATTCTGACGAAACAGACAATAAGATTCTGTATCAGCTCGATATTTCAGCAGAATAGTGAGTGCAGCTCTGGAGTATAATACAGGAGGTAACTCAGGATCAGTAATGTAATGTATGTACACAGTGACTGCACCAGCAGAATAGTGAGTGCAGCTCTGGAGTATAATACAGGAGGTAACTCAGAATCAGTAATGTAATGTATGTACACAGTGACTGCACCAGCAGAATAGTGTGTGCAGCTCTGGAGCATAATACAGGAGGTAACTCAGGATCAGTAATGTAATGTATGTACACAGTGACTGCAGCAGCAGAATAGTGAGTGCAGCTCTGGAGTATAATACAGGAGGTAACTCAGGATCAGTAATGTAATGTATGTACACAGTGACTGCACCAGCAGAATAGTGAGTGCAGCTCTGGAGTATAATACAGGAGGTAACTCAGGATCAGTAATGTATGTACACAGTGACTGCACCAGCAGAATAGTGTGTGCAGCTCTGGAGCATAATACAGGAGGTAACTCAGGATCAGTAATGTAATGTATGTACACAGTGACTGCAGCAGCAGAATAGTGAGTGCAGCTCTGGAGTATAATACAGGAGGTAACTCAGGATCAGTAATGTAATGTATGTACACAGTGACTGCACCAGCAGAATAGTGAGTGCAGCTCTGGAGTATAATACAGGAGGTAACTCAGGATCAGTAATGTAATGTATGTGCACAGTGACTGCACCAGCAGAATAGTGAGTGCAGCTCTGGAGTATAATACAGGAGGTAACTCAGGATCAGTAATGTAATGTATGTACACAGTGACTGCACCAGCAGAATAGTGAGTGCAGCTCTGGAGGATAATACAGGAGGGAACTCAGGATCAGTAATGTAATGTATGTACACAGTGACTGCACCAGCAGAATAGTGAGTGCAGCTCTGGAGTATAATACAGGAGGTAACTCAGGATCAGTAATGTAATGTATGTACACAGTGACTGCACCAGCAGAATAGTGAGTGCAGCTCTGGAGTATAATACAGGAGGTAACTCAGGATCAGTAATGTAATGTATGTACACAGTGACTGCACCAGCAGAATAGTGAGTGCAGCTCTGGAGTATAATACAGGAGGTAACTCAGGATCAGTAATGTAATGTATGTACACAGTGACTGCACCAGCAGAATAGTGAGTGCAGCTCTGGAGTATAATACAGGAGGTAACTCAGGATCAGTAATGTGATGTATGTACACAGTGACTGCACCAGCAGAATAGTGAGAGCAGCTCTGGAGTATAATACAGGAGGTAACTCAGGATCAGTAATGTAATGTATGTACACAGTGACTGCACCAGCAGAATAGTGAGTGCAGCTCTGGAGTATAATACAGGAGGTAACTCAGGATCAGTAATGTAATGTATGTACACAGTGACTGCACCAGCAGAATAGTGAGTGCAGCTCTGGAGTATAATACAGGAGGTAACTCAGGATCAGTAATGTAATGTATGTACACAGTGACTGCACCAGCAGAATAGTGAGTGCAGCTCTGGAGTATAATACAGGAGGTAACTCAGGATCAGTAATGTAATGTATGTACACAGTGACTGCACCAGCAGAATAGTGAGTGCAGCTCTGGAGTATAATACAGGAGGTAAATCAGGATCAGTATAGGAACAGTAATATATATATTTTTTTAAAAAGTGATTCAACCTTTTAGTTATTTTATAACCTTTCATGAACTGTGCAGTCATGATCATGGTTAGGGAATGATTAGTAGTCTTATGTTCAGAATTAATGTCAGCCATCACATCTATGATGATAGTTGCAGTATCAATATCACATCTATGAAGAACATGGACATAGTGATAGGGATGTCGGCCTTTACAGCAGCCGCCTGGCACAGGGATTCATATCATATTCTAATGATAAGATATGTGAATGTTACACATCTAGTAATACTGGTATTACATATCAGCCCGGGGTCTGCGGCTTTTATTTTTTTCTGAAACGTAAAAAAGGAGGAGGAGGAGGAGGAGGAGGAGGAGGAGGAGGAGGAGGAGGGATCTCCGAGTTATGAGACGACTTCACACCGAGTATTCTGTTATCAGATGAAGGAGACAGAATGGGGTCATTTCACAAGACTGATTTCAGAAGTAGTAAAAAAAAAAAAAAAGTACACCTCCCTTTCATGTGTCGCTGCTGCAGATAATTGAATCCATATTTCCTTCAGTTTAAAAGCAAAAAAATAATAAAAAAAATAATAAAAAAAAATACAGCAATACTGAGTGACTGAGCGGTGGGACGCGGAGCGCGAAGGTTTTATCATTCATGACGGAACACAATAGAAGGAAAATTGTCAAAGGCGAGAACATCAGATGTTAATGGACGACTCAGGAGAAAAGGATAGAAAACACTGAGGGAGGGGGAGAGCGGATCACACATAACCACCACCACTGAGGGAGGGGGAGAGCGGATCACACATAACCACCACCACTGAGGGAGGGGGAGAGCGGATCACACATAACCACCACCACTGAGGGGGGGGGAGAGCGGATCACACATAACCACCACCACTGAGGGGGGGGGAGAGCGGATCACACATAACCACCACCACTGAGGGAGGGGGAGAGCGGATCACACATAACCACCACCACTGAGGGAGGAGGAGAGCGGATCACACATAACCACCACCACTGAGGGAGGGGGAGAGCGGATCACACATAACCACCACCACTGAGGGAGGGGGGAGAGCGGATCACACATAACCACCACCACTGAGGGAGGGGGAGAGCGGATCACACATAACCACCACCACTGAGGGAGGGGGAGAGCGATCACACATAACCACCACATGAGGGGGGGGAGACGGATCCACATAACCACCACCACTGAGGGAGGGGGAGAGCGGATCACACATAACCACCACACTGAGGGAGGGGGAGAGCGGATCACACATAACACCACCACTGAGGGAGGGGGAGAGCGGATCACACATAACCACCACCACTGAGGGGGGGGAGAGCGGATCACACATAACCACCACCACTGAGGGAGGGCGGAGAGCGGATCACACATAACCACCACACTGAGGGAGGGGAAGAGCGGATCACACATAACCACCACCACTGAGGGAGGGGAGAGGGATCACACATAACACACATGAGGAGGGGGAGAGGGATCACACATAACCACCACCACTGAGGGAGGGGGAGAGGGATCAACATAACCACCCCATGAGGGAGGGGGAGAGGGATCACACATACACCACCACCACTGAGGGGGGGGGGGAGAGCGGATCAATAACACCATGAGGGGGGGAGGCGATCCACATACACACCATGAGGGAGGGAGAGGATCACACATACACACCATGGGGGGGGAGAGGAAAAACATGAGGGAGGGAGACGATCACACATACACACACTGAGGGGGGGGAGGGTCACATACCACTGAGGAGGGGAGAGCGGATCACACATAACCACACCACTGAGGGGGGAGAGCGGATCACACATAACCACCACACTGAGGGGGGAGAGCGATCACACATAACCACCACACTGAGGGGGGGGAGAGCGGATCACACATAACCACACACTGAGGGAGGGAGAGCGGATCACCATAACCACCACCACGAGGGAGGGGAGAGCGATCACACATAACACCACCATGAGGGGGGAGCGGATCACACATAACACCACCACTGAGGGGGGGAGGCGGATCACACATAACCACCACCACTGAGGGGGGGAAGCGGATCACACATAACACACCACTGAGGAGGGAGAGGATCAACATAACCACACCACTGAGGAGGGGGGGGGATCACACAAACCACCACCCTGAGAGGGGGAGAGCGGATCACACATAACCACCACCACTGAGGGAGGGGAGCGGATCACACATAACCACCACCACTGAGGGGGGGAGAGCGGATCACACATAACACCACCACTGAGGGGGGGGAGCGATCAACATAACCACCACCACTGAGGGGGGGAGAGCGGATCCACATAACCACCACCACTGAGGGAGGGGAGAGCGGATCACACATAACCACACCATGAGGGAGGGAGAGCGGATCACACATAACCACCACCACTGAGGGAGGGGAGAGGATCACACATAACCACCACCACTGAGGAGGGAGAGCGGATCACACATAACACCACCACTGAGGGAGGGAAGCGGATCACACATAACCACCACCACTGAGGGGGGGAGAGCGGATCACACATACCACCACCACTGAGGGGGGGAGCGGATCACACTAACCACCACCACTGAGGGAGGGGGAGCGGATCACACTAACCACCACCACTGAGGGGGGAAGCGGATCACACATAACCACCACCACTGAGGGGGGGGAGAGCGATCACACATAACACCACCACTGAGGGAGGGGAGAGCGATCACACATAACACCACCACTGAGGGGGGGAGAGCGGATCACACATAACCACCACCATGAGGGGGGAGAGGGATCACACAAACCACCACCATGAGGGAGGGGGGAGAGCGGATCACACATAACCACCACCACTGAGGGAGGGGAGAGCGGATCACACATAACCACCACCACTGAGGGAGGGGGAGAGCGGATCACACATAACCACCACCACTGAGGGAGGGGGAGAGCGGATCACACATAACCACCACCACTGAGGGAGGGGGAGAGCGGATCACACATACACCACCACCACTGAGGGGGGGGGGAGAGCGGATCACACATAACCACCACCACTGAGGGAGGGGGAGAGCGGATCACACATAACCACCACCACTGAGGGGGGGGAGAGCGGATCACACATAACCACCACCACTGAGGGGGGGAGAGCGGATCACACATAACCACCACCACTGAGGGGGGGGAGAGCGATCACACATAACCACCACCACTGAGGGAGGGGGAGAGCGGATCACACATAACCACCACCACTGAGGGAGGGGGAGAGCGGATCACACATAACCACCACCACTGAGGGAGGGGGAGAGCGGATCACACATAACACCACCACCTGAGGGAGGGGGAGAGCGGATCACACATAACCACCACCACTGAGGGAGGGGGAGAGCGGATCACACATAACCACCACCATGAGGGAGGGGGAGAGCGGATCACACATAACCACCACCACTGAGGGAGGGGGAGAGCGGATCACACATAACCACCACCACTGAGGGAGGGGGAGAGGGATACACATAACCACCACCACTGAGGGAGGGGGAGAGCGGATCACACATAACCACCACCACTGAGGGAGGGGGAGAGCGGATCACACATAACCACCACCACTGGAGGGGAGGGGAGAGCGGATCACACATAACCACCACCACTGAGGGAGGGGGAGAGCGGATCACACATAACCACCACCACTGAGGGAGGGGAGAGCGGATCACACATAACCACCACCACTGAGGGAGGGGGAGAGCGGATCACACATAACCACCACCACTGAGGGAGGGGGAGAGCGGATCACACATAACACCACCACCACTGAGGGGGGGGGGAGAGCGGATCACACATAACCACCACCACTGAGGGAGGGGGAGAGCGGATCACACATAACCACCACCACTGAGGGAGGGGAGAGCGGATCACACATAACCACCACCACCACTGAGGGGGGGGGAGAGCGGATCACACATAACCACCACCACTGAGGGAGGGGGAGAGCGGAATCACACATAACCACCACCACTGAGGGAGGGGGAGAGCGGATCACACATAACCACCACCACTGAGGGGGGGGAGAGCGGATCACACATAACCCCACCACCACTGAGGGGGGGGAGAGCGGATCACACATAACCCACACAACACCACCACACTGAGGGGGGGGGGGAGAGCGGATCACACATAACCACCACCACTGAGGGAGGGGGAGAGCGGATCACACATAACCACCACCACTGAGAGGGAGAGGGGATCGAGAAGCGGATCACACATAACCACCACCACTGAGGGAGGGGGAGGGAGACGGATCACACATAACCACACACCACGAATGGGAGGGGGAGAGCGGATCACACATAACCACCACCACACTGAGGGGGGGGGGGAGAGCGGATCACACATAAACCACCACCCACTGAGGAGGAGGGGGAAGAGTCAGACACAAACATAACCAACCACCACCACTGAGGGGGGGGGAGAGCGGATCACACATAACCACCACCACTGAGGGAGGGGGAGAGCGGAATCACACATAACCACCACCACTGAGGGAGGGGGAGAGCGGATCACACATAACCACCACCACTGAGGGAGGGGGAGAGCGGATCACACATAACCACCACCACTGAGGGAGGGGGAGAGCGGATCACACATAACCACCACCACTGAGGGAGGGGGAGAGCGGATCACACATAACCACCACCACTGAGGGAGGGGGAGAGCGGATCACACATAACCACCACCACTGAGGGAGGGGGAGAGCGGATCACACATAACCACCACCACCACTGAGGGAGGGGGAGAGCGGATCACACATAACCACCACCACTGAGGGAGGGGGAGAGCGGATCACACATAACCACCACCACTGAGGGAGGGGGAGAGCGGATCACACATAACCACCACCACTGAGGGAGGGGGAGAGCGGATCACACATAACCACCACCACTGAGGGAGGGGGAGAGCGGATCACACAACCACCACCACTGAGGGAGGGGGAGAGCGGATCACACATACACCACCACCACTGAGGGGGGGGAGAGCGGATCACACATAACCACCACCACTGAGGGAGGGGGAGAGCGGATCACACATAACACCACCACATGAGGGAGGGGGAGAGCGGATCACACATAACCACACACCACTGAGGGAGGGGGAGAGCGGATCACACATAACCACCACCACTGAGGGAGAGGGAGAGCGGATCACACATAACCACCACCACTGAGGGAGGGGAGAAGCGGATCACACATAACCACCACCACTGAGGGAGGGGGAGAGCGGATCACACATAACCACCACAAGGACACACAACACCACCACTGAGGGAGGGGGAGAGCGGATCACACATAACCACCACCACTGAGGGAGGGGGAGAGCGGATCACACATAACCACCACCACTGAGGGAGGGGGAGAGCGGATCACACATAACCACCACCACCACTGAGGGAGGGGGAGAGCGGATCACACATAACCACCACCACTGAGGGAGGGGGAGAGCGGATCACACATAACCACCACCACTGAGGGAGGGGGAGAGCGGATCACACATAACCACCACCGAGCGTGAATGAGAGCGACCAGATAATAAAGCTCACAGTATAGTGAAATGATACCACATCGGCTTCCATCTATGTATAATCAGCACATTCCACAGAAATACCGGAAAACTGAATTAATAAAGACACTTTTTACATTTTTTTACACCTTAACTCTTTTATCACCAGAGTTTACTTCAATGTTTTCTTTTTTTTTTTTTTTAATTGCCAGGTTATGTTTTTAGTATATATATATATAATTGCCTTGTAAGTATGGAGAACAGAGAGAGGAGAAGAGAACTGTCTGAGGACTTGAGACACAAAATTGTTGAAAAATATCAAGCATCTCCAGGTCACAAGTCCATCTCCAGAGATCTTGATGTTCCTTAGCCCACATAATCAAGATTAGTACAACCAATGATTGCCATTAATTACTGTATTTTTGTTCCAGCATGTGACGCTCGTTCTGTGGCAATATCAGGTGTGGGCAATATGAAAATCACACCTGAAACCATATAAAAAGGGGAGAAGTTGCCTCAATTTTTTCATTCTGTGTGTGCCACACTAAGCATGGAGAGCAGAAAGACGAGTTGAGAACTGTCTGAGGACTTGAGAACCAAAATTGTTGAAAAATATCAACAATCTCAAGGTTACAAATCCATCTCCAGAGATCTTGATGTTCCTATGACAAAATAATCAAGATCAACTGTGGCCAAATGCTCCTCATTGATGCAGTCATCACAGTGTACACACCCGATAATAAAGATGGGCCATACCCTCTAGACATCACCATCTTGGATGGCATTATTTGGCATATATCATGTCCTAATAGGTTAATTGAACAGGGAACAATCATGAGACAAATCCCTTTAAATGTAACTGTAATAGGTCATCATGAAAGGGTGCATTGTACTCACAGGTTGCGCAGACCAGTAACGACCTCACGGTGAGCTCACAGGGCAGCTTCCAATTCTTGGACACCTTCGAGGTAACCAGCGGCAAGATAATCTCAGCGGGAACATAATACTGAATTGCATAGGTCACAAAAATTCCAAAGCAGTAGAGGACTTTTACCAGCTGATAGAGCCTGGAAGAGAAGGTGAGGACGGTCAGACATACAGTGAGTGCTCCCTACAATTTCACATTTCAGCCTGTATGAATCAGCCTTTTGTTTAGTCTTAATCAGGGGGCGTAGAAAAAAATGGGGCATCGGGAATAAAATAAGAGCAAAAGCTGGAACCTTTAACCTTTCTCTGTATCCTAATACACTGAAAAAAGGAAGCTACGGTGGAGGCGTGTTCTTTGTCTCCTGTGTTTCTGCTTGTTTCTGATTGGGCAACACCATACAGGGAGAAGAACTCCACACCCCCAGTGAAAATATCTAATAACGCCCACTTGGACTTAACATATGTCAACATCATTAGGTGCCGATTAATAACGATGAGTGAGTGTAATCATTTACTATTCAGATAGTACGGTGTTCAGGTGACTCGTTACATTGCAAGTATTTCTGTCCTCGCCTCACAATATTCGTATTTCCTGCCCAGCAGTTACAGAACCTGATTTTTAGCCAATAAACATGCTGGGTTTCTTAACCAATCACAGTAATGCTGCAGCCATCTTGGTTGTGGCCTTACTGGGATTGGTTGGCCGCCCAGCGTCATAGGATGTATAAAAGCCCTGCCGTCGCCATCTTGTGCACGTTGCATTCGGACAGTGTCGTAGAAGCAAAGGGAGAGATCGCTGAGCTGCTAGAGAGAATGTTAGGCTTCTTGATTACACAAAAGCCCTTTTGAGGGCTCCCTGCAGTGTATACTAGGTCAGTATAGTGTAGGGAGGGAGAGATACTCAAGCAGGGACAGTTAAAGGAGCCAGTCACTAGCTCTATAATACCACCAAAACAATAGCTCTTTTCAGAGCTGAAGACACACAACAATGACCGAGAACACCACTGACAGTATCCCGTCCAAAGAGGCAGGGGTCGTGCCGGGTGAATGATCCGAGACTCGTGCGAGTAACTCGCATGTCACTCGGGCAGTGTGTTTCCCAGCCTAAAGGAGTCGGTCACTAGCTCCATAATACCACCAAAACAATAGCTCTTTTTAGAGCTGAAACCACAAAACAAGCTCAGAGTACAGGGAGGGAGAGATTGTGGATTAGGTAGGGAGAGGTTAAAGTGTTGTCTCCAGTGTACATATTACAAAAACTCTTATCACAGGCAAAGCTCTATTTTTCCAGCACACAGTGTAGTAGCATTTTGCGCTGCCTCTTGTTTAAAAACTCCAGTCTATTTCCCCCTTTGTTTTTGGGGTTACAGCCTGCCTTCTGCTGTCTACATCAGTCCTATTAATACGGTGCTAGTGACCTAGCCAAAGCAGTACTACAAACATTTCCTACTGCCTACTACAAAGCACGCACCAGGCCATTTTCCCCAATATTTTGGGGGTCAGAGCCTGCATCTGGGGGTCAGAGACAGCTTGTGCTGTGCACATAAGCCACATTGATACGGTGCCAATGCCCTAGCCAAATCCAAAGCAAGACTACAAGCATTTAGTGCTGTCTGCTACAAAGCATGCACCGGTCCTTTATCCCGACTGTTTTCGGGGTGACACCAAAAAGCTCGCCAATGAATACAGTGCTATAGAGTACTCCTATCATTTAGTAGTGCTTGCCAGAAAGCAGGCAATATTCATTCTTCCCCCTGTCAGTTTTGGGGTCACATTTTGCTTGGCCTGTGCTAAGAAATCCGAAATATTAATAAGGTTCTAGTGAGCTACTGAAGTTCTGTCAACTAGTCTCCAGTCGCTGAGAATGGTGTAAGGACATTGTTTGGAGCAGGGGCAGAGAAAATAGAATAGCATTCCATGACCTGCATATTAGATCAATAACTCTTATAGAGCTACATTGTCAGCACACATTGTGCACTGTATAATAGTGCAGTTTCATTTGGTCCTCGAGCCCCCAGTCATTTGGAGGGTCACATTTTGCTTGACATCAGAAGTATATATGATATTCTTCCACTGTCCAATGCTAAATGTTTGTTGTGTGTGTGCAACTGTAGGTTGTGTGCAGGTGGCCTCAGCGCCTGCTCCCAGGATAACATATTGGGAAGGAGGTAACTCAGGGGACAGCTCAGCACACCCCAGTACCAGATTGGACGACTGAGCCGTCACTCCACAAACTGACAGCTCCACATGCCCCTGGTTCCATAGTTACATTGAACAGTCAACTCATTGCATGTCACAAGGGTCTTGTGTCCTTGGGAGACCTTTGACAGGTCTAGGATCTGAGCTTCACATTGTCTTGGGAGACTCTGGCTTTTACATGTAAAAAATGCTTTTTGGTGCAGATAGGGATAAGTATTCTTATTCTTTTCTGTTGTTCCTTGTTACTCCTATCTAAGTGTTGCGCTTGGGACCACTCCCCTCCACCTAAAGTAGTCACATGGTCCATCAAAAAATGCAAGCTATGGAGAATCACTTCTATGTTGACCACTTGAGTAAGTAAGTCACTGGGAGTCTGGTGTGGTGTTGTTTGCACTCCTGAGTGTTGCTGCAATCGTGGTGTTGGCGTTGTATACTTTATTGTCTAGTTCCCATGTTCCCTGTCTGTCTACATTTTCCTGTGTAGAGGTGACCACCAGTGTATTCACCGCATTTGTCAGTGTAACTTGAGGGAATAGGACAGGGACTAACATATACTTGCTGTGGGAAGGACTCACTTAGGGACATTAGGGAGCACAGGTGCAGACACAGGTTATGTCAGTGGTGCCCAGTCTTCCCTCTCCCTACTGTAGGGCCTTCCTACCTGTAATAATTCTAATGGATAACTCAGGAGTCTTTGCGTGGAGCAAAGACACAACAGAACACAGTTTATAGATGAAAAGTCTATATTATATCACACGGTGATAAACAACAAAGTGCAAAGAAAAGTTCAAAAGTCATAAACACACAGTGATGATATTGATTGAAATATTAACGAAATGTCTGCTGGAAACCTCAGAGGAAAATGCAATCAGCGGAGCATCTACAAAGCACAGTTTACACTTGGAGATGCTGTAAAAGGCAAGTCTATGTTAAGTCCAATCATAGAGATGTATAAGCAAGTCTATATAATACATTAAATCATCCAGGGAGGACTGGGAAGAAGGTCTCAAAGTCCAGAACCAGATGCAGAGTAAATTACCAGAGTTCAGAAGTCCAGAACAACCTCATGCTCAGCATCCATTTAAAAATAGGAAACGACAGAGCAGCAACCAGCTTACGTGTCAGCAAATGCAGGTGAGGCAAAAACCGCATAAAGGAGAGTAGCACGAGCAGCCAGAAACAGAAGGAACGCTGGCAACAGGTGTAGGTAGCAGAACCTCTGATGAGCAGCAATCAGGAGATTCACACAGGTTTGCAGAGGAGCCACTAGCACCAGGAAACAGGCAGAAAAAAACAAAGCAGAATACTCTAGCACTGACTAGATGATGGGGTAGGGTTTATAAAGGAAGAAGACAAAGGGCTAATGAAACAAAGAATGCCATCTTGGAAGAGGGCAAGAACGCCCAAAAGGTAATCAATATATTCAGAGTCCTGACACTACCCCTTTTTCATCCCTCGGGGTATCTATTGTATTGCCCTGCGCCGAAAACCCCTTGTGTCCTTGCGTGACATTACATCCTAGAAGCTCTGAGCGGAGCAATCATGACAACAGGCATCATAAAGACGAAAACTGGTTGCAAAGATGAACTTATCCTTTGTAGGGCTGAGCCCAAGAATATCACCTGTCCACAGAATAGGTAATAAATACATAATTGATGGGAACTGCCAGGACCGCAAGGGAACACATGTCCACTTTGTGAATGGAACTGCACAAGGGTCTGTGTGACTTTTCAATTTGGTGGTCACGCATGTGCACTACAAATTCATCAACATAAGGTTTCCCAGCCATCAGACTTCCCCCAAGAAATCATACATACAATAGGTGCTTCAGTCACTTTGTCATACCGCTTAGACGCTAAGGTCAAAATTGGACGCTGCATCCAAGGGGTTACATGCAGGGTTGTGGAGTCGCTAAGCCAAACATCCAAGTCCTCAATTTCCTTGAATCTGACTCCGACTCCACAAAAATGGACATCGACACTACCAAAATGGACACTGACTTAATGACTCCAAGACGCCAAGACGCCAAGACGCCAAGACGCCAAGACTCCAAGACGCCAAGACTCCAAGACGCCAAGACTCCAAGACGCAAGACTCCAAGACGCAAGACTCCAAGACGCCAAGACTCCAAGACGCCAAGACTCCAAGACGCCAAGACGCCAAGACGCCAAGACGCCAAGACTCCAAGACGCCAAGACTCCAAGACGCCAAGACTCCAAGACGCCAAGACTCCAAGACGCCAAGACTCCAAGACTCCAAGACGCCAAGACTCCAAGACGCCAAGACTCAAGACGCCAAGACGCCAAGACTCCAAGACGCCAAGACTCCAAGACGCCAAGACGCCAAGACTCCAGACGCCAAGACGCCAAGACGCCAAGACTCCAAGACGCCAAGACTCCAAGACGCCAAGACGCCAAGACGCAAGACTCCAAGACGCCAAGACTCCAAGACTCAAGACTCCAAGACTCCAAGACTCCAAGACTCCAGTTACATGACAGATGAATGTCACAGCTAAGGATGTAACGTGAGATAGTTGGTATTCAGGGTATGGGTGCCAAAATTATATGGCCATAGCTACACTTTCTTTATTGGCCTCCACCCTTGTTCCTGAGACGCCCGTGGGCAAGAAACTATCCTTAATTACTGGATTCTGAGATTTTCCACCAGCTCCTTTATCTAGGAGCATTCCGGACGTTCACAAGAGTTGGAAAGTATGACTGTGCGTCACGGAGGAGCAAAGAGTTAAGGAAGAAGAAACGTCCGTAACCCTTTAAATTATTTATACTTATTAATCCAAACGCAGCCTACTTTCCTGCTCCAGCTCGACACCGGTTTCATTCAGGGGAACGTCATGAACAGCGCGGCTCCCCGGAGAGGGGAAAATGCGTTTTAAATAGTTTTTGATGAAAGGGAGATTCATAGAACGGTTTCCTAATTTTATGGGTTTTATAAACCTTCATGTAGTTCTAATCTTTTCTGTTGGCAATCACTTTTTTTAAAGTCTAGTTAATCCTGGAATAAAAGAAGCAGCTGTATTATTACCCAAGTGGTGAGATCATTTTTAGACTTAGAATCTATTGAAATAAGTATATTTAGGGTCTATTTAGAAAAATTCAGATCATCCGTTCAGCAAATTGTGCGGTTACTGGAATTTTGGATGCTCCCAGATGCTAATGCAGCTATAAACTACTCGTCTTATATGAGGGAGGGGAGGAAGGGAAGGGCTCTGTGGTGTTGGATAGGGCTGGGGACCAGGCTCTGTGGTGTTGGGTGGTGCTTTGGTCCGGGCTCTGTGGTGTTGGGTGGTGCTTTGGTCCGGGCTCTGTGGTGTTGGATGGGGCTGGGGTCCTGGCTCTGTGGTGTTGGGTTGGATGGGGCTGGGGTCTTGGCTCTGTGGTGTTGCGTTGGATGGGGCTGGGTCCGGGCTCTGTGGAGTTGGATGGAGCTGAGACCTGGGCTCTGTGGTTTTGGGTGGTGCTTTGGTCCCGGCTCTGTGGTGTTGGGTTGGATGGGGCTGGGGTCCGGGCTCTGTGGTGTTGGGTTGGATGGGGCTGGGGTCCTGGCTCTGTGGTGTTGGGTTGGATGGGGCTGGGGTCCTGGCTCTGTGGTGTTGCGTTGGATGGGGCTGGGGTCCTGGCTCTGTGGTGTTGGGTGGTGCTTTGGTCCGGCTCTGTGGTGTTGGGATGGGGCTGGGGTCCTGGCTCTGTGGTGTTGGGTTGGATGGGGCTGGGGTCTTGGCTCTGTGGTGTTGCGTTGGATGGGGCTGGGGTCCGGGCTCTGTGGAGTTGGATGGAGCTGAGCCTGGGCTCTGTGGTGTTGGGTGGTGCTTTGGTCCAGGCTCTGTGGTGTTGGTTGGATGGGGCTGGGGTCCGGGCTCTGTGGTGTTGGTTGGATGGGGCTGGGGTCCTGGCTCTGTGGTGTTGGGTTGGATGGGGCTGGGGTCCTGGCTCTGTGGTGTTGCGTTGGATGGGGCTGGGGTCCTGGCTCTGTGGTGTTGGATGGGGCTGGGATCCGGACTCTGTGGTGTTGGATGGGGCTGAAGTCCGGGCTCTGTGGTGTTGGATGGGGCTGGGGTCCTGACTCTGTGCAGAGTCATGTACTCCCCCCTCCATACCTGCATAGATCTTATGCACTGGGCTCAGTCATGGGGAACAAAAAAGGGTCTTCTCCAAACTGTTCCCACACAGCAGAAGCTACAATTGTCGAAAACGTCTTAAGAGTTCCAATCACTGGAGATAAGAGGCCGCAGCCGCCCCTGATAACAGCCTGGAGCATCATCCTCCTCTACCATCTGTACAGGGGGCACAATACAATCAGAGGGAACGAACTTTAGTCACCAAACCCAGATTCCTTTAACAGACACAGATAGAGCACTGATCGTCACTGCACGACCGCCTCAGATCTGGGCTACACTGCTCATCAACAGATCTGACGTACTCCTCCAGAGTTGAGTGCTGGCGACTTTACACTGCTCCATCCAACGCTCTGCATTGTGCTTGGTGATGTACAGCTTTACATTGCTCCATCCAACGCTTGGTATTGTGTTTGGTAATGTACGGTTGCAGCTGCTCGGCATTGTCCTTGGTGATGAACAGCTGCATCTGCCTGACCATGAAGCTCCCGATGGGCGCATGTTTGTTTGATGTTACAAAGGAGGTCAGGACTCCACAGTTGTGGGGTCAGCAGAGCGATGGGGACTTTTCTGTCCTCTGTTCCGCAGTACTTGGCCCCCGACCTGTAACATTATGTGGTCCAAGTTGCTGCAGTTCCTTCTTTTTATCAATAATATCACTCACAGGTGATGGGGAAGATTCAGGAGGAAGAAATGTCATAAATGGACTTGCTACAGCGATGGCTCCTATTACAGAATGTACTGGTATCAGTGAGCTCCGCATCAATGGCCGCTCTGTCACATGGTAGTAAAGGCAGACAGCATGGCGGGGGGGCCACATGTTATACACCGAGGGTGATGAGGACGGAGGCTTTACACTGAGGGCAAGGGGCCGGAGGATATACACCAGGGGCGACAGGCTGGAGATTATACACAGGGGGCGAGGGGCTGGAGATTATACACTGGGGGGTGAGGGGTCAGAGGTTATAAAGCGGGGGCGAGGGGTCGGAGGTTATACATATAGTACTGAGCAGTGTAGCTATGAATCCAGCTCTGGTGTAAGATATAGACTAGATAAACATCAGTAGCATGAAGGACATTATAGAGTAGTAATGAGCAGTGTAGTCATGGTTACACCTCTGGTCTGAAATATACACTGGCTACACAGCAGCAACGTGGAGGATATTATATAGCTGTACTGAGCAGTGTAGCTGTGGTTACATCTCTGGTTTGAGACATACACTAGCTGCACATCAGCAGCAAAGAGGATATTATACCGCAGTACTGAGCAGTGTAGCTATGAATCCAGCTCTGGTGTAAGATATAGACTAAATAAACATCAGCAGCATGGAGGACATTATAGAATAGTACTGAGCAGTGTAGCTGTGGATACACCTCTGGTCTGAGATATACACTAGCAAGAGCAGCAGCATAGAGGACATTATACATCAGTACTGAGCAGTGTAGCTGTGAATCCATCTCTGGTGTGAGATATACACTAACCACACATCAGCAGTATGGAGGATATTATAGCGTAGCAATGAGCAGTGTAGCTGTGGTTACACCTCTGGTCTGAGATATACACTAGCTACACAGCAGCAGCATAGAGGATATTATACAGCAGTACTGAGCAGTGTAGCTGTGAATAAAGATGCAGTGTGAAATATGCACTAAATACAAAGTAGCAGGAGCAACATAGTGGACATTATACAGTAGTACTGAGCAGTGTAACTGTGAATCATGCTGCAGTGTGAGATTTACACTAACTACAGAGCAGCAGCAGTGTACCTGCACACAATGTCTGTGTCTCTCTCTCGCTCTGCTTCTCCCCATGCCCTCTCTGTAGTCTTTAAGAGTCAAGTATACGTCAGATATATCAGTGACCCAGTAGAACCTCTTGTCTTGTGCAAGACAAAGTTTCTCAACATATCAATGAAATGTTCAGGAAGCCGAGAGGAGGAGAAGTGTATCATAAGTGGAGAAAGGTATAGAGAAGCAGTTTGCTACATTCGCTTGTACTATCGATTTATCCAAAACTCTTAAAAAGAGACCATTTAAGTTTAAGAAAATCCCATTTCAGACTTTAACACTCCCGAATAACGAGCCTCAATGTTATAACATAAAGCTCCTCATTGATATTCATGTGATGAAGCTGGAGGACAACTCTTCACCGCCGACACCGCGCCTTCTCCAATGTTCTCCGCTAGAAGACTTCCAGGAGGGTTTTCTTAGAGATAAGACGCACAGACTCACCAGGAATCCTGAGGAAGGTTTAGCGTTATGCTGCCTTTGATTTGGTCTCCGAAACTCAGGTACCCCACTGTGGCCAGCGAGATGTACAAAACTGTCACTATTGCCATGCCAATGTTCAAGGCGCGGGTGAATTCTCGCTTTTCTTTCATTTGGTTTTCCAGGGGGAGAACCTGTAATAGAAAAGAGAGAAAGGACGTGTCATGTTCAGAGTCACTTCTCCTGTCAAAGACGCTCGGTGAGAGCCGGACTTATTCATTTATTATTTACATCCTGCTGATGTGTACAGCCACCGAATACACCGGGGGCCGAATGGCTTTAAAGGGTTAAAGACCACCCCAGGCCCTGCCTGACTCAACAGCTGGTCAAAAAAAGAAAGCAATCAGAAATGACTGCTGTGAATAGAAAAGACTACAATGTGAGAAAGGAAACAAACAAATGATACAAGTGTTTTACATAGTAAAACTTCAACTGTAGTGACCAGGGCCAGGCAAAGAGAAATATGTATATATTAAAAAAAAGGTACCGATAGTTATATCACAAACATAGCTTTGCTACAAGAACTCCCCTGTTCTAGTATCCTACATCTGGCCTCCTCTGCATTGTTCCAGATGTTCCATTTGGCCCCCATTAACTTCTCTGCTACATCAGTCATCATTGTTCCAGCTCTGTTACATCTGGCCCCCATTAACAGCTCTGCTACATCAGTCACCATTGTTCCAGCTCTGTTACATTTGGCCTCCTCTTCATTGTTCCAGCTCTGTTACATCTGGCTCCCCATTGACAGCTCTGCTACGGTATACCAGTCATCATGTTCCAGCTCTATTACATCTGGCCTCTATAAACAGCTCAGCTACATCAGTCATCATTGTTTCAGCTCTGTTACATCTGGCCACCCCCTTACCAGCTCTGCTACATTAGTCATCATTGTTCAGCTCTGTAACATCTGGCCCCCATTACACCTCTGCTACATTAGTCATCATTGTTCAGCTCTGTTAATTTTGGCCTCCTCTCATTGTTCCAAGCTCTGTTACATCTTGCCTCCCATTGACAGCTTTGCTACGTATACCAGTCATCACTGTTCCAGCTCTATTACATCTGGCCTCTATAAAAGCTCTGCTACGGTATACCAGTCATCACTGTTCCAGCTCTATTACATCTGGCCTCTATTAACAGCTCTGCTACGGTATACCAGTCATCACTGTTCCAGCTCTATTACATCTGGCCTCTATTAACAGCTCTGCTACGGTATACAGTCATCATTGTCCAGCTCTGTTACATCTGGCCTATACATTAACAGCTCTGCTACATTAGTCATCATTGTTCCAGCTCTGTAACATCTGGCCCCCATTAACAGCTCTGCTACATTAGTCATCATTGTTCCAGCTCTATTACATCTGGCTTCTATTTAACCTCTCTTACATTAGACATATTTGTTATAGCTCTGTTACATACGGCCTGCCCATTAACAGCTTTGTTATATCAGTCATCATTGTTCCAGCTCTGTTACATCTGGCCTCTACATTAACAGCTCTGCTACATCAGTCATCATCACTCCAGTTCTATTACATCTGGCCTCTACATTAACAGCACTGCTACATCGGTCATTATTGTTCCAGCTCTATTACATCTGGCCTCTATTAACAGCTCTGCTACGGTATACCAGTCATCACTGTTCCAGCTCTATTACATCTGGCCTCTATTAACAGCTCTGCTACGGTATACCAGTCATCATTGTTCCAGCTCTGCTACATCTGGCCTATACATTAACAGCTCTGCTACATTAGTCATCATTGTTCCAGCTCTGTAACATCTGGCCCCCATTAACAGCTCTGCTACATTAGTCATCATTGTTTCAGCTCTGTTACATCTGGCTTCTATTTAACCTCTCTTACATCAGACATATTTGTTATAGCTCTGTTACATACGGCCTGCCCATTAACAGCTTTGTTATATCAGTCATCATCGTTCCAGCTCTGTTACATCTGGCCTCTACATTAACAGCTCTGCTACATCAGTCATCATCATTCCACTTCTATTACATCTGGCCTTTACATTAATAGCTCTGCTACATCAGTCATCATCACTCCAGTTCTATTACATCTGGCCTCTACATTAACAGCTCTGCTACATCGGTCATTATTGTTCCAGCTCTATTACATCTGGTCTCCATTAAACAGCTCTGCTACATCAGTCATCATTGTTCCAGCTTTGTTACATCTGGCCTCTACATTAACAGCTCTGCTATATCAGTCATCATTGTACCAGCTCTTTTACATCTGGCCTCCATTAACAGCTCTTCTACATCAGTTTTTATTGTTCCAGCTCTATTACAACAGGCCTCCATTAACAGCTCTGCTACATCAGTCATCATTGTTCCAGCTCTATTACACCAGGCCTCCATTAACAGCTCTGCTACATCAGTCATCATTGTTCCAGCTCTATTACACCAGGCCTCCATTAACAGCTCTGCTACATCAGTCATCATTTTACCAGCTCTATTACTCCAGGTGAGCTGTTTTAATTGATTTCTGTACATTTCATAAATATTTTCATTAAAGGTCAGTAATGTAATAATTATTACATGCGAAATATTACTACTAATAGAGGAATATCAGCTACTATACTGCCACTAGAAAGTCTGTAAAAAGTTAGTAGATGAATGAAACTTTCTCTGTGTTCTGCAGAGGGTGCCGGAGGGACTGAAGGGCGCGCTGGAAAACTATCAGACATATCGATATTAATGGCCTACGGAGCCATTTAGCACATTTGAAAACTCTTTCAATTAATATCCCTCCATTCTTCTCCACGTTACTCGAACAGAACGGCTACATGTGTATTATTCCCTGAGGCCGATCATCTATCAAGTGGCATGGTGCTGTAATATCGGGAGGTTAAAGAGGACTGTGCCAAGATGAGCGTGCCGGGCGAGGGGTCTGCCGGAAGGAGCAGGCGGATTTACAGATGATGAATGTGATGTCACGCTGCCCAGCGAAACGCATCCGCTGAAAATATTCCCTTCTCGTTGCTGTTGCAATCTACTAAACTTTCTATAATGTGGCTCCTGTACATTTATAGGATTGAGATCAAATCTGCATGATTTGTATCTCCTTCCATTTAAGCAAAAAGTAATAAAGCCTTTAGGTTATGGAAACAATAGCACACAGCCTGATAAGAGCGGCACAGTTGACTTTTGCTTTTTAACTCTTACAGAATGCTGTTCTTAGCTTACATAGCAAAAACCTGCTGACATTCCTTTGAATCATGCATGTTGCACTTGAAATAAGTACTATAAGGAAACCACCATCATGTGCTGTAATATAATGCTGCAAGTATGGCACCAGCAGAGGGGTCTCCTAGCCAGTAATGAGGTTGGCAGATACCCAGCCGACACCTCTGTCATCCTACAAGCATCTTAGCATACAGGCTTATGCATACAGACTCTTCAGAGAGGGCAAGGACATGACCTCGGGAGCCACCTATTGGATATAGCAATCCTAAAATTCAATATCGACCCATTAAAGGGAATCCGTCAGGTCAAAAATCTATATGTAACTGCTATCATTTTCTAATTCTCTCTCTACATTCTCTCTATTCATGTATTTCTATTATTTACACTTCCCTCCTATCCTCTGTAAACTGCAAAATAAAAGTCCAGCAGAAAAAAGGAGAGATCCACACACCAGGATGGTCCTGCACAGAATGAATTCCATCACCGACATCAGGTGATGGGTCATGTGACTAATTAACCTGACCAACAAGAGCAGCAGCGTGCCAGCAGGGTAAAAACTGACATTAACCCTTAATGCCCTAAAAATGCCTTCTTCCCACCTCAGAGCCCACAGCATCACCACACTCGTGGCACCACAACACCCCCTCCTCCCAGCCCAGGGCCTGCAGCATCGCCCCACTGGAGCCATCACGACACCCCATTCTCCCAGCCCATGGCCATCAGCATCACCCACTGGTGTCACCATGACACCCCCTCCTCCCAGCCCAGAGCTGCAGCACCACCCCACTGGTGCCACCAGGACACCCCCTCCTCCCAGCCCATGGCCATCAGCATCACCCCACTGGTGCCACCAGGACACCCCCTCCTCCCAGCCCAGAGCCATCAGCATCACCCCACTGGTGCCACCAGGACACCCCCTCCTCCCAGCCCAGAGCTGCAGCATCACCCCACTGGTGCCACCAGGACACCCCCTCCTCCCAGCCCAGAGACTGCAGCATCACCCCACTGGTGCCACCAGGACACCCCCTCCTCCCAGCCCAGAGCTGCAGCATCACCCCACTGGTGCCACCAGGACACCCCCTCCTCCCAGCCCAGACTGCAGCATCACCCCACTGGTGCCACCAGGACACCCCCTCCTCCCAGCCCAGAGCTGCAGCATCACCCCACTGCTGCCACCAGACACCCCCTCCTCCCAGCCCAGAGCTGCAGCATCACCCCACTGGTGCCACCAGGACACCCCCTCCTCCCAGCCCAGAGCTGCAGCATCACCCCACTGGTGCCACCAGGACACCCCCTCCTCCCAGCCCAGAGCTGCAGCATCACCCCATGGTGCCACCAGGACACCCCCTCCTCCCAGCCCAGAGCTGCAGCGTCACCCCACTGGTGCCATCACGACACCCCCATCCTCCCAGTCCAAGGTCACATCATAACCACGTGCAGCCACTACGAGACCTCATGCTCCCAGCCTAGGCCTGCAGCTTCGCCCCACTGGTGCCACCACGACACGCCATCCTCCCAGTCAAGGGTCACAGCATAACCACACTGGAACCACTACGACACCTCATCTTCCCCAGCCCAGGGCCTGCAGCATTGGCCCGCTGGTGCCATCAAGACAACCCCTCCTCCCAGCCCTGGGCCTCAGCATCAACTCACTGGTGCCACTATGAGACCCCCTCCTTCCAGCCCAGGGTCGCAGCATCACCGCACTGGTGCCACCACGACGCCCAATCCTCCCAGTCAAGAGTCACAGCATAACCACAATGGAACCACTACGACACCTCATCCTCCCCTGCCCAGGGCCTGCAGCTTTGCCCCACTGGCGCCAATATGACACACTCTCTTTCCAGCCCAGGTCCCGTAGCATCACCCACTCGTGCCACCACAACGCCGCATCCTCCCAGCCCAGGACCTGCAGCATCACTCCACTGGTGCCACTATGACACCCGATCCTCCCAGCCCAGGACCCGCAGCATCATCCCCCTCTTATCACCTCAACACCCCCTCCTTCCAGCCCAGAACCCACAATATCGCCCCATTCGTGCCACTGCTGGAAACCCCCACATCCCAGCCCAGGGCCCACAGCATCACCCCCATGGTGCAACCACTATACCCATTCTCCCAGCCTAGAGCCTGCATCACCACCCCACTGGTGGCAACACAACACCCCCTCCTCCTCCCAGTCCAGGGCCTCCAGCAGCGACCCTGCATCCTGTGACCCCATCCCTGTCCGGCAAGCTATAACTCACACCCCCATTTTCTCCCCAATCTGTGGGGAAAAGTGCACCTTAGAGTACAAAACATATGATATATCCTGAAGAAGAAGTCTGAAAATTTTGATATGCATTCAGTTGGTACAGAAAGTATTCAGACCCCTTTAAATTTTTGACTCTTTGTTTCATTGCTGCCATTAGGTAAATTCAAAAGAGTTAATTTTTTCTCATTAATGCACACTCTGCACCCCAACTTCACTGCAAAGAATAGGAAATGTAGACATTTTTGCAAATTTATTTAAAAAAAAAAACACTTAAATATCACATGGTCATAAGTATTCAGCCCCTTTGCTCAGACACTCATATTTAAGTCACATGCTGTCCATTTCCTTGTGATCCTCCTTGAGATGGTTCTATTCCATCATTGGAGTCCAGGTGTGTTTAATTAAACGATATGACTTGATTTGGAAAGGCACACACCTGTCTATATAAGACCTCACAGCTCACAGTGCATGTCAGACCAAATGAGAATCATGAGGTCAAAGGAACTGCCCAAGGAGCTCAGAGACAGAATTGTGGCAAGGCACAGATCTGGCCAAGGTTACAAATAATATAAGAGGGTGGGGGACAAGAGGCGCAATAGTGCCCTATCACTAGTGACACTGAGAATATCAGAGTGGTGCTATGGAGCCACTCACCTGGTACAGTTGTGATCCCCACAACTGGTTTAAAGGCGACAAAATACTCCAAGCTGCTGCAGGACCTCCACCAACCACTGACCAGTGGTGATATCCAGAGAAATTATGGGAGTATAGGTGTGTCACGGTCCGCGCTGCTCCAAGGCTCAAAAAAACTCACCAATGAGTCAGAGAGTCATCAATCAGATTTCCATCCTTTTATTTTCTTCCTCCAACGCGTTTCGGCGCCCCATCTGGCGCCTTCCTCAGGGATATCCCTGATGCAGTACGGAGATAGGAGAAAGTTCCAGAAAGTCAACTATCACTGTAGCCTCCACCTTTATGGCAGAGTGACCCTGACGGAAGCCTTTCCTCAGTGCAAGACATATGAAAGCCGCATTAAGTTTGCAACACATGAAGGATCCCAGACTATGAGAAATAAGATTATCTGGTCTGATGAGATGAAGATAGAACTTTCTGGTGATAATTCTATGCAGTATGTGTGGAGAAAACCAGGCCCTGCTCATCACCTGCCCAACACAATCCCAACAGTGAGACATGGTGGAGGCAGCATCATGCTATGGGGGTGTTTTTCAGCTGCAGGGATAGGATGACTAGTAACAAATAAAGGAAACATGAATGCAGCCAAGTACAGAGATCTCCTGACTGAAAACCTCTTCCAGAGCTCTGGACCTCAGACTTGGCTGAAGGTTCATCTTCCAACAAGACAATGACCCAAGCCACAGCTAAATATAACAAAGGAGCGGCTTCACCACAACTCTGTGCCCATTCCTGACCGGCCCAGCCAGGGCCCTGACCTAAACCCAATGGAGCATCTCTGGAGAGACCTGAAAATGGCTCCACCAACGTTCACACCTCCAACCTGACGGGACTGGAGAGGATCTGCAAGGAAGAACGGCCGAGGATCCCCAAATCCAGGGGGGATAAACTGCATCATTCCAAGAAGACTCATGGCTGTACGAGCTCCAAAGGTGCAAATACTCAATACTGAGCAAAGGGGCTGAATACTTATCATCAATACTGAGCAAAGGGGTGAATACTTAACATCAATACTGAGCAAGGGGCTGAATACTTATCATCAATACTGAGCAAAGGGGCTGAATACTTATCATCAATACTGAGCAAAGGGGCTGAATACTTATCACCAATACTGAGCAAAGGGGCTGAATACTTATGACCATGTGAGATATTCAGTTTTTATCTCTTAATACATTTGCAAACGTTTCTATATTTTTCAGTGAAGATGGGGTACAGAATGTACATTAATGAGGAAGAAATGCACTTTTTTGAATTTACCAAATGGCTTCAATGAAACAAAGAGTGAAAAATATAAAGGGGTCTGAATACTTTCTGAACCCACTGTAGATAATAAAATGGCATCAAGTCTACTTTGTATTCAGGAGAATTTTTTCGGCTCTCCATCGGCAGCACAGACGACCAATCTACTGTTTTTCTTCTGGCAGTTTTTATCATCCATGAGCAAAAAAATAGAATTGAAGTGTAAATGTCATTTCATTGAAAAAAAAAAAACACAATACTGCATGGATTGTCAATCATGGGTTACATAGCAGCTAAGATAATGTTTTTTTTGTGCCATATGACTTGTTTTCTAACATTTTTCTGTGCTCTTTTAAAAACTGTATTGTATGGCTGTGTGGACGTGGCTAGCATAGAGCAATGTGATGTTATAGCACAGAAAGGACAAGATCAGTGATTGTGAGCTGTGTGGGGAGTCAGCAAACAAGGGGGTTAACATAGATTGTGACTGAGCTCTGTGGAGCCGGATGACAGATCAGAGGCTTGTGCCAAAGAAAGGGGAGAAGAGTTTGCAGTGATCCTGACATTACTCAGCAAATGCGCTGTAGGCTGAGATAATCTGATACATTGTTTCCTCAGCAGTTGCACTCAGCAGTGTAGGCCACGCCCCTTTCCCTTATATGGTTACATGCCTGTATTCAGTATGAAGACGGATCTGGCTTACAATGAACATGTCTGCTTCATATACAGTCTAGTGGGGACACGTTGTGTAAGGCTTATGAACAGATTTCCCTTATAAAGTATATTTGAAAACTTATTAAAATCACTTGATCTACATTATTATTAAATAAAAAATACTGTGCTGGAATTCATTGTTTCCCCTTTTACCCAACTTAACAAAAAGTTAAAATAACCTATTTGGACCCCAAAATTGTAAAACTGAAAAATGTAAATCATCCTGAAAAAAAGAAGGGAAAAATTGTGGGTAATAATTGGAAAGTTCCCGTTCTATGAATGCGGCAAAAACGCGCTAAAGTAGGTTCAATAAGGGAAAGAGGTAAATGCTCCAGCACTGAAGAGGATAAATAAACGTCTAAAATGTGGAAAAACATCAACCCCAGATACAGGAGGCGAAAAAAGGATAATTTAAAAAGAAAATGAAGCCGGAGTGAAAGACACGACTAAGAAATCATCGACAGCAGAAGAAATGAGGAAGAATCGATGTCTGTATTAGGAGAAGAGCGGAGCTGAGGCAGGATTCACTGTAAACTGCAATACATTCACATCACAATCAATAATGTCATAGGAGAAAGAAGAGAAGAAGACACACGTCTGATCACACCTCTGCCCGGACAGAAGGACTAGCAACAGGCCAAACTGACAAGAGGATGCTCCACTGCACGCCGAGGGAAGAAGGAAGAAAGGAATAGAGAGGAAGGGAGGAAGAGAGAGAGAGAGAGAAGAAGGAAAAAGGGAGAAGACTGAAGAAAGAGGTAGGAAGGAAGAAAGGAAGGAAGGAAGAGAGAGAGAGAGAGAGAGAGGAGAGAAAAGGAAAAAGGAGAAGACTGAAGAAGCAGGAGGGAAGGAAGGAAGGAAGAAGAGAGAGGAAGAGAGAGAGAAGAAGGAAAAAGGGAGAAGACTGAAGAAGCAGGAGGGAACGAAGAAGAAGGAAGGAAGGAAGAGAGAGAGAGAGAAGAAGGAAAAAGGGAGAAGACTGAAGAAAGAGGTAGAAAGGAAGAAGGAAAAACAAGGAAGAGGAAGAAGGAAAAAATGAAGAAAGGAAGACAAGCATAAAGGAAGACAGAAGAAGAAGAAAGAAAGTAGAAGGGAGAAAGAAGATGGAAGGAAAACAAAATAGAAGGAGAAAGGAAGGTAGAAGAAAAGGGAAGAAGGAAACAGAAGGAAGAAGAAAGAAGACTGAAGAAAGAAGAAGGAAGAAGAACAAAATAATGAAAACAGAAGGAAGAAAGAAGAGGAATGAAGAAAGAGATAGGAAGATAGAAGAGCCAAGAAGAAGGAAAACATAAAAAGGAAGAAACTAATGGAGAAGAAAGAAGCGGAAGGAAGGAAGGAAGGAAGGAAGTTAAATAAGTAAGAAGGGAAGAATACTGAAGAAGGAAGTAGGATGAAAAAAAAGAAAAAACAAAGAAGGAAAACAGAAGAAGGAATAAAGAACAGGAAAGAATAAAGAAGAGGAAGGAAAAAAGGAAGGAAGAAATAAAAAGGAGCTAGAAAAGAAAGACAAGTATAAATGAAAACAGAAGAAGAAGAAAAAGTTGAAGGGAGAAAGAAGAAAGAAGAAGGAAGAAAGAAGAGGAGGGAAGAAATAAGAGGAAGGAAGACAAAAGAAGGAAGAAAAACAAAAAATAAGGAAAACTGAAGAAAAAGGAAGAAAGAAAGAAAGAGAGAAAGAAGAGAGAAAGAGAGAAAGAGAGGAGAAAGAGAGAAAGAAGAAGAAAGAAAGAAAGAAAGAAAGAAAGAGAAAAGAAAGAAAGAAAAGAAAGAAAGAAAGAAAGAAAGAAAGAAGAAAGAAAGAAAGAAAGAAAAAAAGAAAGAAAGAAAGAGGAAGCAAGGATAATAGAAGAGCAAAGAAGAAGGAAAATATAAGATGGAAGAAAGGAATAGAGAAGAAAGAAGGAGGAAGAAAGGAAGGAAGAGAGAAGAAAGTGAAAATAAGGAAGAAGGGAAGAAGAGTGAAGAAGAAGGTAGGAAGAAAAAAAGAAAGAAAAGCAAAGAAGGAAAACAGAAGAAGGAATAATGATGAAGGTAGGAAGAAAGCAAGAAGAGGAAGAAGGAAAAAATGAAGAAAGGAAGAGTGAAGAAGGAAGAAAGGCAGACAAGTATAAAGGAAAACAGAACATGAAGGAAGAAAAGTGAAGAAAGAAGAAAACAGAAGAAAGACAGAGAGAAAGAAAGAAAGAGAGAAAGAGAGAAAGAAAGAAAGAAAGAAAGAAAGAAAGAAAGAAAGAAAGAAAGAAAGAAAGAAAGAAGAAGAAAGAAAGAAAGAAAAGAAAAAGAGAAAGAAAAAGGAAGATAGAAGAAGAAGGAAGATAGAAGAACAAAGAAGGAAACAGAAGAAGGAAGAAAGAAAGAAGACTCAAGAAAGAAGAAAGAACAAAGAGACATTCAAATGCAGAACCAAACTCCTGGTTTGTCCAATGTTACTGATCTTGTATAGGGAAACAATACAAATAATATTGTGGTTCTTTGTTATCCAGAAATATGGATGTAAGATGAATTCTTATGTGCAGAAAATGATCCCATGGTCCAGGAGTGATTTTTTGAGTAATCTGGTCTCAGTGATTCATGTGTAATCTGCCAGAGGAAGGGGCCACTGGGGTGTGAGAGCGGCAGAGATCGTTTCTCTGGTAGCCAATAAGGTGTCACTCCTGGAATACGGTTGTCATTTTTTGGGGCATAAAAGTATTTTTACATGAAGTATCTTCTATAGCAAATAATAAAAAAAAAAAAATTGGCTCCATCCCATATATCCACATAATAAAGAGAATTTTGTTTACTTACCGTAAATTCTTTTTTCTTTAATCATCAATGGGAGACCCAGACAATGGGGTTAAGAGCACTGCCCTCCGGAGGCCACACTAGGTACTACAAGTTTGTAGACACCGCCCCCTCCGCTTATAAATCCCTACCGCAGGGAATATCCTCAGTTTGGTCCATAAGCTGCGAGGAGACACAAAATAACCACACCCGAAACCTCGGGAGAAAAAACCGTGAACAAACGGTCCAACAACCCGGAATAAACTGTTCCAACTGGGAACAAGTCAAATGTGACAACAACCAATGGAACACTGGGTGGGTGCTGGGTCTCCCATTGATGATTAAAGAAAAAAGAATTTACGGTAAGTAAACAAAATTCTCTTTTTTCTGGTCATCATAATGGGAGACCCAGACAATGGGGATGTCCTAAAGCAATACCCCAGGGCGGGAAGAGTTCCTCAAAAGACGGATAACACATGGTCCCCCTCTTCAAAGGTGGGCAACCGCCGCCTGGAGGACCCGCCTGCCCAGACTTGCATCCGCAGAGGCATGGGCATGCACCATATAGTGCTTAGAAAAAGTATGCAGGCTTGACCATGTGGCCGCCTGACACACCTGTAGAGCAGAAGCTCGATGTCGCAAGGCCCAGGAGGCACCGACAGCCCTAGTCAAGTGCGCCTTCAATCCCACCGGGAGAGGCAGACCGGAAGAACGGTAGGCCTCCTGAATGGGCACCTTGATCCATCTGGCCAAGGTAGATTTTGATGCCGTGGACCTCTTACAGCGACCCGCCGTAAGGATAAACAAAGAGTCAGAACTCCGGAAGGAGGCAGTCCTGGACACATAAATGCGTACAGCCCTCACGAGATCCAGAGTGTGAAGGTCGCGCTCAACCTGATGAACGGGAGCGGGACAAAATGATGGAAGCACAATCTCTTGGTTCAGGTGAAAAGTGGACACCACCTTAGGCAAGAATTCAGGCCGTGGGCGTAAGACCACCTTGTCTTGGTGAACCACCAGGAAGGGTGACTTGCACGAAAGTGCAGCCAATTCTGAGACCCTTCTCAGAGACGTAATCGCCACCAAAAAGACCACTTTCTGGGATAGACGAGAGAGGGAAACTTCTCTCAGCGGTTCAAACGGCGGCTTCTGAAGTGCCGCCAGGACCATGTTGAGGTCCCAAGGGTCCAGTGGCCGTCTATATGGCGGGACCACCCGAGACACCCCCTGTAGGAATTGACGGACCTTCGGTAGAAGCGCCAAACGTCTGTCAAACAGCACAGACAGCGCCGACACCTGACCCTTCAGGGAGCTAAGGGATAAGCCCAGCTCCAAACCCGACTGAAGGAAAGCCAACAGCGTCGGAATCGACAAGGGCCAAGGTGACCGTCTACCAGAAGCACACCAGGCGAAAAAGATTTTCCACGTCCTGTGGTATATCTTCCGCGAAACAGGTTTCCTACCCGATTCATAGTGTCAACCACTGTAGAGGAGAAACCCCTGGACGTCAGCAGCCAGGCCTCAAGAACCATGCAGTCAATCTGAGGGCCCTGGAATTGAGGTGGAAAAATGGGCCTTGCGCGAGAAGATCTGCGCGTTCTGGAAGAGCCCACCTGTGTCCGCCTGACAGCTGCCACAGGTCTGGATACCAGGACCTCCTGGGCCAATCCGGAGCCACTAGAATGGCCACCCTGCACTCCGTCCTGATCTTCCACAAAACCTTGGGAATCAGAGCTAGAGGCGGGAACACATATGGCAGAAGAAATCTGGACCAACTCAGGATCAGAGCGTCCGCTCCCAAAGACTGAGGATCCCACGACCTCGCCATGTATTGCGGCACCTGATGATTCAGCCGTGAGGCCATCAGGTCCACATCCGGAGTGCCCCATCTGTTGCAGACGTCTCGGAAGACCTCCGGATGAAGAGACCACTCTCCGGCGTCCATCCCCTGCCGGCTCAGATAGTCTGCCTCCCAGTTTTCGACCCCTGGGATGTGAACTGCGGAAATCAGGCAGTTGTTGTCCTCCGTCCAGGATAGGATGCGGTGGACTTCGGCCAGAGCCTGTGCACTCCTGGTTCCCCCCTGATGATTTATATATGCGACAGCCGTCGCATTGTCGGACTGAACCCGAATGGGTTGTCCTGAGAGGAATCTCTGAAAAGCCAGGAGCGCCAGATAGATCGCCCTGATCTCCAGCACGTTGATCTGCAACGCCGACTCCGACTGAGTCCAGAGGCCTTGGGCCCTGTGGTGTAAGAACACCGCCCCCCAGCCCGTCAGACTGGCGTCGGTGGTCACCACTAACCAAGATGGTTTGATGAAAGACCGGCCCCGAGACAAGTGACGTGGCAGTAGCCACCACTGCAGGGAATCCCTGGTCGGTTGAGAAAGAGTCACCAGCCGATTCAGAGAAATCGTCCTCTTGTCCCATCTGCGGAGAATCTCCAGCTGGAGAGGACGGAGGCGAAATTGTGCGAAAGGCACCGCCTCGATTAATGCCACCATATGCCCCACCAGTTTCATCAACACCCGTATGGATGACTGTGGTGACAGGAGGACCTGTTGTACTCCGGAATGGATGGCCAACTGTTTGGTTCGTGGCAGAGACACCAGGGCTGAGTCTGTATGGAAGTCCATGCCCAGATATGTCAGTGACTGGGTCGGAACCAGGGTCGATTTCTGAACATTGAGAAGCCACCCAAAATGTTCCAGAGACTTCATGGTCACCTCCAGGCTCATCCGACACAGGTGTTCCGATGGCGCCCTGACCAGAAGGTCGTCTAGATATGGGATGACGGCATGTCCCTGCACATGCAGGAGAGCCATCATAGAGGCCATCACCTTTGTGAACACCCGCGGAGCCGAGGCCAACCCGAAAGGGAGAGCCACGAACTGGTAGTGTTCGTCCCCACTGCGAATCTTAACCAGCGTTGATGAGCTGGTGCAATGGGTACGTGAAGGTAAGCGTCCCGGATCTCTATGGACGCTAGGAAGTCCCCCTGTGACACAGCCGCTATCACGGAGCGCAGGGATTCCATGCGGAACTTCCGAACCAACACGTGACGATTGAACAACTTGAGGTCCAGAACCGGGCGAAAAGAGCCGTCCTTCTTTGGGACGATAAAGAGGTTGGAGTAAAAACCCCTGAACCTCTCCCCGGAAGGCACTGGGACCACTACTCCGTCTCTGCGGAGACCCTCCAACACCAGATGAAAAGCCTGAGCTTTTTCTGGAGACGGGACCGATCGATGGAATCGTGTGTGTCGGCTGAGACGTCAGCTCTATCCTGTAGCCTCTGGAGACTATATCTCGTACCCACTGATCTTGGACCTGGAGTAGCCATCGGTCCCGAAAAAGAGACAGGCGGCCCCCCACCTGTGGGGAGGCAGGAGGAGAGCGCGAGTCATGCGGAAGTGGGTTTGGGGGTGGCAGCCGCTGCCCCCGCCAGCTTCTTCTGGCGACCCTTGGGACGCCACTGAGTAGAGGACTTGTTCCCTCTGTCCGCACGGGCAGACGATGCTGATGGCTGTGAACTGGATCGAAAGGACCACTGTTTTGGGTTCCTCTTCACGGTTATACCGTGGCTTAGGCTTATTCTGCGGTATCTTAGACTCAGCAGAATCCTTAATCAGCTTGTCCAGTTCTGTACCAAAAAGCCTGTCGCCAGAGAACGGAAGATTCTGTAAAATCTTCTTAGACGTGGCATCTGAGTCCCAAAGACGCAGCCACAATAACCTGCGGATCGCAATAGCGTTGGCCGAAGCCACGGCAGAGCGATTTGCAGTTTCCAGTACTGCCGTCCTGGCGTAATCCGCATAGGCCCTTGCTCTATCAGTAAGCGCCAGGACTTCTGAACTGGACCCTGCCAGTTCCGCGATACCATCCAAGCAGGAGGTGATCGCCTGCAGAGTCCAGACCGCGGCAAAATTAGGGGCAAAAGAAGACCCCACAGCCTCATAAGAAGACTTGGCGAGTTGCTCGACCTGTCTATCTGTCGCATCCTTTAATGAGGAGCTATCAGAGGCAGAGAACAGAGAGCGTGCAGCAATCCTGGTCATGGAAGCGTCCACCTTCGGGGACTGCGACCACTCCTGAAGCACCTCCTGGGGGAAGGGGAAGCGATTGTCCTTGGTTTTACGGACATAACGCCGTCCAGGATGTAACCTGGGTGCTCTGACCACCCTTCCAAAGTTAGTGTGGTCCATAAAGGAACCACTTGGTCTAGCCTCCGGCCGCAGCCATGGGTAGACCTCCTTCGGGTGAACGTTCACCTCCTCCGGGGGTGTCACGAGACGTAGAGTCTCGTTGATGGAGGACACCAGATCCTCCACCCCCTCTGGTGGTTCTGACACGGACCCGAGTAATGAACCCCCATCATCCTCATCCCCCTCAGAGAGACCCTCCTCTTCAGAGAGTGTCTGGAGCTCGGGTGAATCCTCACGTCGAGTCCGCTTAAGGGGTCTCATAGTTGAGGCAGGGGACACCCTGGAGTAATGTGAAGGAGCCGCTGGATTGTCCAGTCTCCTGGTCAGTACCTCCAGGGATTGCGACATGGAGGACAGCTGGGATAACATAGATTCATTTATCTTGTTCTGTGTCTCCCATGGCCCTGGGCCCACATGGACTACAGGGTAAAGCACCGAGGCTGCTGTCTCAGCTGTATCAGCCCGGGCCTCTGGGCGTCCGCAGTTATTGCAGGACCCCTCCACCAGTGTCCCTTTGCATGTAGCACAGGCAGTGGTGGTGCTGGCCGCCTTAGCAGCGTTCTTCCCAGCTGAGGACATTCCCACAGCAGGGGAATAAGCCAATTTCTAAAGAGAAAAATACCGGTACAACCGGCGGCTTACCGACCGCAGTAATGCGGCGGAGGAAGCGGTGTGTGCGTGTGTGGCCTCCGCGAGTCTTCCGGTCTCCCCTGTAATGAGTGCAGCCGTGCACGTCAAGCAGATCCCAGCCGGGAAGTGAGGGGAAGATGGCCGCCGACAAATCAATTGTGGGCGGAGCCGAAAACACGCGGGAAGCCACACGCACGCCCCTTAATGACGTCACCGCCGGGGCTGCTTCCATCTCCTCAGGCAGCCCCAGTAATGAAGGCGCCGAGGCCCGCAGCGCGGGAAAGTACCGTGACACACACAAAAAAAAAAAAACACAATACCAAGGCTGCAGACAAAGTCTGGAGCCGACAGCCGCAGCCCCTGTGAGACACAGGGCGGTCAGCCAGAGTGGCCCCAGCACGGGGTCCACCGCCAGAACCGCGGACCCGAGGGTTGCGCGCGGTCTGAGTGTCCCAACACATATAGTGCCGACACTACCCCCAGGCACACAGGAGACACACAAGGTGCCTCAGTGCCGGTCCGGTCTGTGAGCACCATTTAGGGAGGCCTCGGACGGGGGTGCAGCACCAGTCCGGTCTGTAAGCACCATTTAGGGAGGCCTCGGACTGGGCTGGCTCCAGTCCGGTCTGTAAGCACCATTTAGGGAGGCCTCGGATGGAGCGGAGCTGTGCAAGGCTCCAGTCTCCCACTTTCCAGAGCCCCCAAACAGGGATGGGAAGGAGTGCGACAGCGTACCGGGAGAACACCATGTGCCCAGGCTCTAGGCCCTCCGGTACCTCGACCTGCGTGTTCCCTAAGGGTGATCAGGGAGACTGCCGAAGGTCCCCGACCGGGACCATATTACCTTGTCTTCAGACGCCATCACGAAAGCTGTGAGAATGCAATGAAGTGCAAGCAAAGCGTGTGATACCTCCGAGCACACTAAGTTAAAAACTGAGGATATTCCCTGCGGTAGGGGTTTATAAGCGGAGGGGGCGGTGTCTACAAACTTGTAGTACCTAGTGTGGCCTCCGGAGGGCAGTGCCCTTAACCCCATTGTCTGGGTCTCCCATTATGATGACCAGAAAATACATGTAACATTTAACCCTTTCTTGCAAAAGGAATGAAAGACATATCCGCGTGGTGCGGAGGCTCCCTCTGCTCCTGAGTCTACAGAGACTATAATAATAATGTGATATCTCTGCCAGAGACCTTGTCGGCAGCTCCGGTGCTCCGTGTCCTCGGTGTGGAGTCCATTAAAGAGGTTTCCACAAACAAAGTTCATTTTAAAGTTAATTTTAATTACCGTAATAGATCTTGTAATAATAATGATTTCTACAATTGGATGTGATGACAAATAATGCTCCTGTGCAGAGATCTTATATACGGTATGTGTCCCTGCTATGTACTGTGTAATGGATGTGTCTGACCGTACAGGGACATGGTCTGATCATACCACATCTCCTGTACTGAGATAATATTATATATTTGTCCCTGCTATGTACTGTGTAATGGATGTGTCTGACCGTACATGGACATGGTCTGATCATACCACATCTCCTGTACTGAGATAATCTTATATATGTGTCCCTGCTATGTACTGTGTAATGGATGTGTCTGACTGTACAGGGACCTGGTCTGATCATACCACATCTCCTGTACTGAGATAATCTTATATATGTGTCCCTGCTATGTACTGTGTAATGGATGTGTCTGACTGTACAGGGACCTGGTCTGATTATCTCAGCATAGGAGATGTGGTATGATCTTATATATGTGTCCCTGCTATGTACTGTGTAATGGATGTGTCTGACTGTACAGGGACTTGGTCTGATCATACTACATCTCCTGTGCTGCGATAATGTTATATATGTGTCCCTGCTATGTACTGTGTAATGGATGTGTCTGACCATACAGGGACATGGTCTGATCATACCACATCTCCTGTGCTGAGATAATCTTATATATATGTCCCTGCTGTGTACTCTGTAATGGATGTGTCTGACCGTACAGGGACATGGTCTGATCATACCACATCTCCTGTGCTGAGATAATTTAATATATGTGTCCCTGCTATTTACTGTGTAATGGATGTGTCTGATCGTACAGGGACATGGTCTGATCATACCACATCTCCTGTGCTGAGATAATCTTATATATGTGTCCCTGCTATGTATTGTGTAATGGATGTGTCTGACTGTACAGGGACCTGGTCTGATCATACCACAAATCCTATGCTAGAGATAATCTTATATATGTGTCCCTGCTATGTACTGTGTAATGGATGTGTCTGACCATACAGGGACATGGTCTGATCATACCACATCTCCTGTGCTGAGATAATCTTATATATGTGCCCCTGCTATGTACTGTGTAATGGATGTGTCTGATCGTACAGGGACCTGGTCTGATCATACTACATCTCCTAGGCAGAAGAGGACACAAAAGAGTTTGTAGACAGGACAGAACTGGTTCATACCACATCTTCTGGGAGGGAGGAGGGGACACAAGAATATACAGACAATACAACCAGGGATCACAGAATATAAGAGTATACAGACATATTCTGTGATCCCCGGCTGTAATGTCTGTATACTCGTATATTCTGTGATCCCAGCTGTAATGTCTGTATACTCGTATATTCTGTGATCCCAGCTGTAATGTCTGTATACTCTTATATTCTGTGATCCCCGGCTGTAATAGGAGTATACAGACATTACAGCCGGGGATCACAGAATATAAGAGTATACAGACATTACAGCTGGGATCACAGAATATAAGAATATACAGACATTACAGCCTGGGATCACAGAATATAAGAGTACACAGTCATTACAGCCGGGGATTACAGAATATAAGAGTATACAGATATTACAGCCAGGGAATCACAGAATATAAGAGTATACAGACATTACAGCCGGGGATCACAGAATATAAGAGTATACAGACATTACAGCCGGGGATCACAGAATATAAGAGTATACAGACATTACAGCCGGGTATCACAGAATATAAGAGTATACAGATATTACAGCCAGGATCACAGAATATAAGAGTATACAGACATTACAGTCAGGGATCACAGAATATAAGAATATACAGACATTACAGCCGGGGATCCCAGAGTATAAGAGTATACAGACATTACAGCCAGGGATCACAGAATATGAGTATACAGACATTACAGCCAGGGATCACAGAATATGAGTATACAGACATTACAGCCAGGGATCACAGAATATAAGAGTATACAGATATTAAGGCCGAGGATCACGACAACTGCTCATCCGGACCGAGAGCTTCGAGAATCCACCTCATCACAAGAGCAGCAACAATCACAAATTTACCTATTATTTAAATCAGGTTTTTATCTTCAACATTTTTTAAATTATTTTTCATATTGCAATTTACATTTAATATTATTAAATTCATAATTTTTCCAATTTTACATAACTGAGTTAACTGAGAATCCATCAGTGAGCTCACTGTAATGGTCTGACAAGGATTACCATATGTCATTCTTTTTTCCACCCTTGGGAATGTGTTTTTTTTAATCAAATAAATGGAAGAAATCAGCAATGTATCACAGTGGTGAGCGGAGCCAGGGCCTGTAGATGTCGCTAAATTGCATTTTTCTATGTCAATTTTTTTTTTTAAAAAGGAAAAAAAAAAAAAAAAAAAAAAAAAAGAAGAAGAAGAACGTCCTTATATCTTTTTAGTATTTTCATTGCACAGTGGTTTGATAAATCAGAAAACCCCCTAAACATTCCTTTGCTTGACAATCTGCCATCTCATTTGTGCTTTTTTCCCTATCTATAGTCAATGTGATCTACCCTCCCTGAGAACTTGGATGCTTCCCTACCTTTCCAAAGCCAGGTGCTATTTATTTCATCTTGGGAAACCAAAACATACAATGTGCCATAGCAGCTCTTCAATCACCGTGTCATTCATGATCCATCTCTTGGTTCTTTCCCCCCTATCTACAGACAGAAGGATCCGCCCTCCCTGAGAACTTGGATGCTTCCCCACCTCTCCACATTCAGGTCTTAATTATTATATATTGAGAAACCACAACATTACAAAACGGGAGAATCCCCTTTATTAAAGTAAAAAAACTCACCACTCCTATTCCTTCAAAGGCAAATATGGCCGTTCCAAAAAAACAGTGGATATTTCTTCCAACTGGACGACAAAGGAAGTGTTCGAGGATCCGAAATATTCTGGAGGGAAAAAACAGCTATAAAAGTTCATCTACACCCAAGGGATGCCTGAGTTGACGCCACCAAGCTGCTGACATCAGTGATTGGCTGCAGCGCTGCAGACAGCAATATACACGGGGACACATTTTTTTCTAACAAAAACAATCTGCAGCCAGGAGTTTTCCAAATTAAAAAAAAAACAACTTTACCCACCCTCTGCAGTACAATCTGCCATAGTCGCTTACCTACCTCTGTCAGTCACATTCATCCTCTTTGTGCTTTTCTCCCTAATTATTCAACTTGATCTGCCCTCCCTAAGCATTTGGATGCTTACCCACATCATTGTGGATCAGTAATGTAATGTATGTACACAGTGACTGCACCAGCAGAATAGTGAGTGCAGCTCTGGAGTATAATACAGGAGGTAACTCAGGATCAGTAATGTAATGTATGTACACAGTGACTGCACCAGCAGAATAGTGAGTGCAGCTCTGGAGGATAATACAGGAGGTAACTCAGGATCAGTAATGTAATGAATGTACACAGTGACTGCACCAGCAGAATAGTGAGTGCAGCTCTGGAGTATAATACAGGAGGTAACTCAGGATCAGTAATGTAATGTATGTACACTGTGACTGCACCAGCAGAATAGTGAGTGCAGCTCTGGAGTATAATACAGGAGGTAACTCAGGATCACTAATGTACGTTATGTACACAGTGATTGCACCAGCAGAATAGTGAGTGCAGCTCTGGAGTATAATACAGGAGGTAACTCAGGATCAATAATGTACTGTATGTACACAGTGATTGCACCAGCAGAATAGTGAGTGCAGCTCTGGAGTATAATACAGGAGGTAACTCAGGATCAGTAATATAATGTATGTACACAGTGACTGCACCAGCAGAATAGTGAGTGCAGCTCTGGAGTATAATACAGGAGGTAACTCAGGATCAGTAATGTAATGTATGTACACAGTGACTGCACCAGCAGAATAGTGAGTGCAGCTCTGGAGGATAATACAGGAGGTAACTCAGGATCAGTAATGTAATGTATGTACACAGTGACTGCACCAGCAGAATAGTGAGTGCGGCTCTGGAGTATAATACAGGAGGTAACTCAGGATCAGTAATGTAATGTATGTACACAGTGACTGCACCAGCAGAATAGTGAGTGCAGCTCTGGAGTATAATACAGGAGGTAACTCAGGATCAGTAATGTAATGTATGTACACAGTGACTGCACCAGCAGAATAGTGAGTGCAGCTCTGGAGTATAATACAGGAGGTAACTCAGGATCAGTAATGTAATGTATGTACACAGTGACTGCACCAGCAGAATAGTGAGTGCAGCTCTGGAGTATAATACAGGAGGTAACTCAGGATCAGTAATGTATGTACACAGTGACTGCACCAGCAGAATAGTGAGTGCAGCTCTGGAGGATAATACAGGAGGTAACTCAGGATCAGTAATGTAATGTATGTACACAGTGACTGCACCAGCAGAATAGTGAGTGCAGCTCTGGAGTATAATACAGGAGGTAACTCAGGATCAGTAATGTAATGTATGTACACAGTGACTGCACCAGCAGAATAGTGAGTGCAGCTCTGGAGTATAATACAGGAGGTAACTCAGGATCAGTAATGTAATGTATGTACACAGTGACTGCACCAGCAGAATAGTGAGTGCAGCTCTGGAGTATAATACAGGAGGTAACTCATGATCAGTAATGTATGTACACAGCGACTGCACCAGCAGAATAGTGAGTGCAGCTCTGGAGTATAATACAGGAGGTAACTCAGGATCAGTAATGTAATGTATGTACACAGTGACTGCACCAGCAGAATAGTGAGTGCAGCTCTGGAGTATAATACAGGAGGTAACACAGGATCAGTAATGTAATGTATGTACACAGTGACTCCACCAGCAGAATAGTGAGTGCAGCTCTGGAGTATAATACAGGAGGTAACTCAGGATCAGTAATGTAATGTATGTACACAGTGTCTACACCAGCAGAATAGTGAGTGCAGCTCTGGAGTATAATACAGGAGGTAACTCTTGTATGTACACAGTGACCTTATTCTATATAAGTTCTGTTCTCCTCTATGTCAGAGGCTTTGTAATATTATAAATATATATTGGGAATAGCTAGAACTGTGTATATAATTCTGCTCAATAAACCGGACACCTCGGAAGAATTCTGTTGCACATCATTAGGGTTTCTACAGGTGCCATTGGTGATCGCCCTTAGAGGTTTTCCTATGAATCCACTTATTTATAAGGCGTCTCACTTCATACCTGGAAGTCATTAGTGTAATGAGGAGGAGCAGCGTCACTTACCCGCAGCACGTACTGATAGATGAGGACCAGGCTGACAGCCATGGACACGTTGGCCATGAAGGAGCACAGTGACAGGCTCTTCAGGTCCCGTATAAACACTAATGGTATGATGAGGGGAAGGAAGGATAACATGTAGAGCCGCAGATCCAGGTCCCATCTCCCGGCTGACCCCGTGTACTGAGGATAGTGCTCAACGGAGGCTTCAAACACCTGCGGGAATGAGAAGAGTGTCCAGGTCACATGGTTATTGGGGTTTCTTTATTGGCTGAAAGGTTTTAGTATGAAACTAATTGGAAACGTAACACTTAATGGTGTCGCTGATGGAAAACCTGACAACTCTGCAGTGCCCCCAGAGTCACCTTCTAGACGCAACGTGGAGGTAGAGCCATAAAGATGTGAAGAAGAGGACTAGAACTCTAGTGACACTAAGTGGAAATAACAATCCTAAAAGTCAGTCTTGACCCTTTAACGAGCCTTGTCACGTGACTTAGGATAAAAAGTCAAACCATGTACCCCATTTGCAGACACATGTTCCAGGATGTTATGTACATGGGAAAATGGGGCCTATATCAAAATTACTACACCTGAAACAACAGGTTCCTGTACAGACTAAAGTTCCCGTATGAACAGTCCCTGCACAGACTGGGATAACCCTAGCTGCAACACTAGGAGATGACAACTCGGACCTGGCTGCCTAAAAGGCCACTGAGCATTCCGTGTCCCTCCTTAGGAGCTGGTGAAAGGTGTAGAGCAATATAACCCTGAGTAAGGAAGGCTTGAGGAGACAGAAGAGGTCCTAAAACATCACAAAACACAAATACAGAGTTGAAAAAGAAAAGTACCACTGCAAGAAAGGAATGAAAGGAAAGCCTCCTGTTACCTTACTCTAGGCAGGAGAAACGAGAAGGATAGACAGATGACATAGCAAAGATGATAAAACTAGCTGCTCTCCATCTGACATCTTGGCAGTGTGACTGCAATTCCAAGCAGGATCCACATTGGAATATAGCCAGCAGAGAAGACCAGAAAGGGGAAGGTATAAATAGCCGCACCCACAATGTGATAGGACAGACTAAATAAATGATAAATGAAAAGACCTGTTGACTAAAAAGAATGAAACAAAGGTAAAAGATAAGGAGCACACGAACACACACTGAAAGTAATGCTTGAGGCATGACATACAAAACAAGAGATTTGGCTGAATGCGAGGCCTCTGACAGGTGATCTAAGAGGGAACGTTTCTCCTGGGTGCCAAATCAGTGTAAAAAGCCTATCAGTCGTCTTAAAGAGGACCTGTCACCAACCATCAATGGTGATCTAATTACAGCACTGAATGCAGCATGTCTGCTGCATTCAGGCAAGGGGTCCCTCTTCCCTTGACCCCCTCTGTACCCCAAGATAATAGACTTTTAAAGCGTACATACTGGAGCCAAATAGGAGGTGGATAGTGGCTGGAGCCACTTCTCTCAAAGGGAAGTTTCACGCCCCCTCGGATCTTTAATCTGCCCACTGCCGCCTCCCTCATGCCAATCATTCTCTTCCTCGCCTGCTGCACAAGGCCACGTGCACACGTTCAGTATTTGATGAGTTTTTTACCTCAGGATTTGTAGCCAAAACAAGGAGTGGATGATTAAATACAGAAGTGGTGACGTGTTTCTATTAGACTTTTCCTCTGATTGTTCCACTCCTGGTTTTGGCTGCAAATCCTGAGGTAAAAAAGTCTCCAAATACTCAACGTGTGCAGTGCAGATCAACGACCTTCCAGCGCCGCACAGCATGCGTTGGGAGCTGGTATCCAGGGTAAACATCGGGTAACTAAGCGCTGCGCTTAGTTACCCGATGTTTACCCTGGTTACCAGCGTTCTCACTGGTCCTGATCGCTGGTGAGTCTGCCTGTGTGACAGCTCACCAGTGATCAAGTAGCGATGTCCCAGCGATCCCGCTCGTTGGTGGGATTGCTGGGACATCGCAGCGTGTAACGGGGCCTTAAGTGGAGAAATGTTGGTCTCTACAGGAATTGGGGATGGACATCTCAACAGAAAATCATTGTGGGCCCCTGTCACTGGACAGGAAGTCAGGGTGGGCCTCCATCACTGGCCAGGATGTCAGGGAGGCCTTCATAAGTGAACAGAAAGTCAGTGTGAAACTTTACCTTTCTACAGGAAGTGACAGTGGGCCTGTATCTTTCTACTAGAAGTGAGGGTGGGCCTTTGTCTTTCTACAGGATGTCAAGGAGGGCCTTTATAAGTGGACAGGAAGTCGGTGTGGACTTTTATTTTTCTACAGAAAGTGAAGGTGGGCATTTTTCTTTCTACAGGAAGTAAGGGTGGACCTTTATTTTTCTACAGAAAGTGAAGGTGGGCATTTTTCTTTCTACAGGAAGTAAGGGTGGACCTTTATCTTTCTAAAGGAAGTGAGGGTGGACCTTTATCTTTCTACAGGAAGTGAGGGTGTATCTTTATCTTGCTAAAGCAAGTGAGGGTGGACCTTTATCTTTCTACAGGAAGTGAGGGTGGATCTTTATCTTTCTACAGGAAGTGAGGGTGTATCTTTATCTTGCTAAAGCAAGTGAGGGTGGACCTTTATCTTGCTACAGGAAGTGAGGGTGGACCTTTATCTTGCTACAGGAAGTGAGGGTGGGCCTTTATCTTTTTACAGGAAGTGAGGGTGGACCTTTATCTTGCTACAGGAAGTAAGGGTGGACCTTTATCTTTCTACAGGAAGTGAGGGTGGACCGTTATCTTTCTACAGGAAGTGAGGGTGGACCTTTATCTTTCTACAGGAAGTGAGGGTGGACCTTTATCTTTCTACAGGAAGTGAGGGTGAACCTTTATCTTGCTACAGGAAGTGAGGGTGTATCTTTATCTTGCTAAAGCAAGTGAGGGTGGACCTTTATCTTGCTACAGGAAGTGAGGGTGGACCTTTATCTTGCTACAGGAAGTGAGGGTGGGCCTTTATCTTTTTACAGGAAGTGAGGGTGGACCTTTATCTTGCTACAGGAAGTAAGGGTGGACCTTTATCTTTCTACAGGAAGTGAGGGTGGACCGTTATCTTTCTACAGGAAGTGAGGGTGGACCTTTATCTTTCTACAGGAAGTGAGGGTGGACCTTTATCTTTCAACAAGAAGTGAGGGTGGACCTTTATCTTTCTACAGGAAGTGAGGGTGGACCTTTATCTTTCGACAGGAAGTGAGGGTGGACCTTTATCTTGCTACAGGAAGTAAGGGTGGACCTTTATCTTTCTACAGGAAGTGAGGGTGGGCCTTTATCTTTCTACAGGAAGTGAGGGTGGACCTTTATCTTTCTACAGGAAGTGAGGGTGAACCTTTATCTTGCTACAGGAGGTGAGGGTGGACCTTTATCTTGCTACAGGAAGTGAGGGTGGGCCTTTATCTTTCTACAGGAAGTGAGGGTGGACCTTTATCTTGCTACAGGAAGTAAGGGTGGACCTTTATCTTTCTACAGGAAGTGAGGGTGGGCCTTTATCTTTCTACAGGAAGTGAGGGTGGACCTTTATCTTTCTACAGGAAGTGAGGGTGGGCCTTTATCTTTCGACAGAATGCGAGGTTGAGCCTTTATCTTTCTTAGGACGAGGGGGAGTCTTTTTCTCTGCAGACGGGCCTGTATCTCTCTAAAAGACCAAGGAGCGCCCTTTTATCTCTGTACAGGAAACATTGGGAGGCTGGGAAATGGACAATGACAAAAGCACTGCATGCTATTCACACAATCCGCTATTGCAGCACTTTTCAAGCCAAAAACAGAGTACCCACAGGATGTGATGTCACACGGGAACAGGAAAAACGGGAACTGGAATCTCCACCATTTTGGAGTTTTCTGTTCCTGTTCCCATGTGAGATAAGCATGTGCGTGTGTTTTGAGTGTATAGGGGCTGTGCTTTGCATTAGTAGCGCATGTAACACAGGCAGCTTCTTATGTGTTATATGCGCTGCCAAACCTAAATAGAAGGGAAGACTAGAAAAAAAAACAATTACCCATCCTCAAGTGTCCCAAGATGTCAGAGGTGAAGTCCGGTCCCAAAATCAGCTGAAAGAATCCAGCGGCGGAGAACTGATCAGCTGACTCAGTCAGCTGACCGGCCGGCACATCAGCTGATCTGTTTGCCCGCGGCTGATTCCGTCAGCTGATCTTGGGACCAGTTTTGAATCATTGCTGGACGCTGGATCACGTCGGAGGGAATTGGTGGGTATTTAATAAAAGAGTGAGTGAGGTGTCTGATTTTTCTGGTGTCAGTGTATTTTTTTTTATTTTTTTTTTTTAACTCTTTCACTATCGCTAATGGCCGGCTATCATATTGCCAGCTGACATTAGCATTAAAGCTTGACGTCAGCTGCCAAAAAAAGCTGACATCAACCCCTTTATTACCCAGTCTGTCACCGCTACACGGCAGCTGGAAGTCTCACGTGAATGTGAAAATTCTGGGGCGGCTGCTGGTTGCAATTTTCAGCGCGGGGGGCCCAGAAAGCTTGGGCCTCACCAGGCTGAAAATTCCAGCCCCCAGCGAAGCACATGACAGTTTTTTTTTTAGTTATTTATTTAAATTAAAAAAAACTAAAAAAAAAAAATAATAGTGTTCCCCTGTATTTTACATTGCCAGTGAAGATAACAGCAGGCAGCAGAGCTTGGAAGTCAATAGCTGCTTAGGTTACCTTTAGCTGGCAATAAAAAATATGGCGAAGCCCACACTAATTTTTTTCTACCTATTTATTTAAATATCAAAAAAAAAAAGGTGTACCCTGAGAAGAAAGTAAATGACATCAAGGACCCATTTTTTTTTACTTTACTTTACCATAATTAATCAAACACGTATCCTCAAAACATCAAGAATGGTGTGTGTGAATGTATCCTTAATATCAAAATGAGGGTCCATCTTGTAGTCTTATAGTCCGTCTTGTAGTCAGAATGTAGCTTACCTGGGAAGGTGGAGTGGGGGTCACAGGAAACAGGGTCGCCTCTGGAAGATGCCGGCAGACGCACGAGTGCAGTGATAATGCAGCACTGGGCTGGTAATGAAACCGGCGCCTATGATTTCCCGGTGACAGACGCGATGGACTTCAGGAAAATGGAGCTGGAGTTGACACGTGTAGATTGAGATTTTAGAGAGCAGTAATCTAAATCTGCACATGAGCTGCCTCCGCTGCGATAGACTTCAGGAAAATGGTGCCCGAGGAGGCCCATTAGTTCTCTGAGCCCTCAATCTGCGCATGCGCCGCATCAGGTGCGATAGGCATCTGGAAAATGGCGTCATAGACAGTGCATGATTGAGATCTTGGAGAGCCATGATCTCAATCTGCACATGAGCTGCCTCCGCCGCGACAGACGTCAGGAAAATGGTGCCCGAGGAGGCCCATTAGTTCTCTGAGCCCTCAATCTGCGCATGCGCTGCATCAGGCGCGATAGGCATCTGGAAAATGGCGTCATAGACAGCGCATGATTGAGATCTTGGAGAGCCATGATCTCAATCTTCACGTGTGCCACCTCTAGTGTGATAGACCTCAGGAAAATGGCATATGAGGTGGCGCATGTGCAGACTAATACCTCTGTTCTCCCAGATCTCAATCTGCGCATGCGCCACCACCAGTCGGCATCGCTCCACTTCCTGCAGCGGTGACCCTGCCTCCTCTGACCCCGTTACATCGCTGCTGCTGCTGCACCTACACCCCCTGGTTTGCTTCATTCTGACTATAAGACATAGCCTCATTTTCCTTCCAATTTTAGGGGAGAAACAGTGCGTGTTATAGTCCAACAAACAAGGTATATATCTGTAAGAATGCAGCCGCCACTTTGTGCACTAAGACGTCTGCAAACCTTGAATTCATCAAGTGTAGACTGCATTTGTGGCAGTTGTGTGTGTCAGTCGTTGCGGCTCGCTCCTGTTTACACTTGCCTCAGCTTCATTCTGGTAGGAGTTTCTAGTCAGTGTTTTGTTTCACCTATCATTTGGTCCTTAAAGAGTTAAGAAGTGAAGGACAGCGCCTATGGCCACCGCGCTGGATACTCACTTGCTTCACGTTCTCAGCCAGGAAGACGAAGTAAACGCTGCAGAAGCCGAGCTGTGTGGCCACCAGGGCAAAATCTATAATATTCCTGTACAAAGAAAACAAGGGATCAAGTGAGGACACAAGTTAATAGAACCAACAAGTTAAGAAAGACGATGATTTATTTATCCGGCAGCACGGGGAGCCTACGTGTAACCATCGCCCGGAGCGCAGACTGTGGTGTCTTCATTAGTAAACATTTTCCTTAACTCATCTGATATTGATCTTGTGTTATATTGTGTATCTGAAACGCACGGATAAGGAGATGACCGATGCAACACAGAGGTTACAATGGGGAATGGGTGGAAAGGCCCTAACGATAAGGAGAGGGGAAACGGATCCTGTGCCTGCACCCTGTGCACCCCTATCATCCCTAAGCTGGTCCTTCCCCTCGCTGCAGTCACGTGCCTAGTCCCTGAATGTCCCTCCACTTACCCTGGCTAATGCGAAGGCTGGTAAGTGCACAAAACTTCAACACTGCAACAGTCCAACAAAGGGGAAGGTAGACAGAGTAGGGAATGTAAGCAAAAGGATACACTACTACTGCAAACCTGCAGCCAGACACCAGGACTGCAAACAGAACTCCAACAACTACAAGAAGCTTCCTTCCTCCAAATGATACGTTCTGAATGAATCTATTCTATAACCGGCATCAGGTGATGGAACATGTGACCATTTAAGGTGGAGGGGAGTGGTCAAAACTTGCTACACCTGATAGAAGTAACAAGAAACAACCAGCAAGGAAAGATTCCTTAAACCCTTGTCCAGCAAAAGAAAGCAAACCCAGAGTCTCACAAGACAATGTGAGACCAGATCCTAAAAGTGTCACAGGAGACCCTCATTACAGTATTATACTCCAGTCACATCCAAATCTGCAATATAATTTTACCTATTACCCACATTTTCCAACACTGCAGTCGAGGGCTATCCGTCAGTATAGTACAGATGATCGGAAAGTCTGACTGCAGCTTTGGGGATGAATGGTGCACAATACATGATGTGATCATAGGTGCCAACAACTCCCTGAACGTGATTAGACGATAGACGAACAAAACCCAACACAAAATTGCTACAAAAAGAGAATTCTCCTTTACCACGTTTGCATTTAGGAAGACGCACACATCGGGGTGAAAGGCACAGAACCCTTCTCCAATGTCTGAGTACTTGGTGCAGATGTCCTCAGAATAAAAAACAATAGTGTGCAGCCCAGCCGGGTAATTCATATCCAAGAAAGGACTTTATTATACTCAAAGATTGCTTTAAAAAGAACAAGCGGCAAGAAAATCCAAGCCCCATTCTGAGTTTCGCCTGATAGCTTCTTCCTTGAATCAACCCCTGGAAGAAGCCATCAGGCGAAACCTAAAGTCATTCTTGGATTGGCATGCTGCCTGCTCCTTTTAATACAATTTTAATTCAATCTTGATAGTTGATCTTGTGACTATAATAAAATCTATTCTTGGAAATCAATTGATTTATATAGCGCCAACATATTCCGCAGCGCTTTACACTTCAGAGGTTCACATACAAACAGTCATACTGTAAGTAACAATTATACAACATACAATAATTAAAGCAAAAAATAATGACGACGGGAGTGGAACAGAGTACAGGGGCTTCTTTACAATGATGGTCCAGCCAACTTGAGGAAATGGAGAGTAGATAAGAGCTGCATGAGTCATCACCAGCCATTATTTTGGGTCTGGTGGAGTGAATAGGCTATGTCTAATTGACTTCGATTAGGGAGCATGATCGGCTGCCCTAAAAAAATGTGTTTTAGGGAGCACCTGAAACTATGTAAATTGTGGATAATCTTAATTTCTTAGGGAGAGCATTCCAGAGAATTGGTGCAGCTCGGGAGAAGTCTTGAAACTGAGAGTGGGATGTTCGGATTAATGCAGATGTTAGTCGAACATCACTTGTAGAATGTAGAGAACAGGTAGGGTGATAGAGATGATGCATAGATGTAGGGAGATGCAGAACTGTGGAGAGGACAAATTGGGTGATAGACAGAGATAAGGGATAGATATAGGGAGGCGCAGTACTGTGCAGAAGACAGGTAGGGTGATGGACAGAGATGAGGGATAGATGTAGGGAGGTGCAGAACTGTGGAGAGGATGGGTAGGTGATAGACAGAGATGAGGGTGGAGATGTAGGGAGGTGCAGAACTGGGGAGACGATGGGTAGGGTGATAGACAGAGATGAGAGTGGAGATGTAGGGTGGTGCAGAACTGTGGAGAGGACAGGTAAAGTGATAGACAAAGATGACGGATAGATGTGGGCAGGTGCAGAACTGGGGAGACGATGGGTAGGGTGATAGACAGAGATGAGGGTGGAGACGTAGGGAGGTGCAGAACTGTGGAGAGGACAGGTGAAGTGATAGACAAAGATGACGGATAGATGTGGGCAGGTGCAGAACTGGGGAGAGGACGGGTAGGGTGATAGACAGAGATGAGGGTGGAGATGTAGGGAGGTGCAGAACTGGGGAGACGATGGGTAGGGTGATAGACAGAGATGAGAGTGGAGATGTAGGGTGGTGCAGAACTGTGGAGAGGACAGGTAAAGTGATAGACAAAGATGACGGATAGATGTGGGCAGGTGCAGAACTGGGGAGACGATGGGTAGGGTGATAGACAGAGATGAGGGTGGAGACGTAGGGAGGTGCAGAACTGTGGAGAGGACAGGTGAAGTGATAGACAAAGATGACGGATAGATGTGGGCAGGTGCAGAACTGGGGAGAGGACGGGTAGGGTGATAGACAGAGATGAGGGTGGAGATGTAGGGAGGTGCAGAACTGTGGAGAGGACAGGTAGGGTGATAGACAGAGAGGAGGGTAGAGAGGCAGAAAGGTGCAGAACTGTGGAGAGGACAGGTAGGGTGATAGAGATGAGGGATAGATGTAGGGAGATGCAGAACTGTGGAGAGGACAAATTGGGTGATAGACAGAGATAAGGGATAGATATAGGGAGGCACAGTACTGTGCAGAAGACAGGTAGGGTGATAGACAGAGATGAGGGTAGAGAGGTAGGGAGGTGCAGAACTGTGGAATGGACAGGTAGGGTGATAGACAGAGATGAGGGTAGAGAGGTAGGGAGGTGCAGAACTGTGGAGAGGACAGGTAGGGTGACAGAGATGAGGGTAGAGAGAAAGGGAAGTGCAGAACAGTGGAGAGCACAGGTAGGGTGATAGACAGAGATGAGGGTGGAGAGGTAGGGAGGTGCAGAACTGAGGAGAGGACAGGTAGGGTGACAGAGATGAGGGTAGAGAGGTAGGGAGGTGCAGAACTGTGGAGAGGACGTGTAGGGTGATATCCAGAGATGAGAGTAGAGAGGTAGGGAGGTGCTTCACTATGAAGAGCTTTGTGGGTGAGAACAAGCACCTGCATCATCACTTAATACTAATAATCCTAATACTAGGAGATTATAGAAGAGCTTTGTGCTTGCTGCGCCGATGTGTTTGTGTAAACCAGGGAGTAAAAAAATATATAAATTAACAATTTTTTTTTAAATAATAAAAGCATATATGTTTATATCATCATCTGTTTCCCAATGAAGTAACAAAATAAATCTATTTGGTAGCACAACATCAATGTCAATCAATCAAACTAATTGTTGAGCTGCCATCTGTTATCCTCCACGCCCTCCCCTCCAAACCAGCGATCGGTACGTGGGATGTCTGATGTAACCCAAAATCATTCCAATACTCAACATGCAAAAACAAACAATCCCTGGCTCATCTCCATCTATAGAGAGAAAACCCTGCCGGGGTCAGAAAAGGCGGCACAAACGGATTTTGATTTTTTTAGATTTTCTTTTACCTTTTCACTAAACATTTGGTTTTCATAGTAACATAAAATCGTATCATTCAGAACTACAGCCCGTCACACCTCACATGGGTAATCAATGACTAAGAGCCGGTCCGTGCATTTTCTCGGACGCCCCTGCCGCCTGTGCGGACGCTCAGCAGTTATGTGTCATTATCCCCCATTACAGCCAGGGTTACAATAGGGACAAATGCAGCAGATGAAGACCAGATGAAGAGCGTTTCCCTACAAGCATCGTCCGCTGCTGCAGTCAGGTAACACATAGGGTAGGGGGGGGGAATAGTTAAAATCTGAGCCAATATGACTCTGTGTACAATCTGCTGGCGGGAACATTGTCTGTAATGTCACTGAGTTATCAGCAGGGAAACTAATCAGTGTGCAGAACAGGGCTGGATCAGGGAGATACCGTATCTGCTCCGGGAGCTCCGCTCATAGTAATAACAGCAGATAAATAAGATGCAAATGCTTCACTTTGTAGGCAGCGTGTATGCATACCTGTGCTGACGTAAATTACTTTTTTATCGGCCTGCAGCTCGATCTCGAGCCATGATGACTTGATGGATGAAGGCTCTGTAGGAAGATCGATCTTATGCAGCCTAGATAGGTCCACCAGGGTCTTCTCCAAGCCTAGGTAGGGTCCACCAAGGTGTTCTCTTAGCCTAGATAGGTCCACCAGGGTCTTCTCCAATCCAACACGGGTCAACCAGGGTCTTCTCCAAGCCTAGATAGGTCCCCCAGGGTCTTCTCCAAGCCTAGATAGGTCCACCAGGGTGTTCTCAAATCCAAGACGGGTCAACCAGGGTCTTCTCCAATCCAAGACAGGTCAACCAGGGTCTTCTCCGAGCCTAGATAGGTCAACTAGGGTCTTCTCCGAGCCTAGATAGGTCCACCAGGATCTTCCCTGAGCTTAGACAGGTCCACCAGGGTCTTCTCCGAGCCTAGATAGGTCCACCAGGATCTTCCCTGAGCTTAGACAGGTCCACCAGGGTCTTCTCCGAGCCTACATAGGTCCACCAGGGTCTTTTCCGAGCCTACATAGGTCCACCAGGGTCTTCCCCACCATTATCTTGACAGTATCAAGCCAACAGGTTTCTGGTCTATCTTTATGCCTTATTCCTTCTATTTTTCCAACCATGATGTCCTTTTCCACCCATAATAATAACAGATAAATAAGATGCAAACACTTCACTCTGCAAGCAGCGTTTCTCCATAACTACATACGCTGGAATACTATATTATGTGTATATCTAATATATAAAGCTGAATGTATGTGTATGTATGTCCAGGATTGGCATCTGCACCGTCGCAACTACAGCCACAAAATTTTGCACAGTCACGTCTGGACCCCAAGAGCGACATAGGCTATGTTGTGAGGCGAAATTTTAACCCCGTGCGTTCCAGTTCAACAAACAATTTTGCCCCTATCTACATAATGGGGAAAAAGTGACAGTAACCAGTTGACAGTTGTGAATGAGAGGGGCTTAATGATAGCGCCAAAGACTAACAGCACATACCAGCATATAGTCACTAAGGTGGGACCCCAACATGAGATATTCACCACGCACGGGGACATGTATACACACCACATGCACACAAAGAGTAACAGCAAGTGTATAGTCGCTAAGGTGTAGCCTCAACATTGGATACTCACCAGGCACTCGAACACACACACACCACCAAGAGACACACACAACACAGAGACACACACACACACACCCTATAGCGACACTTGCACTCACCCCACAGGGACACACACACCACAAAGAGACACACACAACAGAAACACACACCACACGGACCCTCCCCCCACAGGGACACACACACATACACACCCTATAGGGACACATGCACTCACCCCACAGGGACACACACCACATACACACCCTACGGGGACACATGCACTCACCCCACAGGGACACATACACACACACCAGGGACACACACACCACACAGACAGACACAGATGTGTACATATCACCTCACACAACTCGTCTCATACGTCTGGTATCTTTAATTTCCAAAAATAAACATCTGATTAAAAACAGCCAATGTTCAGCACATGTGCCATATAGGGAATTAAGGCAGATGTCAGTCACATGAGCTGTCTATTATGTGTATGTGTGAGGTAACATATACTACCGGGCCGGGGGGAGGGTTTACTGTTGGCTGGAGATTTATTAGGCTGCCTATAGCAACCAATCACAGCTCAGCTTCTATTTTCCTACAGGTCATTAATATGACATATTCAAATTCTATTTTGTTATAGCTAACAGCAGTTATTTATTAACCCGGGCGTAGCCGGGTACTACAGCTAGTACAGACCAAAAGTTTGGACACACCTTCTCATTCGAAGAGTTTCCTGTTTTTCATGACTATGAACATTGCTGAAGGCATCAAAACTATGAATTATCACATGTGGAATTATATACTTAACAAAAAAGTGTGAAACAACTGAATATATGTCTTATATTCTAGATTCTTCACAGTAGCCACCTTTTGCTTTGATTACTGCTTTGCACACTCTTGGCATTCTCTTGATCAGCTTCAAGAGGTAGTGACCGGAAATGGTCTTCTAACAGTCTTGAAGGAGTTCCCAGAGATACTTAGCACTTGTTGGCCCTTTTGCCTTCACTCTGCGGTCCAGCTCACCCCAAACCATCTTGATTGGGTTCAGATCTGGTGACTGTGGAGGCCAGGTCATCTGGCGTAGCACCCCATCACTCTCCTTTCTTGGTCAAATAGCCCTTACACAGCCTGGAGGTGTGTTTGGGGTCATTGTCCTGTTGAAAAATAAATGATGGTCCAACTAAACGCAATCCGGATGGAATATCATGCCGCTGTAAGATGCTGTGGTAGCCATGCTGCTTCAGTATGCCTTCAATTTTGAATAAATCCTCAACAGTGTCATCAGTAAAGCCCCCCCACACCATCACACCTCCTCCTCCATGCTTCATGGTGGGAACCAGGCATGTAGAGTCCATCCGTTCACCTTTTCTGCGCCGCACAAAGACACGGTGGTTGGAACCAAAGATCTCAAATTTGGACTCATCAGACCAAAGCACAGATTTCCACTGATCTAATGTCCATTCCTTGTGTTCTTTAGCCCAAACACGTCTCTTCTGCTTGTTGCCTGTCCTTAGCAGTGGTTTCCTAGCAGCTATTTTACCATGAAGGCCTGCTGCACAAAGTCTCCTCTTAACAGTTGTTGTAGAGATGTGTCTGCTAGAACTCTGTGTGGCATTGACCTGGTCTCTAATCTGAGCTGCTGTTAACCTGCGATTTCTGAGGCTGGTGACTCGGATGAACTTATCCTCCGCAGCAGAGGTGACTCTTGGTCTTCCTTTCCTGGGGTGTTCCTCATGTGAGCCAGTTTCTTTGTAGCACTTGATGGTTTTTGCATCTGCACTTGGGGACACTTTCAAAGGTTTCCCATTTCTTAAAGTAATGATGGCCACTCATTTTTCTTTACTTAGCTGCTTTTTTCTTGCCATAATACAATTTCTAACAGTCTATTCAGTAGGACGATCAGCTGTGTATCCACCAGACTTCTGCACAACACAACTGATAGTCCCTACCCCATTTATAAGGCAAGAAATCCCACTTATTAAACCTGACAGGACACACCTGTGAAGTGAAGACCATTTCCGGTGACTACCTCTTGAAGGTCATCAAAAGAATGCCAAGAGTGTGCAAAGCAGTAATCAAAGCCAAAGGTGGCTACTTTGAAGAACCTAGAATATAAGACATATTTTCAGTTGTTTCACACTTTTTTGTTAAGTATATAATTCCACATGTGATAATTCATAGTTTTGATGCCTTCAGTGTGAATCTACAATTTTCATAGTCATGAAAATAAAGAAAACTCTTTGAATGAGAAGGTGTGTCCAAACTTTTGGTCTGTACTGTAGGTCCACCAGGGTCTTTTCCGAGCCTACATAGGTCCACCAGGGTCTTCCCCGCCATTATCTTGACAGTATCAAGCCAACAGGTTTCTGGTCTATCTCTATGCCTTATTCCTTCTATTTTTCCAACCATTATGTCCTTTTCCACCCATAATAATAACAGATAAATAAGATGCAAACACTTCACTCTGCAAGCAGCGTTTCTCCATAACTACATACACTGGCATACTATATTATGTGTGTGTGCATATATATATAGTGAGGTAGCACCCCCTGGGGAACCCGCTTGGTAGCAGAATAACATCACTACAAGGGTTAACAGTGCATAAAGTGTAACGGTTTATTATTAACAGCATAAACCGGGAACAAAAGACACTTCCATAACATAACATTACCATCATGATATTACAGGATATTTCATCACATTATTTACACTATATTTACAATTCACATTACATACATCTTATGCTCTGGAGCATTGAATACTGCTACTTTGGCGCTCCCAGCGGCCTAGCCGTACCCACCCTGTAATGTGCTGTAATGTACCGCCATATACCATAGTGCTGCTATACATGTACTATAATGTACCGCCATATACTATACCGTAGCTATACATGTGCTGTAATGTACCGCCATATACTATAGTGCTGCTATACATGTACTGTAATGTACCGCCATATACTATAGTGCTGCTATACATGTGCTGTAACGTACCGCAATATACCATAGTGCTGCTATACATGTACTGTAATGTACCACCATATACCATAGTGCTGCTATACATGTACTGTAATGTACCACCATATACTATAGTGCTGCTATACATGTACTATAATGTACCGCCATATACTATAGCATTGCTATACATGTACTGTAATGTACCGCCATATACCATAGCGCTGCTATACATGTACTGTAATGTACCGCCATATACCATAGCGCTGCTATACATGTAATGTAATGTACCGCCATATACTATAGTGCTGCTGTACATGTACTGTAATGTACCGCCATATACTATAGTGCTGCTATACATGTACTGTAATGTACCGCCATATACCATAGCGCTGCTATACATGTACTGTAATGTACCGCCATATACTATAGTGCTGCTATACATGTACTGTAATGTACCGCCATAAACCATAGCGCTGCTATACATGTAGTGTAATGTACCGCCATATACTATAGTGCTACTATACATGTGCTGTAATGTACCACCATATACCATAGCGCTGCTATACATGTGCTGTAATGTACCACCATATACCATAGCGCTGCTATATATATATATTATATATATATATATATATAGTTCTAGAATACCCGATGCGTTAGAATCGGGCCACCATCTAGTATCTAATATTCTACTAAAAAAATGAAGAAAAAAAATTCCAAATGTTCTGAAATGTGAAAAAAAACACAGCTCTGTCCTTTTTGCATTTTGTTCTTACAGCGCTTATTATGACAGCGTTTTTTAATTTAAAAAAAAGTCACCATTTTTCAATTTTTTCATCAATATTGCCGTATGAGGTCTTTTTTTATTTTATGCTGATCTTTACTTATTTCTACCATGAATTGCAATTACAAAAAAAAAACTTTTACTTAATACTCTCACACGAGCCTGGCATTTTTTGATTGGAGTATATAGTGAAAACCATGGCCTCACCGGAGTACCAAGATGGCAGTGATGCGGGGGCTTATCAGTTGGCCATGGTAAGACATTGCCGGGGAAGTGCGTTGGATGCCGCAATGTGATTTCGATCCTCCGAGATTGATTTCTGTGGATAAACAGCAGTGACCTGAGCTCGCTCTGATCTCTGCTGGTAGAGGCAGGTGCTGGCTGTGTAACACTGCCGGCATCTGCCCTATGTGGAGGTACTGAATACATACATATATACATGTCCTGCTCTTATACTACCAGTTATACCCACCCGGGCTTTGTAGCCTAGGGGGCCCCAAAAGTCCATTTGGCTTATAGAAAACGACTATTGCTATTGGTGGTTTGCAATAATTGGGGCCCCCGTTAACCCTTTCACATCTGGGCCCACGAGCTTCAAGTTACATCACTGCGTCCTGCTATGCTCGTTCCGATGTAGACTTACTTTCCGGCCGTGGCACGTTGCTGGAGGCATCTCACAGGTCCCACCTCCAAGGCGAGCCCCACTGTTTCACTGTAGCCCAAATTAGCTTTTTTGTACCTAAAACGACATCAACGTATATGAAAGTAATAACACCCATATGAAAGAATGGCCGCAAGAGCTAAACATGGTAATAAACAGGACAAAACCAGGCATGCTACATGAAGGATTGTCACACGTCTGACCACTCCCGGGAAGGACGCAGTCGCTCACCACTATGTGTACACGGTCGAGGTAAGGAGGCCGAGCCCGACCATCTGTCACACACGGACTGGCGTGTGTCTGAATACATCGCGTGACAATGGCACATGGGCCAACAAGTGTCCAGCGCACAACACTACAGATAAGGGAACACTGGAAACACAATAACAAGGGTGGGGGACGGGGGAAGGGACACCTCCTGCACTCACTTCAGGCTGTACCCCGATTTTCCTATCATCCTTACACAGTTTCTTTTACCCCGTCGCCGTGCAGGATACCTAGTCCCTTAGTGGCCCTGCTCTTAATCCTCACTAGGGAGCTGGCTGGCGAGAGCACTAGTCCCACTGCTGAACTAATACAACACAAAGGTAAAGAAAGTCAGATGGGGAAAACTCCAAAGGATAAACAGGGACTTCACGGCTGCAACCATCCTCCTAGCCAACAGACGGCTTGGCACCGGTCAGTCCACCAACAGATCCTTCCACCCCGACAGCTTAGCACCGGTCAGTCCACCAACAGATCCTTCCACCCAGACAGCTTAGCACCGGTCAGTCCACCTACAGATCCTTCCACCCCGACAGCTGAGCACCGGTCAGTCCACCTACAGATCCTTCCACCCCGACAGCTTAGCACCAGTCAGTCCACCTACAGATCCTTCCACCCAGACAGCTTAGCACCGTTCAGTCCACCTACAGATCCTTCCACCCCGACAGCTTAGCACCAGTCAGTCCACCTACAAATCCTTCCACCCCGACAGCTTAGCACCAGTCAGTCCACCTACAGATCCCTCCCACCCCGACAGCTGAGCACCGGTCAGTCCACCTACAGATCCTTCCACCCAGACAGCTTAGCACTGGTCAGTCCACCTACAGATCCTTCCACCCCGACAGCTTAGCACCGGTCAGTCCACCTACAGATCCTTCCACCCAGACAGCTTAGCACTGGTCAGTCCACCTACAGATCCTTCCACCCAGACAGCTTAGCACTGGTCAGTCCACCTACAGATCCTTCCACCCAGACAGCTTAGCACTGGTCAGTCCACCTACAGATCCTTCCACCCAGACAGCTTAGCACCGGTCAGTCCACCTACAGATCCTTCTACCCAGACAGTTTAGCACCAGTCAATCCACCTACAGATCCTTTCAGCCAGACAGCTTAGCACCGGTCAGTCCACCTACAGATCCTTCCACCCAGACAGCTTAGCACCGGTCAGTCCACCTACAGATCCTTCCACCCAGACAGCTTAGCACCAGTCAGTCCACCTATAGATCCTTCCACCCCGACAGCTTAGCACCCGTCAGTCCACCTACAGATCTTTCCACCCAGACAGCTTAGCACCAGTCAGTCCACCTACAGATCCTTCCACCCCGACAGCTTAGCACCGGTCAGTCCACCTACAGATCCTTCCACCCCGACAGCCTAGCACCAGTCAGTCCACCTACAGATCCTTCCACCCCGACAGCTTAGCACCAGTCAGTCCACCTACAGATCCTTCCACCCAGACAGTTTAGCACCAGTCAATCCACCTACAGATCCTTCCAGCCAGACAGCTTAGCACCAGTCAGTCCACCTACAGACCCTTCCACCCCGACAGCTTAGCACCAGTCAGTCCACCTACAGATCCTTCCACCCCGACAGCTGAGCACCAGTCAGTCCACCTACAGATTCCTCCCACCCGACAGCTTAGCACCAGCAGTCAGTCCACCTACAGATCCTTCCACCCCGACAGCTTAGCACCAGTCAGTCCACCTACAGATCCTTCCACCCCGACAGCTTAGCACCAGTCAGTCCACCTACAGACCCTTCCACCCCGACAGCTTAGCACCAGTCAGTCCACCTACAGATCCTTCCACCCCGACAGCCTAGCACCAGTCAGTCCACCTACAGATCCTTCCACCCCGACAGCTTAGCACCAGTCAGTCCACCTACAGATCCTTCCACCCCGACAGCCTAGCACCGGTCAGTCCACCTACAGATCCTTCCCACCCCGACAGCTTAGCACCAGTCAGTCCACCTACAGATCCTTCCACCCCGACAGCCTAGCACCAGTCAGTCCACCTACAGATCCTTCCACCCCGACAGCTTAGCACCAGTCAGTCCACCTACAGACCCTTCCACCCCGACAGCTTAGCACCAGTCAGTCCACCTACAGATCCTTCCACCCCGACAGCTTAGCACTGGTCAGTCCACCTACAGATCCTTCCACCCCGACAGCTTAGCACCGGTCAGTCCACCTACAGATCCTTCCAGTCAGACAGCTTAGCACCGGTCAGTCCACCTACAGATCCTTCAACCCCGACAGCTTAGCACCGGTCAGTCCACCTACAGACCCTTCCAGCCAGACAGCTTAGCACCGGTCAGTCCACCTAAAGATCCTTCAACCCTGACAGTTTAGCACCAGTCAGTCCACCTACAGATCCTTCCACCCAGACAGCTTAGCACTGGTCAGTCCACCTACAGATCCTCCACACCCTGACAGCTGAGCACCGGTCAGTCCACCTACAGATCCTTCCACCCCGACAGCTTAGCACCAGTCAGTCCACCTACAGATCCTTCCACCCCGACAGCCTAGCACCGGTCAGTCCACCTACAGATCCTTCCACCCCGACAGCTTAGCACCAGTCAGTCCACCTACAGACCTTCCACCCCGACAGCTTAGCACCAGTCAGTCCACCTACAGACCCTTCCACCCCGACAGCTTAGCACCAGTCAGTCCACCTACAGATCCTTCCACCCGACAGCTTAGCACCAGTCAGTCCACCTACAGACCCTTCCACCCCGACAGCTTAGCACCAGTCAGTCCACCTACAGATCCTTCCACCCCGACAGCCTAGCACCGGTCAGTCCACCTACAGATCCTTCCACCCCGACAGCTTAGCACCAGTCAGTCCACCTACAGATCCTTCCACCCCGACAGCCTAGCACCAGTCAGTCCACCTACAGATCCTTCCACCCCGACAGCTTAGCACCAGTCAGTCCACCTACAGACCCTTCCACCCCGACAGCTTAGCACCGGTCAGTCCACCTACAGATCCTTCCACCCCGACAGCTTAGCACCGGTCAGTCCACCTACAGATCCTTCCACCCAGACAGTTTAGCACCAGTCAATCCACCTACAGATCCTTCCAGCCAGACAGCTTAGCACCAGTCAGTCCACCTACAGATCCTTCAACCCGACAGCTTAGCACGGTCAGTCCACCTACAGACCCTTCCAGCCAGACAGCTTAGCACCGGTCAGTCCACCTAAAGATCCTTCAACCCTGACAGTTTAGCACCAGTCAGTCCACCTACAGATCCTTCCACCCAGACAGCTTAGCACTGGTCAGTCCACCTACAGATCCTCCCACCCTGACAGCTGAGCACCGGTCAGTCCACCTACAGATCCTTCCACCCCGACAGCTTAGCACCAGTCAGTCCACCTACAGATCCTTCCACCCCGACAGCTGAGCACCAGTCAGTCCACCTACAGATCCTTCCACCCAGACAGCTTGGCGTCGGTCAGTAACCTACAGATCCTCCCACCCCGACAGCTTAGCACCAGTCAGTCCACCTACAGACCCTTCCAGCCAGACAGCTTAGCACCGGTCAGTCCACCTAAAGATCCTTCAACCCTGACAGTTTAGCACCAGTCAGTCCACCTACAGATCCTTCCACCCAGACAGCTTAGCACTGGTCAGTCCACCTACAGATCCTCCCACCCTGACAGCTGAGACACCGGTCAGTCCACCTACAGATCCTTCCACCCCGACAGCTTAGCACCAGTCAGTCCACCTACAGATCCTTCCACCCCGACAGCTGAGCACCAGTCAGTCCACCTACAGATCCTTCCACCCAGACAGCTTGGCGTCGGTCAGTAACCTACAGATCCTCCTACCCCGACAGTTTAGCACCAGTCAGTCCACCTACAGATCCTTCCACCCCGACAGCTTGGTATCGGTCAATCCACCTACAGATCCCTCCACCCCGACAGCTTAGCACCAGTCAGTCCACCTACAGATCCTTCCACCCGACAGCTTTGTATTAATCAGTCCACCTACAGATCCTTCCACCCCGACAGCTTAGCACCGGTCAGTCCACCTACAGATCCTTCCACCCCGACAGCTTAGCACCAGTCAGTTCTCCAATAGCATCTTCTATCCAGGCGGCTGGTAGAGAATAAGATTCAACCACCAACACTAGGTGATGAGCCGTTTGGTTTTATACTTGCATTATTTATCTAGCATCCTAATCTGGCTGAAACCTGATTCTACCTAATCAGGTGTGTCTTCAAAGACTTAAAGAGGACCTGTCACCCTCCTGCTGCATGGCAATTTAAATGCAGCATGTCTGCTGCATTCAGGGAAGGGGTCCCCCATGTGTCTGTGTGCTGTCTACCCCGAGACATAGTCTTAGGAAAACTCACTGTTAGAAGCCATGAAGGCATTCCCTGGTGCAGGAGTGAGCTCGAATGATGGGGGCCATTCCCTACCCCTCCTGCCTCTCTGTGCCACCTCCTGCTGTGATGTTTATACTTTCCACCTCTCCTCCTCTCTGTCACTCATTCTGCTGCACACAGCTTCTTAACAGCGCATGCAAATCATTTGTCCTGACATCAGCTCCAGATTCCTGCCCTGGTGTCTGAACAAAGCATAAACAGCACAGCAGGAGGCAGCATAGAGAGGCAGAGGGGGAGGGAATGGCCCCCGTCAATCGAGCTCACTCCAGCACCAGGGAATGCCCTCATGTCTTCTAACAGTGAGTTTTCCTAAAGCTATATTTTGGGGTACACAGCACACAGACAGATAGATGGGGGACCCTTTCCTGAATGCAGCAGACATGCTGCATTCAGTGCTGCGTTTAGATTGCCATGCAGCAGGGGAGTGACAGGTCCTCTTTAAAATGGGGACACAGGCACATGCGGTAATATAAGGCTTCTGCCAGATCCTGTATCCATAGACTTAGAATGGGGACACAGGCACATGGGGTGGTATAAGGCTTCTGCCGGATCCTGTCTCCATAGAGTTAAAATGGGGACGCAGGCACATGCGGTGGTATAAGGCTTCTGCCAGGTCCTGTCTTCATAGACTTAGAATAGGGACACAGGCACATGGGGTGGTATAAGGCTTCTGCCGGATCCTGTCTCCATAGACTTAGAATGGGGACACAGGCACATGCGGGGGAATAAGGCTTCTGCCGGATCCTGTCTCCATAGACTTACAATGGGGACACAGGCACATGCGGTGGTATGAGGCTTCTGCCGGATCCTGTCTCCATAGACTTAGAATGGGGACACAGGCACATGGGGTGGTATAAGGCTTCTGCCGGATCCTGTCTCCATAGACTTAGAATGGGGACGCAGGCACATGCGGTGGTATAAGGCTTCTGCCAGGTCCTGTCTTCATAGACTTAGAATGGGGACACAGGCACATGGGGTGGTATAAGGCTTCTGCCGGATCCTGTCTCCATAGACTTAGAATGGGGACACAGGCACATGCGGGGGAATAAGGCTTCTGCCGGATCCTGTCTCCATAGACTTAGAATGGGAACACAGGCACATGTGACTATAAACAATTGAGATGAAATACATTGACAATGCTCATTTAGTTGCCTAATAATTCTGCTCAAAAGAAAGACAAAACCACAGATCTGAACTGTGAATCTTTTATTGATCGACCGACGGCTCCATTGTTGTTCAATAATAACAATAAAAAAAAAGAAAGAAAGAAGCATCGCCCCTTTGTGTTCCCTTTCTATCTGGAACTAAGGTGTCGCTCTAATCTGTTTTTAATAACAAATAAATAAATAAAGCATATAAATGGCGGCCGCTCCTTACCTTTGGCATAAGAAATGGCTGCAGCGAACCAATGTGTTCATACAATGGATGGAGACGATGCCGAAGAATAACAGACTGACAGGTCCCAACTAGGAGGAATAAAAACAAAGACATCAGAGACAGCGTATACCAGCATATGAGTATATGAGCCATATTACATAACCGCCATAAAGTCACTTAACCCCTTCACTCCTCGGAGATCTTCCGATTTTTCATTTTCTTTCTTCCAAGAGCCGGGACTTTTTGGGATCTGGGGCTGTGATGGATTACCTTTTGCACCTCTCGTGATTGGTGGGGATATAACCATCACTCAGACAGCTGTCAGCTATCCAGTGGGTGCATGATCAGTTTTATATGGGGATGTTCCCTATAAAGTATATCACAATGGTTTTCAATTTTTGGGATTCTTAAAGGGTTATTTTAGTTTTATTTACATACATGTAATGGGGACTAAAAATATTTTTTGCAATTGGGATTCGCTATATATTTTGCACTGTGGATTAACTCATTCTGCAGTGCAACACAGAGGCAAACAGGGAAAAACATTTCATAAAAATCAAATGCAGAAATTAATTTTAACTCCAATTATATGCATTGAAGTGAAAGAAAAAAAACTTAAAAAAAAAAAAGCTCTCCCCAAAGGTAAATAACACCTTTAATGTAGATTTATAGCATTAGCTTTTTTTTTTTTTTTTTTTTTTTTTTGATACTGAGCTCAACATTCTGGCTACCTGCAGTCACCACCAGGGAGAGCTCATGAGCCCATGGTATAGCAGTGTTACTGTTCAGTTCAATGTTTAAACAGTATGCAGTGAGCTCCCTCTAGTGGAGACTGCAGGGAGATACAATGTATAAACATCATGTAGTGTGCTCCCTCTAGTGGAGACTGCAGGAAAGCACAATGTATAAACAGTAAGTGGCGAATTTCCTCTAGTTGACACTGCAGGGAAATACAATGTATAAACAGTATGAAGTGAGGTCCCTCTAGTGGAGACTGAAGAGAAATACAATATAAAAATTATGCAGTAAGCTCACTCTAGTGGAGTCTGCAGGGAAATACAATGTACAAAAATTATGCAGCGAGCTCCTTCTAGTGGAGGCTGCAGGGAAATATAATGTATAAACAGTGTACAGTGAGCTCCCTCTAGTGGAGACTGCAGGAAAGTACAATGTATAAACAGTACAGTGAGCTCCCTCCAGTGCAGACTGCAGGAAAATACAATGTATAAACAGTATGCAGCGAGCTCCCTCTAGTGGAGACTGCAGGAAAGTACAATGTATAAAAAGAATGCAGTGAGCTCCCTCTAGTGGAGACTGCAGGGAAATAAAATGCTAAGAACTTTATATTAAGAAATAAATATGCCTAAAAATGAAAAAATGTGGGCTTTTCATTTATAGGATAGAGATTTTTAGGCAGAAGCGCTAGTAAAGTAACTCCTGGAAGAACTCTAAAATCCATTGTCAGGATCACAATGAAAAATCAAGGCAGAAGGAGCAGATAATTCACAGCATAGAAAGGTATGAATAGCAGATCACAGGCTCCGCACGTGACAATGGAGCATTATCCGCAGGCTGATTGTGCGCTTTATTACACGGAGGGAAGGTCGTGCCAGGACTTACCAATATCCCTGCATTTTTCATAGCAAGAGGAAGCCCGAGGAGGCCGGTGCCGATGTTCCCTTTTAACACATGGATCAGAGTCTGAACAAACCTGAGAAGGAAAAGGGAGAAAGACATTAGGGGCTTTATCCATCTCTGCTAAATATTTGCTGCCACAAAACATCGAAATTGTGATTTATTAAAAATGTCTTTTGCATCTTCAGCTCCTATAGAAACCTACGTGTCATTATACAGGAGCTTTTCTTCATGCCATCACCCCTCCGACCAATCACATCCTACCATCATCATCTCCTCCCTGTACAATCTCCAATCACAGCAGGAGCAGGACGGCACTGGAAGCTATCTTCACATCATCACCCAGTTTATTGGTTACAGCCTGATGCTGCCATCTGTCCCACTGTACAAAAGCCTGATACTGCCATCCATCTCCCTATATAATAGCCTGATACTGCCATCCATCTCCCTATATAATAGCCTGATACTGCCATCCATCTCCCTATATAATAGCCTGATACTGCCATCCCTCTCCCTATAACAGCCTGATACTGCCATCCCTCTCCTTATATAATAGCCTGATACTGCCATCCCTCTCCCTATAACAGCCTGATACTGCCATCCCTCTCCCTATATAACAGCCTGATACTGCCATCCCTCTCCCTATATAACAGCCTGATACTGCCATCCCTCTCCCTATACAACAGCCTGATACTGCCATCCCTCTCCCTATACAACAGCATGATACTGCCATCCCTCTCCCTATATAACAGCCTGATACTGCCATCCCTCCCTATATAACAGCCTGATACTGCCATCCATCTCCCTATATAATAGCCTGATACTGCCATCCCTCTCCCTATAACAGCCTGATACTGCCATCCCTCTCCCTATATAACAGCCTGATACTGCCATCCCTCTCCCTATATAACAGCCTGATACTGCCATCCCTCTCCCTATATAACAGCCTGATACTGCCATCCCTCTCCCTATATAACAGCCTGATACTACCATCCCTCTCCCTATATAACAGCCTGATACTGCCATCCCTCTCCCTATATAACAGCCTGATACTGCCATCCCTCTCCCTATATAACAGCATGATACTGCCATCCCTCTCCCTATATAACAGCATGATACTGCCATCCCTCTCCCTATACAACAGCCTGATACTGCCATCCCTCTCCCTATATAACAGCCTGATACTGCCATCCCTCTCCCTATATAACAGCCTGATACTACCATCCCTCTCCCTATATAACAGCCTGATACTGCCATCCCTCTCCCTATATAACAGCCTGATACTGCCATCCATCTCCCTATATAATAGCCTGATACTGCCATCCCTCTCCCTATAACAGCCTGATACTGCCATCCCTCTCCCTATATAACAGCCTGATACTGCCATCCCTCTCCCTATATAACAGCCTGATACTGCCATCCCTCTCCCTATATAACAGCCTGATACTGCCATCCATCTCCCTATACAACAGCCTGATACTGCCATCCCTCTCCCTATAACAGCCTGATACTGCCATCCCTCTCCCTATATAACAGCCTGATACTGCCATCCCTCTCCCTATATAACAGCCTAATACTGCCATCCATCTCCCTATACAACAGCCTGATACTGCCATCCCTCTCCCTATATAACAGCCTGATACTACCATCCCTCTCCCTATATAACAGCCTGATACTGCCATCCCTCTCCCTATATAACAGCCTGATACTGCCATCCATCTCCCTATATAATAGCCTGATACTGCCATCCCTCTCCCTATATAACAGCATGATACTGCCATCCCTCTCCCTATATAACAGCATGATACTGCCATCCCTCTCCCTATACAACAGCCTGATACTGCCATCCCTCTCCCTATATAACAGCCTGATACTGCCATCCCTCTCCCTATATAACAGCCTGATACTACCATCCCTCTCCCTATATAACAGCCTGATACTGCCATCCCTCTCCCTATATAACAGCCTGATACTGCCATCCATCTCCCTATATAATAGCCTGATACTGCCATCCCTCTCCCTATAACAGCCTGATACTGCCATCCCTCTCCCTATATAACATCCTGATACTGCCATCCCTCTCCCTATATAACAGCCTGATACTGCCATCCATCTCCCTATACAACAGCCTGATACTGCCATCCCTCTCCCTATATAACAGCCTGATACTACCATCCCTCTCCCTATATAACAGCCTGATACTGCCATCCCTCTCCCTATATAACAGCTTGATACTGCCATCCCTCTCCCTATATAACAGCATGATACTGCCATCCCTCTCCCTATATAACAGCATGATACTGCCATCCCTCTCCCTATACAACAGCCTGATACTGCCATCCTTCTCCCTATATAACAGCCTGATACTGCCATCCCTCTCCCTATATAACAGCCTGATACTACCATCCCTCTCCCTATATAACAGCCTGATACTGCCATCCCTCTCCCTATATAACAGCATGATACTGCCATCCCTCTCCCTATATAACAGCTGATACTGCCATCCTCTCCCTATATAACAGCCTGATACTGCCATCCCTCTCCCTATATAACAGCCTGATACTGCCATCCCTCTCCCTATATACAGCCTGATACTGCCATCCCTCCCTATATAACAGCCTGATACTGCCATCCTCTCCCTATATAACAGCCTGATACTGCCATCCCTCTCCCTATATAACAGCCTGATACTGCCATCCCTCTCCTATATAACAGCCTGATACTGCCATCCCTCTCCCTATATAACAGCCTGATACTGCCATCCCTCTCCCTATATAACAGCCTGATACTGCCATCCCTCTCCCTATATAACAGCCTGATACTGCCATCCTCTCCCTATATAACAGCCTGATACTGCCATCCCTCTCCCTATAAACAGCCTGATACTGCCATCCCTCTCCCTATATAACAGCCTGATACTGCCATCCATCTCCCTATATAACAGCCTGATACTGCCATCCCTCTCCCTATATAACAGCCTGATACTGCCATCCCTCTCCCTATATAACAGCCTGATACTGCCATCCCTTCCCTATATAACAGCCTGATACTGCCATCCCTCTCCCTATATAACAGCTGATACTGCCATCCCTCTCCCTATATAACAGCCTGATACTGCATCCCTCCCTATAAACAGCCTGATACTGCCATCCTCTCCCTATATAACAGCCTGATACTGCCATCCATCCCTATAAACAGCCTGATACTGACATCCCTCTCCTATATAACAGCTGATACTGCCATCCATTCCCTATAAACAGCCTGATACTGCCATCCCTCTCCTATAACAGCTGATACTGCCATCCCTCTCCCTATATAACAGCCTGATACTGCCATCCATCTCCCTATATAACAGCCTGATACTGCCATCCCTCTCCCTATAAACAGACCTTATAACCTGATACTGCCATCCCTCTCCCTATATAACAGCCTGATACTGCCATCCCTCTCCCTATATAACAGCCTGATACTGCCATCCTCTCCTATATATACAGCTGATACTGCCACCTCTCCTAAACAGCCTGATACTGCCATCCCTCTCCCTATATAACAGCCTGATACTGCATCCTTCCATTAAACAGCTGATACGCATCCTCCCTATATCAACAGCCTGATACTGCCATCCCTCCCTATATAACAGCCTGATACTACATCGCTCCGCTATAACAGCTGAACACCCTAGTACAGCGATATCACATCCCCCCTGACAACAGTAGGTGGCATACACAGCCTACAGTACAGGTGGCCTATACAACAGCCACTATACAGCGATACTGCATCCATCTCCTATAACAGCCTGATACTGCATCCATCTCCTATAAACAGCTGATACTGCACACGCCCCTATAACAAGCCTGTACTACCATCCTCTCCCTATAAACAGCATGATACTGCATCCCTCTCCCTATATAACAGCCTATACTGCCATCCTCACCTATTAAAGCTGATACGCATCCTCCTATAAACAGCTGATACTGCCATCCTCCCTATATAACAGCCTGATACTGCCATCCCTCTCCTATAAACAGCGATACTGCACCTCCCTAATAACAGCTGGATACTACATCCCTCTCCTATTAACAGCCGATACACCATCCCCTCCCTTAACGCGATATGCACCTCATAAAACATGACGCCACCTTCCCTATAACAGCCTGATCGGCCATACCCATCTCCCTAATACAGCATATACGCCACCCTTCCATAAACACTGATACTGCCATCCCTTCCATATAACAGCTGTCTGCCATCCATCTCCTATACAACAGCTGATACCATCACTCGCACTAATAACAGCGCTGATACACAGCGCACTCCCAGCAAGGCATACTGCCACACCACTCACTAGTATAGGCTGATAGCCACTTCACTATACAGCTGCATACCATCCCTCTACATAACAGCGCATACACAGCGCACGCCAGGCCATACACAGCACTGCATGGATCGCACATCAGTCATCCACGCATCATCATAACAGCACAGAGTGGCATACACAGCGCACAGTCAGGCGGCATACACAGGCCCGCCAGGCGGCATTACACAGCGCACACAGGCGCATACACAGCACAGACAGCGCGCATACACGCACCATCTCGGCATATAACAGCGCACAGTCAGGTGGCATACACACGCGCCATCAGCGCATACACAGCTCCCCTCACACATACACAGCCGATACCGCCATCCAGCACGCCCATACACAGCGCACTGACCAGGCGGCATACACAGCGCATCCCTAGGCGCATACACAGCGCACAGTCAGGCGGCATACACAGCGCACAGTCAGGCGGCATACACAGCGCACAGTCAGGCGGCATACACAGCGCACAGTCAGGCGGCATACACAGCGCCCGCCCAGGCGGCATACACAGCGCCCGCCCAGGCGGCATACACAGCGCACAGTCAGGTGGCATACACATCGCACAGTCAGGTGGCATACACAGCGCACAGTCAGGTGGCATACACAGCGCACAGTCAGGCGGCATACACAGCGCCCGCCCAGGCGGCATACACAGCGCACGACCAGGCGGCATACACAGCGCACGACCAGGCGGCATACACAGCGCACAGTCAGGCGGCATACACAGCGCACAGTCAGGCGGCATACACAGCGCCCGCCCAGGCGGCATACACAGTGCACAGTCAGGCGGCATACACAGCGCCCGCCCAGGCGGCATACACAGCGCACGACCAGGCGGCATACACAGCGCACGACCAGGCGGCATACACAGCGCACAGTCAGGCGGCATACACAGCGCACAGTCAGGCGGCATACACAGCGCCCGCCCAGGCGGCATACACAGCGCACAGTCAGGCGGCATACACAGCGCCCGCCCAGGCGGCATACACAGCGCACGACCAGGCGGCATACACAGCGCACGACCAGGCGGCATACACAGCGCACAGTCAGGCGGCATACACAGCGCACAGTCAGGCGGCATACACAGCGCACAGTCAGGCGGCATACACAGCGCACAGTCAGGCGGTATACACAGCGCCCGCCCAGGTGGCATACACAGCGCACGGCCAGGTGGCATAATTGTGTATCAAGTGGGAGAAAGAAGTGAAAATCCATTTATGCCGGGCACAATTTATGATCTTTTGATATGTGTCAATAGCAGCCGTCATTGCTTATAGATAGAGAATCTGGAATTAAAAGCTCCAGAGGACGGAGACGGTAGGAATCTCATGCTGGCTGGGCGTCATCCAAGGTGAATGACCTATGAGGGCCACAGCAATATAAGGTACAATGGTCAGCGGATGAATCCCAAAGTACAATACATAAATCATACTCTCTATAGGGAGCACTACAGCCCCCAGCAAAACCTGACCTCATTAATCTGTTAGGGCACACACTAGGTGATGGGGATCCTTGAAGCCCAAGGTCCTAGTAGACACACAGGCGTTGGTGCAACAGGTGAATGAAGCATGCAGTACATAGACAGCTGAAGAACTGGAAACCGCAGGTAGGTAGACAGTTGGACGACTGGAACCCGCGGGCAGGTGGCTAGCCAAAGAAATGGAAACTACAAGCAGGCAAGTAACATTGCAACTGGACACCACAGGCATGTTGTGGGATCATGAAAACCATGAAAAGGCAGGTTACACTGTGTTCCAAATTATTATGCAAATGTTCTTTTTCTCAGATTTTTCTAAATGGACGGTGCAGATGACAGTCAGTGTAATAAAAGTCATCACCCGTTAAGAGTATACATCGAATTTTATTGAAGAAATCTCCCAATCATAACAATATAATCTTCAAAATTAAAAAAACTCTAAATGCCCTGTTCCAAATTATTCGGCACAGGAGAGTTTCTAAAGATTTAATATGTTTGAAAGAACTGAAAATGCTCATTTGTTGAATTTGCAGCATTAGGAGGTCACATTCACTGAAATAAAAAGCTATTTAACTCCAAAACATCCTAACAGGCCAAGTTACATGGTAACATAGGAACCCTTCTTTGATCTCATCTTCACAATTCTAGCATCCATTGATCTTGTGAGCTTCTGGAGAGTTTCTGCTTGTATTTCTTTGCATGATGTCAGAATAGCCTCCCAGAGCTGCTGTTTTGATGTGAACTGCCTGCCACCCTCATAGATCTTTTGCATGATTATACTCCTAAGGTTCTCTATAGGGTTGAGGTCAGGGGAAGATGGTGGCCACACCATGACTTTATCTCCTTTTATGCCCATAGCAGCCAATGGCACAGAGGTATTCTTTGCAGCATGAGATGGGGCATTGTCATGCATGAAGATGATTTTGCTCCTGTTTCTGCTTTTTGTATCATGGAAGAAAGTTCTCAGTTGGAAACTCTATATACTTTGCAGAGGTCATTTTCACACCTTCAGGAACCTTAAAGGGGCCTACCAGCTGTTTCCCAATGATTCCAGCCCAAAACATGACTCCTCCGCCTCATTGCTGACGTCGCAGCCTTGTGGGGACATGGTGGCATCCCCCAACCATCCACTACTCCATCCATCTGGACCATCCAGGGTTGCTCGGCACTCATCAGTAAACAAGACTGTTTGAACATTAGTCTTCATGTATGTCTGGGTCCACTGCAACTTTTTCTGCTTGTGAGCACTGTTTAGGGGTGGCCGAATAGTAGGTTTATGCCCCACAGCAAGCCTTTGAAGGATCCTACACCTTGAGGTTCGAGGGACTCCAGAGGCTCCAGCAGCTTCACATATCTGTTTGTTGGTTTGTAAGGCCTTTATAGCAGTTGCTCTCTTAATCTGATGAACTTGCCAGGCAGAAACCTTCCTCATTCTGCCTTTATCTGCAGGAACACGTCTGTGCTCAGAATCAGCCACAAATCTCTTCAAAGTACGAATATCACACTTACGTTTTCGTGCAATATCAAATGTTTTCATCCCTTGTCCAAGGCATTGCACTATTTGTTGCTTTTCGGCAGCAGAGACATCCTTTTTCTTTTCCATGTTACTTGAAAACTGTGGCCTGCGTAATATTGTGGAACACCCAGTTTTCCTTTTATTGGGCTCACCTGCCAAACTAATTATCACAGGTATCTGAGATTGATTTCAATGATCCAAAGAACCCTGAGACACAATACCAGCAATGGGTTTCATTGAAAAAAATAAAAATAAAACCCTATGACACTTAAAACCAATTTGCATAATAATTTGGAACACAGTGTATACAATACTACAAAATGCAGGAAAGTAGGTAGTGATACTGGAAACTGTAGGCAGGTAGGCAACTGTAGAAACTAGAAACCGCAGACAGCCAGGAAGACATCTGGAAACCACAGGCAGGTAGGCAACTGTGAAACTTGAAACCGTAAGCAGTTGAAGAACTGGAAAATGTGTCAGAAAGACAGCTGTAGGACTGGAAACAGCGGCAATGTAGCTATCTGAAGAAATGGAAACTACAGGTAGGTAGTCAGCTAAAGAATTGGAAATAGCAGACAGGTTGTGTGATCATGAGAACCGTAGGCAGGCAGGTAACTGCATAACTGGAAGACGCAGACAGCGAGGAAGACATCCTAGCGACCGCAAGTAGGTTGTACGACACTGGAAACCGCAAGCAGGTAGATAAATGTGGAACTGGAAACCACAGGCAGCCAGGGAGAAGACTGAAGACTGGATCTGGGCACAAATTAAGATGATCAAACTAAGAGTTTCCAGGGGAATTGTTCCTGAGCCTAATTATTTTTTGCTCTAACACTCATCACTCATAAAATGGGAACTTTAGGGCAGGGCATGCTGAGCACCGCTGTAATGGTTGGCTGCATTTACTGTGCAGCTCTCTTCCCCCAGTTGGCCATACACCGGGGATAGCTGTTGGCTGAACACTCTTTGCCCTTCTTCCTTCCCCCCCATACACAAGCACCCTCAGATCAGCCAGGGATACAAGTGTTTTCAGTGGGGAGAGCGGAGTCCACCGCTGCCAGGTAGGACACTCCGACATTGCCCTGAAATCAGAAGTATCGGGTAATGAAATCCAACATTATGTGTTGTTAGGGAAAGCTCAGGAGAATGAGGTGGAGAAGGCTTGGCCAACTATAAATATGTATGGAGTCTTGAGGGGCAGTCCGATCCACAAAAATCATCCCCTATCATCTGGATCAGGGTAAAGTGTTCTATCAGTGTGGGATCTACCAATGGGATCACCAGAATGTGGGATTTAATAATAATAATAATAATAATAAAGCTTTATTTATATAGCGCCAACATATTCCGCAGCGCTTTACAATGTAGGGTTAGAGTACAGAAAATATAATACAGTAAGTAATTACAGTACAGAACAAATACAGTAGAATAATTGGATACAAAACAATAGGCATAGAATCAATGTAAAAAAGAAAATACAAAAAATAAAGCAAGAAATGAAGGTGACCCTGCTCAAAAGAGCTTACAATCTACAACGGGATAGGGGTTGCACAAGGTGCCGGGGCTTATTGCACTGATGGTCCAGGCATCTTGAGGAAATGGGGTATAGGACTAAGCTTACATGGATGGTCATTATACAGTCTGTGTAGACCTTTTTGGTTTGGTGGAGTTTGTAGAAGAGTAATGTCCAGATGGATAGCCCATTCACTGTCTACAGTACAAAGGACTTCTATTAGGGAGTATGATAGGCCGCCTTAAAAAGATGTGTTTTTAGGGATCGCCTGAAGCCATGCAAGTTGTGGATAGTCCTGATTTCTTGGGGTAAGGCATTCCAGAGTTTTGGTGCAGCTCTGGAGAAGTCTTGGAGTCAGGAGTGGGAGGATCGGATTAGTGCAGATGTTAGTCGAAGGTCATTTGAGGAACGTAGAGAGCGGGTGGGATGATAGACAGAGATGAGGGAGGAGAGGTAAGGGGGTGCTGCACTGTGAAGAGCTTTGTGGGTGAGAACAAGCAATTTGAATTTGATCCTGTAGTATACGGGCAGCCAGTGCAATGACTGGCACAGAGCAGAGGCATCTGAGTAACGATTGGCCAGATGGGTGATCCTGGCTGCTGCATTAAGGATGGACTGGAGAGGAGAAAGTCTGGTGAGGGGGAGGCCGCTTAATAGAGAATTGCAATAGTCAAGGCGGGAGTGGATTAGAGCCACAGTGAGGGTTTTTGTTGTTTCCATGGTGGTAAAGGGGCGGACTCTAGAGATATTCTTCAGGTTTAAGCAACAGGAGCGGACGAGACATTGTGTGTGGTAAGAGAAGGAGAGATCGGTGTCAAACATAACACCCAGACAGTGAGCCTGCTGCCTAGGCGTTATCGTGGTGCCGCAAACTGAGAGAGAGATGTCTGGTTTAGGGAGGTTAGTGGAGGGCCGGAGCAGAAGAAGTTCAGTTTTGGAAAGGTTTAGTTTCAAATAGAGAGTGGACATGATATTGGAAACTGCAGCTAGACAGTCATTGCTGTTCTTTAATACCGCAGGGGTAAGGTCAGGGGCTGAAGTGTATAGTTGTGTGTCATCAGCATAAAGATGGTACTGAAAGCCAAATCTGCTGATGGTCTGTCCAATCGGGGCCGTGTAGAGAGAGAAGAGGAGGGGGCCAAGGACTGAACCCTGAGGGACCCCAATAGTGAGGGGAAGAGGGGAAGAAGTGGAGCCAGAGAATGATACACTGAAAGAGCGGTCAGAAAGATAGGAGGAGAGCCAGGAGAGAGCAGTGTCCTTTATGCCAATGGAATGCAGCATAGAGAGTAGGAGCTGATGGTCAACAGTGTCAAAAGCTGCAGAGAGATCAAGGAGAATAAGCAGAGAGTGGTTACCATTATGTTTTGCTGTCAGAAGGTCATTGGTCACTTTGATGAGGGCGGTTTCTGTAGAGTGAAGGGGGCGGAAACCAGACTGTAATGGATCTAGAAGAGAGTGAGCGGAGAGGTAACGGGTGAGGCGGGAATAGACCAGGCGCTCCAAGAGTTTAGAGATGAAGGGGAGATTGGAGACTGGTCTGTAGTTATTTGTGCAGATTGGGTCGAGAGTGGTTTTCTTTAATAATGGAGTAATGATCGAGTGTTTGAAGGAGGAGGGGAAGATGCCAGAAGAGAGGGAGAGATTGAAGATTTTGGTTAGATGAGTGGTGACGACTGGAGAGAGGGATTGGAGCAGGTGTGAGGGAATGGGGTCAGTAGTGCATGTGGTGGGACGAGAGGAAGAAAGGAGCCTGGAGACTTCTTCTTCTGTGACTGGGTCAAATGTGGAGAGTGAACCGGAGGAGATGTGGGGAAGAATGGGGGTGGCAGCGCTTGGAGGCTGAGAGCTGATTTCCTGGCGGATGTTGTCTATTTTCTCCATGAAGTAGGAAGCTAGGTCATCAGCACAGAGGTCAGTGATGGGGGCCTGCACTTTAGGACTGAGGAGAGAGTGAAAGGTGTCAAAGAGTTTTTTTGGATTGTTGGATAGTGAGGAGACCAGGGTGGTGAAGTAGGTCTGTTTGGCAAGGTGAAGGGCAGAGTTGTAGGTTTTTAGCATGAATTTATAATGGATAAAGTCTCCTGGTGAGCGAGTTTTCCTCCATAGACGTTCAGCACTCCTGGAGCATCGCTGGAGGAATCGAGTTTGCGGTGTGAGCCAGGGCTGTTTTGTTCTCTGTTTGGAGGTTCTGAGGGTGAGGGGCGCTACTTGGTCCAGGGAGCTTCTGAGAGATTCATTGTAGTGATTTACTACCTGATCTGGACAGGAGATTGAAGAGATTGGGGACAGAGATGAGATGACGGAGTCTGTGAGTGCATGAGAGTTAATGGCCTGTAGATTTCTGGTTGTGTGATAGGTAGGATTGGGCTGTGTTGGCCGAGGGTTAGTGAGTGAGAAGGAGAGAATGTTGTGGTCAGAGAGTAGAGGTGAGTTATCCAAGGGGGAGGATGAGCAGAGCCGGGTAAAGACCAGGTCAAGGGTGTTACCGTTTTTGTGCGTCTCAGAGGTTGAGAGCTGTGATAGGCCAAGAGAGGTAGTTAGAGATAGGAGCTAGGATGCAGATTAGGAGATGGGGCTGTTTATGGGAATGTTAAAGTCTCCCACAATAAGGGTTGGTAAATCTGAGGACATGAAATGCGGGAGCCAAGCGGAGAAATGGTCGAGGAACAGGGTGGGTGACCCTGGGGGGCGGTATACCAATGCTGCTTTGAGGTGGAGGGGATGGAATAGCCTAATGGTGTGGACCTCAAAAGAAGGGAATGAGAGTGATGGGGCTGGAGGGATGACCTGGAAAGTACATTGTGGGGACAGGAGGAGGCCAACTCCACCGCCACGTCTGTTCCCAGGTCTAGGGGAGTGAGAGAAGTGTAGGCCGCCATGAGAAATAGCAGCCGGGGAAGCAGTGTCTGAATCCTAGATCCAGGTTTCTGTGAGGGCCAGCAGATTTAGAGAGTTAGAAAGGAAGTAATTGTGAATGAAAGGAAGTTTGTAGCATTCCTCGTCCCCTGGTCATAAGATTGTTTTCCTGTGCAAGCATGAATTCATGGAGGACCAGTCATTGCCTTAAACATGTAGTTGCTTCCCCCCCCACCCCGGTGTAAATGCCGCTGTTCTCCCGAGTCCAGCGATGTTTTTCTCTCCTTGCTGCACCTCTCTGTTCCCGAGATACAGTCCTCTCTAACTTGTATATAAATCGGCTCATTTTTCAGCCAAGTGGGTGTGGTCCTCAACTCTAATCTGTGGGCGTGTCATGAGCTCCACACCTAGTTGGCTAAAGAGGCTAGCATTATATAAGAGGGAAAGAGGACTGTATATCTCAGAAACGGAGAGGAGCAGGAAGAAAAGAAGAGCAACGCCGGATTCGGGAGAACGGCGCCATTTACACCAGGGAAATATAATTAGGTATTTATGCCAAGTAAGAGAGTCTTTTTACAGTCTGTGGTACTGAAAAAGAGCCAGGCAGAGCTATATCTCCATTATAAATGGAGTTGCAGTGTACATGGGCAACCAGGCACGCCAAGGAACTGCTCCGGGGAAGGAATAGTGCTCTGATCACCCGTATCGATCTATCATGGAGATCATTTATAAAGACCATCGATCCACTAACTTTTTCAACTGGCATTTGGATCTATCGAAGCTCCATATACTCCACAATACACTCTTCAACATGTATACCGGTATAGCAATAACACATGCCTATGGTTTATAGAAATACCACTTCCGGGTCACGAAACGTGCGTTGGGGCAGCAGGAGCGGATGGAGAAACTGGTCTACACATATTAAGTCTTTCATTTATCTTAAATTGCATAGGTTAATTCTACAACACTATACTTGCATATGTCCTGTGATAATACTTATGCAATATGTGGGACATTGCAATCTATGGTTCAATCCCATTTGGTCTATACATAATATTATAGAAAAAACAGTTTGTCCCCTTCATATGAATGAATAGAGATAATATATGTAGTGTTGTAGTGCAGATGACGATAGATCCAGAAGCAGACACAGATATGCTGAACTGCTCAGTCGAGCGGCCATACTTTAATGACTCTCTTCCCTTTCCCAGCTCCCCCTTCTCCTGCCACAGCTCCTCCTCTATCTTACATCACTGCTACTAGGCAGAAAAACAAACAGGGGAGACACAAGCAAACTACAGAAGATATAACAACATTACATCTCTTATCACCTTACAGAAAAAAACAAAGTAAATAGTTAACCGTTCAAAAGTTCGCGTTGTAGAAAAAGTTTGTTTTTTTTCTCCTCTACTGCAGAACATAGTCCGCAAGGTGGACTGGTGGCCCTCGATTTGTTCTTCCAGGATACCGTCGAGACATCTCATTTCCAGATAAACTTGGGGGGTCTTCTGAGATATCTCCTATGGGAGCAGCTGAGGTCATTGTCTCTGGCAGTAGGTCGTCGCTATCCACTTCCTCTGCATGCGTCGTCTCTGGGACGTAGCCACAAAGTTTTTTAAAATGGGACACATTTCTAGTGACCTGATGATTTTGGTTTTTAGCTGTAATCATGGTGCCTCTGATCTGTGTGGCCTGAAAGGGCTCGGGATAGTATGGCGATGCAAACTTGTCGCTAGGTCTCAGTCTCTTTACAAGAACCCAATCACCCACCTTTATTTCTGGATGCTTGTAACGGCGGCTACTTTTTTCCGCATACTGCTTCATTTTATTCTTAGAGACGGAATCATTAATAGCAATTGGGGTTTGGACAGGAACTGACGGAATGCATGGGATTTTGACGCGCAAGGGCCTGCCGAACAATGCCGTTGCTGGTGGTATCCCAGTAGTGGAGTGTGGTGTGGCTCGGTACTGTCTAAGGAATCTATGTAATTCTTGTTGCGAGTCCTTGTGCTCCATGGTAGCAATCCTCAGGGTCTTGTTGATTGATTGCATGAATCGTTCCACTTCTCCATTGGCTTGAGGCCAGTACGGAGTTACTTTCCTGTGGGAGAAGCCAAGATAAGTTGCCAATGACTGAAAGTCTGTGCTATTGAATGGAGGTCCATTGTCCGTCTTCACTGTCTCGGGTATGCCATAAGCCGAGAAAATCTTGTCTAATTTTGGTATAACCGCCCTGGCCGATGTTGTCGAAACATGTTCAATGACTGGAAACCGAGAATAGTCATCCATGACCACCAACAGGTAGGTGCGGTCCGGTAAAACACAAAAATCAACACTGACAGCAGTCCATGGGCTCTTTGGCAGGGGTGTCATTTGTAGAGGTGCACGCCTATGGTCAACTATAGTTGCTTGACAAGGAATGCATGTTTGGATCAATGCCTCTACTCTTTTGTCCAGTCCTGGAAACCATACTTTTTCTCGAAGTAGTTGCTTTGTTTTTACCACCCCTTGATGAGCCTCGTGGGCCAGATCAAGTACACGGTCCTCCAGTTTCTGAGGTATCACCAGGCGATTGTCACGCAACAGCAGATTTGAGTCCGACACTGAGAGTGAATGTCGTGCATTAAAGAAAGCCTCCAAGTAACCTACTCGATCTGGTGGTTGAAGGCGAGCCTCAGCAAGAAAACAGCTCCATTTCTTAGACCGAACAGAGTCTATAACCAACTGAAGTTGGGGATCAGAGTCCACCGCCTGTTGTATTTCCTCCATGGTCATAGCTCTTGGCACTGAATGTGCAGCAACGAAATTTACATGTTCCTCCGCTAGAATAGTTGCTGGAATGTTGTCCTTAGTAGGTTGTGGTATTGGGTGTCTTGAGAAATAGTCCGCCGGGTTTCCAGCTCCTGCCTCATATCTCAGTTGAAGATGGTAGTTCTGTAAGCGGAGCAACCAGCGTTCAATTCGTGGAGGGGGTTTGGAAGAGTGCTTGTTGAAAATGGGAACAAGCGGTTTGTGGTCACTTATGACTGTGAACTTGTGTCCGAAGAGGTACAGATGAAAGTGAAGGCATCCCCACACAACTGCAAGAGCTTCCCTTTCAGTTTGTGAGTAGCGCTGTTCTGTATCTGTTAATTTCTTGCTTGCGTAGGAAATTGTAGAAATGTTGCCATTGTTGGACACTTGTGTGAGAATTGCACCCAGGCCTACCGGGCTAGCGTCTACAATCAGTTCTGTGGACTTTAATGGGTCAAAGTAAGCCATGACAGTGTCACCAGTTAGGCTGGACTTCAACGCGTCAAACGATGCTTGATGCTCAGTACCCCATGACCAAGGAATATCTTTCTTTGTGAGTTGTCTCAGGGGTTCAGAAATAGTGGCTAGGTCGGGTATGAATCGTCCACAGTATGTGACCAGTCCTAGAAAGCTGCGAACCTCTGAGGCATTTTGAGGTTGACCAGCAGATTTAATGGCAGCTACTTTCTGAGGATCTGCTGACACACCTTGTCCTGAAAAGATGTATCCAAAAAAAGTTAATGACGTTTGGTTGAACTCACATTTAGATGGATTGACAGTTAGATTGCAGGCTTGCAGTCTCTGAAACACTTGCTCAAGGTGACTGTCATGTTCTTCTTGGGTTGTTCCGTATATGAGAATGTCATCACTGACGTTGAGGACTCCCGCTATTCCAGACAGAACCTGACTGATAACATTTTGAAAAATTTCAGCGGCTGATGAGATACCAAAGTTCAACCTCTTGAACCTACGCAGGCCCATATGAGTACTAAAAGTTGTGATGTACCTGGAGTCTGGATGCAATTCAAGTTGATGATAGCCGGATTTTAGATCAATTTTTGAAAACACCTTTGCACCATTCAGATCTGTGAGAATGTCATCAATAGTAGGCGTGATGTGCCTTTCTCTTTGAATAGCTAGATTGGCATGCCGCATATCCACACAAAGTCGTATTTTACCAGGCTGTTTTGGTTTAGGTGCAACAACGATTGGCGAGACCCAGGGAGTTGGGCCTTCAACCCGTTCAATAACATCAGATGCCTCCAGGTCTTGCAATTCTTGCTCCACAAGTTTGCGGACATGAAAGGGAATGCACCTGTGAGGTTGGATGGAGGGCTGTATCGACTGATCAATATGTAACTTTATCTGAACGTCTTTTAGCTTACCAAGGCCTTTAAAGAGACTGGGGTACCTCTGCATAATATGTGGGACTGAAGAACCTGTAACGCTGTTGACCAGGTTCACCAGGCCTAGAGACACTGCGCTGCCGCAGCTGAGAAGCGTATCTGCAGAGCACTCCACTACGTAAAAAGTGTCCGTGATGGATTTCCCCTCAGCTGTGAGTTCTGACTGAAATTTGCCACACAGGGGCAACGCAGCTGTGGAACCATAAGGGAAAATCTGTAGGCTGGTATTTTGTAGAGCAGGTCTATTCAGGAGTTGATTATAGATTGTATGACTGATGACATTGACTGAAGCCCCTGTGTCCACCAGGGCTTCCACTGGATTGCCATTTATGAGGATGACTCGTTTTGGATTGTTGATCATGTACACAGCCCGAGATCCTTCCTCAGTCACTGAGAATAAGTAAGTGCTTTGAGCCTCGTCATTAAGCTGCAGTGCTTGGACCTTCTGTGGCCTGGGCTGTACTGTGGGACGAGCAGATTGCTGTGGTGTAGATCTGCACACTTTTGCAAAATGGTTTCGTTTTCCACAATTATGGCATGTTGTACCCTTTGCTGGACAAACATTCTGATGAGGATACGACCCACCGCAGTTGTAACAAGTGGCTGCCTGTACTTGTGGTTTCTGTGTAAGCTTTGCTATAGAAGATGGTGCTTCTGGCTCACTGCTCTCTATGAGTTTTGCCTGTGTCTCTGCAGTATCATTTATACGTGCTGTGTCTAATAGTTTTGCAAGGGTCATAGTAGGGTCTCTGAGTGCTTGTCTTCTTAATTTTGAAGAAACACATCCTTGTAATATCTGCATTTGGATTTCTTTGTCTACGTCTGTAAACTCACAGTAAGCTGCAAGGTGCCGTAGCCGGACATGATATTCATCAATGCTTTCTGTGGCTGATTGCTTTGATTGTCTAAACTTGAAGATTTCAAATGCTGCATTTCTGTGTGGGGAGAAGTGTTTGCACAATGCTGCTTTGGTGAGCTCATAGTCCTTGTCCTCCCCTGTGTTAGGCAGAGTAGTGAAGATATCATAGACTTGCTCCCCTGCATAGTGTAATAACATGGCTTTCCTTCTTGTATCATCAGTTATGTTCATGGCTTGCAGAAATATCTCAAAGCGCTTCAGCCATTTATCCCAACATGCTGCTAGGTTTGCTTGGGACTGATGCACATCAAAAGCTGGGAATGCAGGTAGACAGGCCATGGTGAGCACTGATGGTCTTGTGGCACTGAAATACCTTTAGCTGATGAATGAACACTTCCTCGTCGCCAATTGTAGTGTTGTAGTGCAGATGACGATAGATCCAGAAGCAGACACAGATATGCTGAACTGCTCAGTCGAGCGGCCATACTTTAATGACTCTCTTCCCTTTCCCAGCTCCCCCTTCTCCTGCCACAGCTCCTCCTCTATCTTACATCACTGCTACTAGGCAGAAAAACAAACAGGGGAGACACAAGCAAACTACAGAAGATATAACAACATTACAATATACACTGTTTATATAAACCATAGGCATACTTTATTGCTATACAGGTATATAGGTACTAACCAGTGGCGGATTATAATGAGGTCAATATGGGCTTTTGCCCCGGGCCCAATGGTGTCTAGGGGCCCGCAGTCCAGGGGGTAAATTGCCCCATTATAATCCGCCACGGCGCCACCACACAGCACTGTGCACGCAGGCACAGCATCCATGAGGTGATGAGCCCCGCTAGTTGACAGGGAGCGGCAACCGCAGGGGGCCTGATAGTGGCGCGGCCCCCTGCTGATGCCGCTCTCTCTCCTACAGTCCCGGCCGCCGCTGCCGCTGTGTTACACTCTCTCCCCCCCCCCCCGCTGCCGCTGTGTTACACTCTCTCCCCCCCCCCCCGCTGCCGCTGTGTTACACTCTCCCCCCCCCGCTGCCGCTGTGTTACACTCTCCCCCCCCCCCCCGCTGCCGCTGTGTTACACTCTTCCCCCCCCCGCTGCCGCTGTGTTACACTCTTCCCCCCCCCGCTGCCGCTGTGTTACACTCTCTCCCCCCCCCCCCCGCAGTGTGAGCCCACCTGTAGAGCCGCACAGGGCACAGGAGGACCTGTGATGATGTGATGGAGGGGAGGAGTCAGGGATCACATGATCGGCTCCCCGTTATGCAGGTCTCCACTCTGTGATGGTTGTCATGGTGCTGGAGAGGTGAAGAAGATGAGATGAAGGTTATGTGTGATGTCAGGACTCAGGAGGGATTTACAGTGTGGATGTAGCAGAGCCGAGTGTGTGCGAGGTGTATGGAGCGGAGCCGTGTGTGTACGAGGTGTACAGAGCTGAGTGTGTGCGAGGTGTATGGAGCGGAGCCGTGTGTGTACGAGGTGTACGGAGCGGAGCCGAGTGTGTACGAGGTGTACGGAGCGGAGCCATGTTTGTACGAGGTGAATGGAGTTGAGCCGAGTGTGTACGAGGTGTACGGAGCGGAGCCGCATGTGCACGAGGTGTACAGAGCTGAGTGTGTGCGAGGTGTACGGAGCGGAGCCGTGTGTGTACGAGGTGTACAGAGCTGAGTGTGTATGAGGTGTACGGAGTGGAGCCGCATGTGTACGAGTTGTACAGAGCAGAGCCGCGTGTGTACAAGGTGTACGGAGCGGAGCCGCATGTAAACGAGGTGTACGGAGCGGAGCCACATGTGTATGAGGTGTATGGAGCAGAGCTGAGTGTGTACGGAGCAGAGCCACGTGTACGAGGTGTACGGAGCAGAGCCGAGTGTGTACAAGGTGTACGGAGCGCAGAGCGGAGCCAAGTGTGTACAGGGTGTACAGAGCCAAGCCGCATGTGTAGGAAGTGTATGGAGCAGAGCTATGTGTGTACACGGTGTATGGAGCGGAGCCATGTGTGTACAAGGTGTGTGGAGCGGAGTCGTGTGTGTACGAGGTGCACCGAGCAGAGCCGCGTGTGTACGAGGTGTATGGAGCTGAGCCGAGTGTGTACAGGGTGTATGGAGCAGAGCCGCATGTGTACAAGGTGTACGGAGTGGCGCCACATGTGTATGAGGTGTACGGAGCAGAGCCGCGTGTGTACGAGGTGTACGGAGCGGAGCGGAGCGGAGTGTGTTCGGAGCAGAGCCGTTTGTGTATGAGGTGTACGGAGTGGAGCCAGATGTGTATGAGGTCTACGGAGCAGAGCCGCGTGTGTACGGAGCAGAGCCGTGTGTGTACAAGGTATACGGAGTGGAGTTGCATGTGTACGAGGTGTGCAGAGCCATGTGTGTACGAGGTGTACGGAGCCGAGCCGCATGTGTACAAGGTGTATGGAGCGGAGCCGCGTGTGTACGAGGTGTATGGAGCGGAGCCGCATGTGTATGGAGCCGAGCGTGTACGAGGTGTTCGGAGCAGAGCCGAGTGCGTAAAAGGTGTACGGAGCAAAGCCGAGTGTGTATGAGGTGTATGGAGCAAAGCCGCATGCGTACAAGGTGTACAGAGCAAAGCCAAGTGTGTACGAGGTGTACGGAGCTGAGCCATGTGTACGAGGTGTATGGAGCAGAGTTGAGTGTGTACTAGGTGTACGGAGCGGAGCCATGTATGTATGAAGCATGTGGAGCTGTGTGCTTACAAGGTGTGCGTACCGGTGGTAGCTGCCTGCGGATGTTGCTCCCACTCCTATAGTCCCAGCGGCCTCTGCTGGCAGCATTGTTCTCCCGAGTCCCGGCTGCCGCTGTCCGCCCTGCTATGCTGATTTTGCCGGGCCCGACCGGGCTTTGCTGAATCCTCCTACTCTAGGAGGACCCAGACCCAGGCAGGCAGCTGATCTCGACTGAGGCTGAGCAGGCTCCTCCGTCCTCCTGACTGAGTCTGTGTCTCACCCGCCGACCGCCGTCCACCACCTCCTGGGTCGCCGCCTGCATGAAGAGAGGGAGTCTGAGGAGAGGGACCGTCACCTAATGCCGACACAGAGCAGAGAGAGGACGTGCCTGTGTGACAGAGAGGTGAGTGATATGTCCACTCCTGACTCCTGCCCTGCTGCTGCAGCTGCTGCCTGTGGCTGTGCTCTGTGTGTGCACTGCCAGCCAGACCTGGTGGCTGCTGCATGGCAGGGAGGACTCAGTCAGTGTAAAGAAAGAATGTAAGCAGTAATTAAATGATTTGTGTACTAAGGCCCCTTTCACATCTGCTTTTTTTCAGATTGTGGCAGATCCGGCAGATTTACCGCACTTGCGGCACACTTGCGGCAAGCCCCATGACTTGTTTATGGGGCTTGCGGTTTGGTGCGGCAAGTGCGGTTCTGCTGGGTGCGGCAAGTCCGGCATTTGCGGCGGTGGAAAAAAAAACGCTGCTGACCGCGTTGTCATCCATCGTCGCAACGGCTGTTAGGCAGCAAATGTGGTAAATCTGCTGGATCTGCCGCAATTTGAAAGACACGGTGATGTGAAAGGGGCCTAACGAACGCTGCTTTCACATCAATGTTTAGCTGATGTTTGGGCCGTTCCAGCAGGTGGCGCCGCATATGCCGGATCGTCCGCCTAACGGCCGACTTGCGGCCCGGATGCGGCAAGCCCCATGCATTGTCTATCACAAGTGCGGTTCTGCTGAGTGCGGCAGATCAGGCACTTGCCGCACCGGACCGCAAGCCCCATAGACAATGCATAGGGCTTGCCGCATCTGGACCGCGAGCCGGCCGTTAGGCAGCTGATCCGGCGCCACCTGCCAAATCGGCCGCACATCAGCAAAACCGCTGATGTGAAAGGCCCCTTAATCACTGAAGTGGTGTGCCCCACCATCTTGGATAATACAGAAACATGTGAAATGGCTATACATGGTGTATCATGTGCCCCTCTAATAAGTGGCTATCTTGCTTGGATCATGTACGTATGGAGTCCATGCATTCATGATTCAAGAAAAATATCCACATAGAGGGGCACATACAACATGTAGGGGTATTTCACATGTCTATCCAAGGTGGAGGGGTAGTGGGTGCGCACATTGTGTATTTTGTGAGTTTTTACCTCAGTATCTGTAAGGCCTCGTGCACACGCTGAGTATTTGGTAATTTTTTTCTTCGCTATCTGTAAAGCCTATTGCACACGCTGAGTATTTGGTCAGTTTTTTTTCCTCAGTATCTGTAAGGCCTCGTGCACACGCTGAGTATTTGGTGAGTTTTTTCCTCAGTATCTGTAAGGCCTCGTGCACACGCTGAGTATTTGGTGGGTTTTTACCTCAGTATCTGTAAGGCCTCGTGCACACGCTGAGTATATGGTGAGGTTATTACCTCAGTATTTGTAAGGCCTCGTGCACACGCTGAGTATTTGGTGGGTTTTTACCTCAGTATCTGTAAGGCCTCGTGCACATGCTGAGTATTTGGTGAGTTGTTACCTCAGTATCTGTAAGGCCTCGTGCACACGCTGAGTATTTGGTGAGTTTTTTTCCTCAGTATCTGTAAGGCCTCGTGCACACGCTGAGTATTTGGTGAGTTTTTTCCTCAGTATCTGTAAGGCCTCGTGCACACGCTGAGTATTTGGTGAGTTTTTTACCTCAGTATCTGTAAGGCCTCGTGCACACGCTGAGTATTTGGTGAGTTTTACCTCAGTATTTGTAAGGCCTCATGCACACGCTGAGTATTTGGTGAGTTTTTTACCTCAGTATCTGTAAGGCCTCGTGCACACGCTGAGTATTTGGGGAGTTTTTTCCTCAGTATCTGTAAGGCCTCGTGTACACGCTGAGTATTTGGTGAGTTGTTACCTCAGTATCTGTAAGGCCTCGTGCACACGCTGAGTATTTGGTGAGTTTTTTCCTCAGTATCTGTAAGGCCTCGTGCACACACTGAGTATTTGGTGAGTTCTTACCTCAGTATCTGTAAGGCCTCGTGCACACGCTGAGTATTTGGTGAGTTCTTACCTCAGTATCTGTAAGGCCTCGTGCACACGCTGAGTATTTGGTGAGTTCTTACCTCAGTATCTGTAAGGCCTCGTGCACACGCTGAGTATTTGGGGAGTTTTTTCCTCAGTATCTGTAAGGCCTCGTGTACACGCTGAGTATTTGGTGAGTTGTTACCTCAGTATCTGTAAGGCCTCGTGCACACGCTGAGTATTTGGTGAGTTTTTTCCTCAGTATCTGTAAGGCCTCGTGCACACGCTGAGTATTTGGGGAGTTTTTTCCTCAGTATCTGTAAGGCCTCGTGCACACGCTGAGTATTTGGTGTGTTGTTTCCTCAGTATCTGTAAGGCCTCGTGCACACGCTGAGTATTTGGTGAGGTTTTACCTCAGTATCTGTAAGGCCTCGTGCACACGCTGAGTATTTGGTGAGTTCTTACCTCAGTATCTGTAAGGCCTCGTGCACACGCTGAGTATTTGGTGAGTTCTTACCTCAGTATCTGTAAGGCCTCGTGCACACGCTGAGTATTTGGTGATTTTTTTTCCCCTCAGTATCTGTAAGGCCTCGTGCACACGCTGAGTATTTGGTGATTTTTTTTCCCTCAGTATCTGTAAGGCCTCGTGCACACGCTGAGTATTTGGTGAGTTTTTTCCTCAGTATCTGTAAGGCCTCGTGCACACGCTGAGTATTTGGGGAGTTTTTTCCTCAGTATCTGTAAGGCCTCGTGCACACGCTGAGTATTTGGTGTGTTGTTTCCTCAGTATCTGTAAGGCCTCGTGCACACGCTGAGTATTTGGTGAGGTTTTACCTCAGTATCTGTAAGGCCTCGTGCACACGCTGAGTATTTGGTGAGTTCTTACCTCAGTATCTGTAAGGCCTCGTGCACACGCTGAGTATTTGGTGATTTTTTTTCCCCTCAGTATCTGTAAGGCCTCGTGCACACGCTGAGTATTTGGTGATTTTTTTTCCCTCAGTATCTGTAAGGCCTCGTGCACACGCTGAGTATTTAGTGAGTTATTACCTCAGTATATGTAAGGCTTCGTGCACACGCTGAGTATTTGGGGAGTTTTTTCCTCAGTATCTGTAAGGCCTCGTGCACACGCTGAATATTTGGTGAGTTGTTACCTCAGTATCTGTAAGGCCTCGTGCACACGCTGAGTATTTGGTGAGTTTTTACCTCAGTATCTGTAAGGCCTCGTGCACACGCTGAGTATTTGGTGATTTTTTTACCTCAGTAATTGTAAGGCCTCGTGCACACGCCTATGCTGCATTATAAGAAACAGGCTATTATGCCCTGAATGTCCCTGTACACAGAATAAATAACTTATAAAAATCTAGCACCCTGTATTCTAACCTATTACTGGTCCGAAATTCTTGCTTGCAGATTGGTCCACTCAGCCTCTCCTCGCCGTCTGACAGCCTCTTCTTCTGAATGATATGGATCACGCCTTTGTTATCCACGTCTCACTTTCCCATCTCACGTCTGTGCAGATGCCTCTCCAGCTTGCGCAAACGCACCGTGCTCTGCCCTACTGCAGCTACAATGTAAAACTCATCTACTCATGCGCGAACCGCAGGGGTCTCTGCACATGGCTCCAGGCTCCCAGTCTTCTGCGTGTAATGAATGGTGACATTACTGAGATTTTAAACTTGTAGGATAACCCCATGTTGGAGCACAGTGCACCTGCACAAGCCGGAGAGGTATGGGCATAGCATAGGCAATGGGAAAATTGGACGTGGTCACGTGGATAACACGGATGGCAGGAGGCGTTATCTACATCATTCAGAAGAAGACGCTGTCGGACCGCGAGGAGGCGGGACGGACCGATCTGCAAGCAAGTCCATCAGACTGGTAACAGGTGATTATCATTCAGGGTGCACGCCGTTCGAGATATTTATAAGTTATTTATTCTGAGTACAGGGGCAGTCAGGGCATAATGGCCTCCTTCTAATGGACTGCTCAATACTATGGCTTAAAGGGTTTGTTTTTTTCCTCCTAACTGAAGGGTAAATTGACTAGATCAATGGATGTTTGACAGGTTAGAGTTTCACTCAGCAACTATTTTTCTGGAATAATCTATTTCAGGTATATGATAACCTCCGTCACATGACTCCCGTGACCCCGTCACATGACCCCGTCACATGACCCCCATGACCCCGTCACATGACCCCCGTGACCCCGTCACATGACCCCCGTCACATGACCCGGGGGGGGGCCCACAGAGTCTGAACAGCCCCGGGCCCTGGCTACCCTTAATCCACCCCTGGTACTAACTGTAAAGTTTATTATACGAGCATATAGCATATATTTTTTTGGGCTGTCCATCTCCTACATCCGGTTAAGCACCTGTATGACTTTTTGCATTTTATGTATTTTATTCTATTTAAAATAAAAGTACATTTTTAAGCCTTAAACTTTTCTTTGTTGAGTTTTTGTTGTTAAATGTAATAAGTAACTTAATGGGCTTTTAAATAGAGATGAGCAAACCTTTTAAGGTTCGGTTCCCAAACAAACCAGCGGATGTTCGGGTTCGGCGGCGCTGTTCGGGATCCAAACTTGACCCGTAGCGTCACTGATTGGCTGTTCAGCTCTCCACCCTTACATAGGGTACCTTCTCATGCCACAACCACGGGAGAGGAGACATTTTTGGAGGTGATATTTCGTCCTGGCAATATCGCTGCCAAATTGCCTTATTATTGTGGCGTGTATTTTGGGAATTTGGCGGCGATAAGACAAATGTCGCCTGGTTTCGATTTTAGACCAGTGGTGTAAAATCAAAACCAGGCGACATTTGTCTTATCGCCGCCAAATTCCCAAAATACACGCCACAATAATAAGGCAATTTGGCAGCGATATTGCCAGGACGAAATATCACCTCCAAAAATGTCTCCCGTGGTTGTGGCATGAGAAGGTACCCATACAGCCAGCCATAAGCAAACCACTTCCACCTCTTCCACCTATAAAGATACCGCCACACGCGGCAATATTGCTAGGCAATATCACTGGCAACTTGCTGGTTGCAGTGAAATCATGGACACATTGTTACATTTGTACACAGCAACAAGATAGAACAATGTGTGCATGATTTCACTGCAACCAGCAAATTGTCTAGCAAAATTGCTGCGTGTGACGGTACCTTTCCACCTCTTCCACCTCTTCCACCTCTTCCACCTCTTCCACCTCTTCCACCTCTTTCACCTCTTTCACCTCTTTCACCTCTTTCACCTCTTTCACCTCTTTCACCTCTTTCACCTCTTTCACCTCTTTCACCTCTTTCACTTCCTCCAGAGGTGGGACGGTGTGGTTTTTTATTTCTTTTATATCCACACTATAGCCGATAACTGTGTTTTCTTTCCCACCATGAGCCGATCAAACACTGCAGGCAGTTTGCACTGGGCCAAGAACCAAGCGCAGCGGAGCACAGCGATACTCGCTCCAGTAATATTCATACAGAAATCACCTGGATTCTTAAACCAAACAGGACGCCTCATCTTTACTCTTATATTGCATCTAAATGGTATTTGTTTTTTTATCATAATAATTTATAGTTATAACACAACAACCACAAACCGGGCACAAAAATGTACTGTAAGACAGGAAGACAAAAATTGATATGGAAGAGTCACTCTACTTACGTCAGGCCGTCATCATTGCTTGGCCGGTAATCTCGCCGAGTGGACCGATCGTCATCCGAGATCTCATCACCACTTCCTTCGTCTCCGATTAGAGGCTTCATTACTTCCATATCTACAGAAGGAATCACAGGTAGAAGAGCGGTGACTGTGGAGAATGAAGTCCCCCCTCCTCACACATATGGAAATACATCCCAGCCATTACCATATAGAAAGGCACGGCCCATCATTGGCAAAACGAGGGGGGGGGGCAGAATCTGAGAATTCCACTTACATCAAATATTACTTTGCCTACAAATAGATTAGTAAAATAATGTTTCTATAGGGTCAGGGAAGCTTTGACTCTTTAACGAAGACTTAACGGGTTTTTTTTCCTACAAACAAAATTGATTTTAATCAATAGATCTTGTAATAATAATAATTTCCACAATTGGATGTGATTAAAAAAATGTTCCTGTGCTGAGATAATCTTATATATGTGTCCCTGCTGTGTACTGTGTAATGGATGTGTCTGACCGTACAGGGACATGGTCTGATCATACCACATCTCCTGTGCTGAGATAATCTTCTATATGTGTCCCTGCTGTGTACTGTGTAATGGATGTGTCTGACCATACAGGGACATGGTCTGATCATACCACATCTCCTGTGCTGAGATAATCTTATATATGTGTCTCTGCTATGTACTGTGTAATGGATGTGTCTCACCGTACAGGGACATGGTCTGATCATACCACATCTCCTGTGCTGAGATAATCTTATATATGTGTCTCTGTTGTGTACTGTGTAATGGATGTGTCTGACCATACAGGGACATCTCCTAGGTGTTACGGGTGGTAACAGCGCACGAGTGGAGTAGTAGCAGGAAGGAAGAGGTGGCTTAGGGAATCAGGGAAGCTAGTCTGACCCTGTAGACTGGGGTTCCCTAGCTGTCCCTGATCCCAAAGTTACCCCTAAAGGTGGAGATGTCTGGGCAGTCAACCTTGCCCTGCTTCTATCCAGCCCTGTGCTAACAACCCCTTACCGCCACCCAGGGAAAGGAACAGCAACTCTCAAAAAAAGATTCTCACAAAGTGGTTTGCTTCAGGAAAGCTTCTGTTACTCAGCACTACATCCTCGCAGCACAAGGTCACAGCAGAGACTAAACTCTATCAACGCCACCTGCTGGTGGGAAAGCAAATTATTTAACCCCTTCACCCCCGGGCCTATTTTGACCTTACTGACCAGGCCATTTTTGTCAATTCTGACCAGTGTCCCTTTATGAGGTAATATCTCTGGAACGCTTCATTGGATCCGAGCGATTCTGAGATTGTTTTTTCGTGACATATTGGGCTTCATGTTAGTATTAAATTTAGGTTGATAATTTTTGCGATTATTTGTGAAAAAAATTAAAAATTTGGCAAAATTTTTTAAAATTTTGCAATTTTCAAATTATGAATTTTTATTCTGCTAAACCAGAGAGGTATGTGACACAAATTAGTTAATGAAAAACATTTCCCACATGTCTACTTTACATCAGCACAATTTTGGGAAAAAAAAAAAATTTTGTTCGGACGTTATAAGGGTTCAAAGTTCATCAGCAATTTTTCATTTTTCCAGCAAAATTTACAAAGCCATTTTTTTTAGTGACCACATCACATTTGAAGTCGCTTTGAGGGGTTTACATGACAGAAAACACCCAAACGTGACACCATTCCAAAAACTGCACCCCTCAAGCTACTCAAAACTACATTCAAGAAGATTATTAACCCTTCAGGTGCTTCACGGAACTAAAGCAAAGTGGAAGGAAAAAATGGACATTTTAATTTTTCCAACAAAAATGTTCTTTTAGCCTCAATTCTTTCATTTTCACATGGGCAACAGGATAAAATGAATCCTAAAAATTGTTGGGCAATTTCTCCTGAGTACATCGATATCTCATATGTGGTCATAAACCACTGTTTGGGCGCACGGCAGGGCTCAGAAGGGAAGGAGCGCAATTTGACTTTTGGAGCTAATTTTCCATTCAAAAAGTCAAATGGCGCTCCTTCACTTCTGAGCCCTGCTGTGTGCCCAAACAGTGGTTTATGACCACATATGAGGTATTGGTGTACTCAGGAGAAATTGCCCAACAATTTTTAGGATCCATTTTATCCTGTTCCCCATGTGAAAATGAAAAAATGTAGGCTAAAAGAAAATTTTTGTGGAAAAAAGTACTTTTTCATTTTTACAGATGAATTTGTGAAGCACCTGGGGGTTCAAAATGCTCACCACCCATCTAGATAAGTTCCTTGGGGGGTCTAGTTTCCAAAATGGGGTCACTTGTGGGGGAGCTCCAATGTATAAGCACACAGGGGCTCTCCAAATGCGACATGGTGTCGCTAAAAATTTTAGCTGATTTGTCAGTCAAATTGTTAGCGGACACCATGTCGCATTTGGAGAGCCCCTGTGTGCCTAAACATTGGAGCTCACCCACAAGTGACCCCATTTTTTAAACTAGACCCCCCAGGGAACTTATCTAGATGGGTGGTGAGCATTTTGAACGCCCCAGTGCTTCACAATTTAAACTGTAAAAATGAAAAAAGAAAATTTTTATGGAAAAAAAAGCACTTTTTCATTTTTACGGATGAATTTGTGAAGCACCTGGGGGTTCAAAATGCTCACCACCCATCTAGATAAGTTCCCTGGGGGGTCTAGTTTCCAAAATGGGGTCACTTGTGGGGGAGCTCCAATGTGTAGGCACACAGGGGCTCTCCAAATGCGACATGGTGTCCGCTAACAATTTGAGCTGATTTTTCAGTCAAATTGTTAGCGGACACCATGTCGCATTTGGAGAGCCCCTGTGTGCCTAAACATTGGAGCTCCCCCACAAGTGACCCCATTTTGGAAACTAGACCCCCCAAGGAACTTATCTAGATGGGTGGTGAGCATTTTGAACGCCCCAGTGCTTCACAAATTAATCTGTAAAAATGAAAAAAGAAACTTTTTATGGAAAAAAAAGTACGTTTTCATTTTTACGGATGAATTTGTGAAGCACCTGGGGGTTCAAAATGCTCACCACCCATCTAGATAAGTTCCCTGGGGGGTCTAGTTTCCAAAATGGGGTCACTTGTGGGGGAGCTCCAATGTGTAGGCACACAGGGGCTCTCCAAATGCGACATGGTGTCCGCTAACAATTTGAGCTGATTTTTCAGTCAAATTGTTAGCGGACACCATGTCGCATTTGGAGAGCCCCTGTGTGCCTAAACATTGGAGCTCCCCCACAAGTGACCCCATTTTGGAAACTAGACCCCCCAAGGAACTTATCTAGATGGGTGGTGAGCATTTTGAACGCCCCAGTGCTTCACAAATTAATCTGTAAAAATGAAAAAAGAAACTTTTTATGGAAAAAAAAGTACTTTTTCATTTTTACAGATGAATTTGTGAAGCACCTGGGGGTTCAAAATGCTCATCACCCATTTAGGTAAGTTCCCTGGAGGGTCTAGTTTCCAAAATGGGGTCATTTGTGGGGGAGCTCCAATGTGTAGGCACACAGGGGCTCTCCAAACGCGACATGGTGTCCGCTAACAATTTGAGCTGATTTTTCAGTCAAATTGTTAGCGGACACCATGTTGCGTATGGAGAGCCCCTGTGTGCCTACACATTGGAGCTCCCCCACAAGTGTCCCCATTTTGGAAACTAGACCCTCCAGGGAACGTATCTAGATGGGTAGTGAGTATTTTGAACACCCCAGTGCTTCACAAATTAATCTGTGAAAATGAAAAAAGAAAATTTTTATGGAAAAAAAAGTACTTTTTCATTTTTAGGGATCAATTTGTGAAGCACCTGAGGGTTCAAAGTGCTCACTATGCATCTAGATATGTTCCTTGGGGGGTCTAGTTTCCAAAACAGGGTCACTTGTGGGGGAGCTCCAATGTTTAGGCACACAGGTGCTCTCCATACGCGACATGGTGTCCGCTAAATATTGGAATTGTTAGCGGACACCATGTCGCGTATGGAGAGCCCATGTGTGCCCAAACATTGGAGCTCCCCCACAAGTGACCTCATTTTGGAAACTAGACCCCCTAAGGAATGCATCTAGATGAATAGTGAGCACTTTGAACCCCCAGGTGCTTCACAAATTGATCCGTAAGAAGGAAAAAGTACTTTTTTTTTTTTTTTCACACAAATTTTCTTTTTTCATTTTTACGGATCAATTTGTGAAGCACCTGGGGGTTCGAAGTGTTCACTATGCATCTAAATGCAGCGAAGCCCTTTTTAATTTTTTTTCTAGGACTAATTATAGAAAAAAAAATGGCGTGGGGCTCCGCCATATTTTTGGTCCAGCCAGGTACAACTTGGCAGCTACGGATTGCCACCAACCCCCAGCTGCCTTGTTGTACCTGGCTGGCAACCAAAAATACAGCAAAGCCCTTTTTTTTTTTTCTAGAACCAACGCTAGAAAAAAAATGACGTGGGGCTCCGCCATATTTTTGGTCCAGCCAGGTACAACTAGGCAGCTGGGGGCTGGAATCCACAGCATGGAGAGGCCCAAGCATTCTGGGCCCCCCATGCTGCGAATTGCAGCCCGCAGCCGCCCCAGAAAATGGCGCATTCATTGAAGCGCCATTTTCTGGCGCTGTACCCAGACTCTTCCAGTTGCCCTGGTGGCGGTGGCAAACTGGGTAATAAAGGGGTTAATGCCAGCTTTTTATTGGCAGCTGGCACTAAGCCCGAGATTCATAATATAGGGCCAATGTTAGACCCGCCATTAGGAATCTCTGGTAAATAGTCAGAAAATACACACAGAGAAAAATCTTTTTATTTGAAAAAAAAACACAAACAAAATTCGGACTCCATCTTTATTATAAAGATCCGACGTAGTCCACAACGAAGGTCCCACGACGCTCGATCGCCTCCGACGTAGTCCACAACGAAGGTCCCACGACGCTCGAACGCCTCTGCTCAATCCAGAGACTGCAGCAAGGGATCAAGTGTCCTCTTCCTACAGCCTCTGGGGTCAGAGTTCTGGTGCACTGTATGACAATGACCTGTCATACAGTGCACCATGACTATGATCTCAGAGACTACAACAAGAGGACACTTGATCCCTTGTTGCACCCATCCATCCACCTATGCACCAATCATCCACGAACGCACATCCACATCCACGCACACACGCTGACATCCACGCATACTGATATCCACGCACGCACATCCACGCACGCACGCCGACATCCATGCATGCACACATCCACACACGCACGCACATCCACACACACGTCCACGCACACATCCATCTATGCACACATCCACGCACGCACATGTCTATGCACACACACGTCTATAAACGCACACGTCTATGCACGCACACGTCTACGCTCACTCACGTCTACGCTCACTCACGTCCACGCACACTCATATACGCTCACGTCCACGCACGCACACGTCCACGCATGCACCCCCCATCCATCCATCCATCCATCCATCAATTCATTCATTCATTCATTCATTCATTCATTCATACATACATACATACATACATACATACAAACATACATACATACATACATACTTACCCTCTGGATCCACCGATGAGCAGGAGGCCGGAAGAGGAGGCGGGGAGAGGAGGCGGGGCCACCGACCGGCAGGCAGAGGAGCCGCACAGCCGGAGGCAGAGCCGGGTCGGCTGCAGCGGCGGGTGCACACTGCACCGAGGTGTGCAGCCCGCCGCAGGAGGTGAGGGGGGGCAGCACACAGGGATCAGGCTGGGGGCTGCCTGGGGGGGTCTGCAGGAGGGGATCGGCCAGTGTTGCCGGCGGGCACACCCGCGGGTGCAGCCCGCGGCATATGCATAATAATAGAGGGGGGCGGGCGGTTTGGGGGGACGGTGGGGGGCCCCCAGTGAGTCATGGAGCGGGAGGGGGGTGAGGAGGGGTGGACACATGCCGATCCGCCCCTCCAGATCTGATTGGAGAGCTCCAATCAGATCTGGAGGGGTGAATCCCTGTGATTCCCTCCGATCGGCAGTTTCACTTTTGAACTGCCGATCGGAGGGGTCCTGGGCACGGGGGGGTTAATCCACCCCCTGTGGGGTCATCTACAGGTTGTCACAGAGCAGCAGCATCTGTGACACCTGAGCGATCCCACTCACAGGAGCTGCAGCAGCTCAAATCTGCCAGGACGTTGTGCAACGTCCTGTGTCGGGAACGGGCAGAAACACAGGACGTTGCACAACGTCCTATGTCGTTAAGGGGTTAAAGACTAGGGGTGTGGAGAACCAGGTCACCTGAGACACACAAACAGCTGACCTGTAGAGCCACAACAGACCACAGACAACAACACTGCAGCAGCTACTGACATTAACCCTTAAGGAACCAAAAGGAATAATACACATGTAATCACTGCAGAGCAGATCAATAAGAGAAGACTGCAGTGCAGGCTACACGTTACACTGGGCAGGGGAGGACGCAAAAAAAGTAATCAAGAGGAAATGAGAGCTACGGCCGACCAAAAGTCACCAATTCTATTTCACTGTGGATTTTACTTGCAAAACTGGGTCTTAAAATCAACATTTCTGCTCAACTCGACGTGGAAAACAATATGTGAAATACCCAACCGGTACGAGAGCGGTATCTGTACTCTTACCATACATTCATTTCAATGCTTTATAATGAAGATATTGAATAACTCTGCCTCCACCTGCTCCAAAAACTGGTGTCAGATTTATTGTGAATGCAGCGTAACCGAACACAGCCAAACGCATGCGCACTGCGTCCCTATGTTTAACATGGCAACACATAGTGCCTGGGTGTGGCTGCGTTCGGTTACACATAATAGGAGCGCCTGCCGAACGCAACTTGTTTTTTTTGTGCGTGGCTGTGTGCTTGTTTTGTGCGCAAGCAGACAGACGCGCACAAGTAATGAATGGGAGTCAATGTGTGCGCAGTGCTCTCTCTCTCTCCGCAGAGCTACCGAATGCAAATGTGAACCTGGCCTAACACGTGTAGCAAGATTTACTAAAGCTAATGCCAGGGCTGTGGAGTCGGTGTCCATTCTGGTGCAGTTAAAGTCGGAGTCGGATTAAGGGATATTAAGGAGTTGGGAGTTGGATGTTTTGGCTTACTGGCTTCACAGCCCTGGTTGTGGAGTTGGAGTCGTAGACTTGCTGTTGGTGTCCGTTTTGGTGGAGTCGAAGTCGGGATTCAAGGAAATTGAGGAGTCGGAGTCAGATGTTTGGTTTACTAACTTCACAGCCATGATTGTGGAGTCAAAGTCGTGGAGTCTTGAGTCATGGAATTGAAGTTGGTGTCTATTTTGGTGGAGTCGGAGTCAGATTAGGGGAAATTGAGGAGTCAGAGTTGGATGTTTGGTTTACTGACTACACAGCCCTGGATATGGAGTTGTAGTCAGTGTCCATTTTGGTGGAGTTGGATTCAGGGAAATTGAGGAGTCGGATGTTTGGCTTACAGACTCCACAGCCCTGATTGTGGAGTTGGTGTCCATTTTGGTGGAGTCGAAGTCGGATTCAGGAAAATTGAGGAGTCGGGAGTCGGATGTTTGGCTTCTTGACTTCACAGCTGGAGTTGTGGAGTCGGGAGTCAAAATCTGAGTTGGAGTCGAATTCAGGGAAATTTAAGAGTCGGAAGTTCGGCTTACTGACTTCACAGCACTGGCTATTGTAGAGAAACTGGGAAAGCTACAGCTGTCCAGGTCTCATTTTAACCCCTTCATGATATTCCCTATCCCTCAATATCCTGCCTGTGGCCAGGCTTCATAGGAGACCGTGATATTTGACATATACAGCAATACTATGGCATTGCTGAATATAGCACAGGCCATCACAGGTTATAGTCCCCTAAGGGGACTAACAAGAAGAGTTTAAAGTGTTTTTTTTTTTTTTCTTTTTAAAAAGTGTTTTAAAATATAAGAAATAAATTATGTTTTTTTGGGAAGGAGGGGGGGGGGGTTTACTGCGATCGAACAAAGAATGGGTGTCCACAAACCCCAGCAGCGATACTGTAACTTGGGAGCCTATGGCCCCATCGCCTGTAACATCGGCGATCGGCATGTTACATGGGGCCATGTGTACACATCACCCCAGAGTGTTCGCCTGGTTTCAGAGCTGTGTTGAGAAACCAGGCGACCACTCAGAGGCGATTTTTAGCGCCGACATCGTCTCTTTACATTAGTCGCCGGCGATATGCCACGCCCATGCGTTGCCTATGTATTCGGCGGCGATATGGCCAGGTGTGATGGTACCTTATGTCTTCTTCATTCTTAATACACATTTTCTTGCTTTTATTCTATTTTTTTTATTATTTTCTTTCATTCTCATATTTACATGTACATTAATATGACATTTTTGTTCATTTCGTCATTTCTAATTCAAGTTTTCTTGTTTTCATCCCTACATTTTTTTTTAATTTATTATCAATTAATATTTTACACCATTTTTATATTTCCCCTTAAGTGTCTGTTCTATTTGTTTAAATGTTATTATTCTTCTATTTACCGTACTCCACATTTACATTAATTTCACCTTTTATTTTCAGGTCATTTCTAAACCAAGCTTTCTTGTTAGTTTTCTCCTACATTATTATTTTTTTTTTATTCCCCTTGAATATTTTACACCATTACCACAGTTATTCCCTTTACAATTTTGTTGCATTATTATTATTATTATTATTATTATTATTATTATTATTATTCTATTTACTGCTCATCTACTTTAATATAGAATTTTTGCTATTTTATTTCTTCATTTGTAATGCAAGTTTTCTGTTCTTTATTCCTACATTAAAGTATTTTTTTATTTCCCATGAATATATTATATATTATCATAGTTATTCCCATTATGCTTTTGTTCTTTTTTTTTTAGATTTTATTATTTTCTATTTATTTCCCACTAGATGGGAGCCCGATATTATCTCATCAGAAGGGCGGTGACATCACAATGAGGGTGCGCTCTTTGGCGCTGGGGGCAGTGGACATCTCTCCCCCTTTGCTCTCTCCCTCCTGTCCGCACTCTCTCCCCGTGCGCTCTCCCTCCTATCCACGCTCTCTCCCCGTGCACTCTCCCTCCTATCCGTACCCTCTCCCCTGTGCACTCTCCCTCCTATCCGTACCCTCTCCCCTGTGCGCTCTCCCTCCTATCCGTACCCTCTCCCCTTTGCTCTCTCCCTCCTTTCCACACTCTCTCCCCCTGTGCGCTCCTCCTCCTTTCCGCACTCTCCCCCTATGCGCTCTCCCTCCTTTCTGTGTCCTCCCTCCCATGCACGCGCTCTCCCTCCTTTCTGCACTCTCTCCCCGCTGTGCATTCCCTCTCTTTTCCGCACTCTCTACCCTCCTTTCCACACTCTCTCCCCCTGTGCACCCTCGCTCCTTTCCGCACTCTCTCCCCTGTGCGATCCCCCTCCTTTCCACGCTCTCTACCCGTGCACTCCTCCTCCTTTCCGCACACTCTCCCCCCGTGTGCTCTCCCTCCTTTCCGTGCTCTCCCCCCACGCGCTCTCCCTCCTTTCTGCACTCTCTCCCCCCTGTGCACACCCCCTCTTTTTCACACTCTCTCCCTCACTCGCTCCCCCTCCTTTCTGCACTCTCCACCCTCCTTTCCACACTCTCTCCCTCTGTACAGCAGGACCCGCGGCAGCAGCTACCAAGGAGAATGAGGAGGCGGCGTCAGTGGGCTGAGACGCGGATCCGGACCCAGGGGTAAGGCATGCCGCCAGCACATTGGCACATCACTTGGGTGGGTGTACCAAAATGGCGGGCTTTTTTTTTCTCTGTTTCATGTGGACGAGTCAGGCACCAGTCACGTGGACCAATCTCCACCCTTCCGATCCCAAGGTAATCATGGAAGTCGATTCCCTTTACGCTTTTGTTATTTTTTAGATTTATTTCTCTATTTACTGCCCATTTACATTAATATTTTATTATTTGTTCATTTCTCATACAAGTTTTCTTGTGTTTTTTTTCCTACATTTTTGTCTTTTTGTTAATTTATTCCCCATGAATATTTTACACCCGTCTCATCATTATTCCCTTTGCGCTTTTGTTCTTCACCTCTTTCCTTAGCGGCATCCATTCATCCTTCTTCAGAGGATGGAAACATCTGTGCGTCTATTTACAGCCCCGGACGCCACATTGTGGTTTTACATCAAGAAGGTTTTTTTTTTGTTTTTATTTCATTTTTTTAACTTTCTCATTAAAAATAAAGAAATGCTGAATTAGAATAAAAAATGATTGAGAAAAAAAAGGAAGAATTTCATTAAAGAGTCTCCAGGCAAACTTTAATTTCTTTCCTTGCAGATAAGACTGCGGGATTCGTTTTTTTATTCCAGGTTCTCAAAGTTTTCAGACTAAAAAGTTCAAAAGAAGAAGACGAAGCAGCCTTCAGAGCTGAACTCCCAAATAACAACACATCACTTTGGCAAGAAAAGTCTTAGCAAAAGGATATTGTTTCTAAACAGTCTAGAATGAAAAACAATGGCTGCCAAAAAGAGCGCCACAGCTGTCTAGAGGTGGAGTGCAGAACTGCAGCTCAGCTCCATTAACGTCAATGGAGTTCAGTTACAACACTTTCCAGAATTCCTGTTCACACAGTGCAGAATTTGCAGTGAAAAGAAAAAAGTTTGCAACATAAATGGGAATTCATTAACTTTCCCCTAAACTTTGCTTAAAGGGAACCTGTCACCTAGTTTATGGCCCCAAAACCTATCACTATCTGTCCCTGCAGCTTCCTACTACATCCTAATCATCCCTGTCTGAGCTAAATGTGTCCTGTAATCGCTGTGAAAAGTGCTCTGATCTCTTACATTCTCGTATGGTAATCTTCATGGTGTTGGCCAGACTGTAGACACCGTGGGCGGTCTCTCATCCTCCATCCCCCCCCCATGCTCTAGGTATCACGCCCCGGTGGGCGTGATATCCTGCTTCCCATGCGCGCTCCCCACGGTAGTCCTCTGTGCGCTTCTTCCGGGAAGGACGTGATGGCCGTGTCATATCTGGTCATGAGCAATCTTGTTAGATGTGGGGTGTACGGAGCGGCTTCGTAATGTGCATTGCTCATGCCCTGAAGCCCTAAGTCTGTCGGTACACAGTTATGTGCTACCGTAAATGAAGAAAGACTCATGAAGCGTTCAGCTGTGCACTCTGTGACGTCACCGCAATCACTGCCGAGAACTGCTCAGTTTATGGCAGTGTCGGGGGTCACACGAGTTCACAGCTAAGCTGTGCACTCTGTGACGTCACCACAATCACTGCCGAGAACTGCTCAGTTTATGGCAGTGTCGGGGGTCACATGACTACATGTCTCAGCTGTGAACTCTGTGACGTCACCGAAAATTAATGCCAAGAACGGCTCAATTTACGGCAGTGTTCGCAGTGACATCGGAGTCTGGGGTCACACAACTTCACGGCTCAGATGTGCACTCTGTGACGTCACTGCAATCACTGCCAAGAATCGCTCAGTTTATGGCAGTGTCGGGTGGGTCACGAGTTCACGGCTGTGCACTCTGTGACGTCACTGCAATTACTGCTGAGAATCACTCAATTTACGGCAGTGTCAGGGGGTCACATGAGTTCAAGGCTCAGCTGTGCACTCTGTGACGTCACCACAATCACTGCCAAGAATGGCTCAGTTTATGGCAGTGTTCACGGTGACGTCAGAGGCTGGGGTCACACAAATTCACGGCTCAGCTGTGCACTTGGTGGCCTCACCGCAATCACTGCCGTGAAAAACGCTCAGTTTACGGCAGTGTTCGCCGTGATGTCAGAGTCAGGGGACACACAACTTCACGGCTCAGCTGATGGGCAGATTCCAGGTTACTCCAACAGCCAATCACAGACGCCCATTCTCTATAACAGTGTCCGTGTTTGGCTGTTTGGCCCTTCACATATTGACTGACATCATAGTAATGTAAAAATAAATAATATTAAAAAATGATGTGGCGCTTCGGGGTATATTTGATTCTCAGAACAGATAAAGCAGACAGCTAAGGGCTGCCACCTCCAGCTGCCTGGCTTTACCTTGGCTGGCAATGAAAACACAGGGAAGCCTATTATTTAAATTATTTTTAAAAAATAGTGTGGTTTTGCCCTATTTTTGACCACCAGCCAGGTAAAGCCCAGGCATCTGGGGGCTGAGATTCTCAGCTTGGTAAGGCCCAAGCGTTCTAGGCCCGCCAAACTGAAGACCACAGCCGTCCCTACAAATGGCCCATTCTATCATAACGCCATTTTCAGGTACTTTACTAGGCTCGTCCAGCAGCCCTGGTGGCAGTGGCATGCTGGATAATAATGGGGTTAGTGCCAGCTTTGTATTGTCAGCTAGCACTAAGTCCAAAATTCATGATGTCAGGCCAAATTGGACCCAGCCACCATGAATTTATAGTAAACATTAAAAAGAAAACAAAGAGAAACAAACATTTTAATAGAAATAAATACACAAACACATTTAGGGACTCCATCTTTATTAAGTCAAAAAAATAAAACCTCCTTCCAACGTAATCCACAGACAGAGCTCTGCTTCATCGCTCTGACCAGACACATACGTCTATTCAGAGGGATAGGCAGGCTCAGACTGAGCTGGGTGCCATGAAAAAGGTCAATCGAGTGCACAGCTAAGATGTGAACTCATGTGACCTTCGACTCTGATGTCACCGCTAACACTGCCATACACTGAGCAGTTCTGGGCAGTGATTGCGGTGACGTCACCGAGTGCACATCTGAGCGGCTTCATGAGTCTATCTTCATTTACGGTAGCGCATAACTGTGTACCGACAGACTGCGATTCAGGGCATTAACAGTAGAAATTATGATGTCGCTCCGTACACCCCATAGCTAACAAGATTGTGCAAGACTGGATAAGACGTGACCATCGTGTCATACCTGGAAGAAGGGCACAGAGGACAACTGCAGGGAGCACGCATGGGAAGCAGTATATCACGCCCAATGGGGCATGATACATGGAGAGAGGGGGGAGCAAGAGGATGAGAGACCGCCTACGGTGTCTACAGTCTGGCTGAAACCATGAAGATTACCATATGAGAATGTAAGTGATCAGAGCACTTTTCACAGCAATTACAGGACACATTTAGGTGAGACAGGGATGTTTAGGGACATACTGGGAAGCTGCAGGGACACGTAGTGATAAGTTTGGGACCATAAACTAGGTGGCAGGTTCCCTTTAAAATTCAAGTGCAGAAACAGACCTGGAGCGCGGCCTTTCAAATCTGCATAATGTGTTCAAAAATTCTGGAAAAAGTATAACAGGGGGCGCTGGCGGCAGGGAGCAGCGACCGACGGCGGCAGGGAGCAGCGACCGACGGCGGCAGGGAGCAGCGACCGACGGCGGCAGGGAGCAGCGACCGACGGCGGCAGGGAGCAGCGACCGACGGCGGCAGGGAGCAGCGACCGACGGCGGCAGGGAGCAGTCACAGCTGACAGTAGGGGAGCAGTGAAAGGAGAGGGCAGGGACAGCGGGGGGGAAGGGGGCAGGGACAGCGGGGAGCAGTGACAGGAGGGGGCAGCAAAAGCAGGGGAGCAGTGACAGGAGGGGGCAGCGACAGCTGACAACAGTGACAGGAGGGGGCAGTGACAGCAGTGACAGGAGGGGTCAATGACAGCTGACAGCAGTGACAGGAGGGGGCAATGACAGCTGACAGCAGTGACAGGAGGGGGCAGTGACAGCAGGGACTGATTCGAAGAAGGCAGTGAAAAAAGGGGGCGGTATCAGCGGGGAGCAGTGACAGAAGGGAGCAGTGACAGCGGGGGGGGGACAGTGACAGCGGGGGGGACAGTGACAGTGGGGCGAAGTAGTGATAGCAGGGGAGCAGTGACAGCGGAGATAGTGTCAGCAAGGGGCAGTGACAGGAGGGAGCAGTGACAGGAGGGGGGCAGTGACAGGAGGGGGGCAGTGACAGCGGGAGGGGGGAAGTGACAGCGGGAGGGGGGAAGTGACAGCGGGGGGGGGGGGCTGTGACAGCTGACAGCAGAGAGCACTGACAGCAGGGAGCACTGACAGCAGGGGAGCAGTGACAGCTTGTGACAGCAGGGGGGCAGCGATAAGAGGGGGCAGTGACAGCTGGGGGGGCAGTGTCAGCAGGGGGCAGTGACAAGTGACAGCATGGGGCAGTGACAACAGTTGGCAGTGACAACAGTGACAGCAGGGGGCAGTGGCAGCAGTGACAGCAGGGGGCAGTGGCAGCAGTGACAGCAGGGGGCAGTGGCAGCAGTGGGCAGTGACAGCAGGGATGACAAGTGACAGCAGGGGGCAGTGACAGCAGTGACAGCAGGAGGCAGTGACAGCAGGGGAGCAGTGACAGCAGGGGGCAGAAACAAGTGACAGCAGGGAGCAGCATGGGGCAGTGGCAGCAGAGGAGCCTTGACAGCACTGGGCAGTGACAGTTGACAGCAGGAGGCAGTGACAGCAGTGGGCAGTGACAAGTGACAGCAGGGGCAGTGACAGCATGGGGCAGTGACAACAGTGACAGCAGGAGGCAGTGGCAGCAGTGACAGCAGGGGGCAGTGACAGCAGGGGGCAGTGGCAGCAGAGGAGCCGTGACAGCTGGGAGCAGTGACAGCATGGGTGACAAGTGACAGCAGGGGGCAGTGACAGCAGGGGAGCAGTGACAGCAGGGGAGCAGTGACAGCAGGGGAGCAGTGACAAGTGACAGCAGGGGCAGTGACAGCAGGGAGCAATGACAGAAGAGGAGCAGTGATAGCAAGGAGCAGTGACAGCAGGGGGAGGCAGTGACAGTGGGGGGGGAGGCAGTGACAGCAAGGGGGGCAGTGACAGCAGAGAGCAGTTCCGGCTGGCGACAGCATGGGGTCAGTGACAGCAGGGGTCAGTGACAAGTAACAGCAGGGGGCAGTGACAGCAGGGGGCAGTGACACCAGTGACAGTTGACAGCAGAGGGCAGTGACAGCAGGGGGCAGTGACAGTTGACAGCAGGGGTCAGTGACAGCAGGGGGCAGTGGCAGTTGACAGCAAGGGGGGCAGTGACAGCAGAGAGCAGTGCCGGCTGGCGACAGCATGGGGTCAGTGACAGCAGGGGTCAGTGACAAGTAACAGCAGGGGGCAGTGACAGCAGGGGCAGTGGCAGTTGACAGCAGGGGGGCAGTGACAGCAGGACAGTTGACAGCAGAGGGCAGTGACAGCAGGGGGCAGTGACAGTGACAGCAGGGGCAGTGACAAGTGACAGCAGGGGGCAGTGACAAGTGACAGCAGGGGGGCAGTGACAAGTGACAGCAGGGGGCAGTGACAGCAGTGACAGCAGGGGGCAGTGACCAGCAGGGGGCAGTGACAGCAGGGGGAGGGGTGAGCAGGGGGGCAGTGACAGCATGGGGCAGTGGCAGCGTGACAGGTGACAGCAGGGGGCAGTGACAGGTGAAGCAGAGGGGCATGACAGCAGGCAGTGAAGCAGTGACAGTTGACAGCAGGGGGCAGTGACAAGTGACAGCAGGGCAGTGACAAGTGACAGCAGGGCAGGCAGTGACAGCAGGGGGCAGTGACAAGTGACAGCGAAGGGGCGAGTGACAAGTGACAGCAGGGGAGGACAAGTGACAGCGGGGCAGTGACAAGTGACGCAGGGGGCAGTGACATGACAGGGGGCAGTGACAAGTGACAGAGGGAGTGGCAGTGACGCAGGGGGCAGTGACAAGTGACAGCAGGGTGACAGTGAAGCAGGGCAGTGACAAGTGACAGTGGGGGCAGTATGACACAGGGGGCAGTGACAAGCACAGGGGGAGTGCAGTGACAGCAGGGTGGCAGCTGACAGTGCACAGGGGGCAGGGACAAGTGACAGCAGGGCAGTGCAGCAGTGCAGTAAGCAGGGGCAGTGACAGTGACAGCAGGGGCAGTGACAAGTGACAGCAGGGGGCAGTGACAGCAGGGGCAGTGACAGTGCAGCAGGGGGCAGTGACAAGTGACAGCAGGGCAGTGCAAGTGACAGCAGGGCGTCAGTGACAGCAGGGGGCAGTGACAAGTGACAGCAGGGCGGCAGTGACAGCAGGGGGCATGACAGTGACAGCAGGGGCAGTGACAATTGACAGCAGGGGGCAGTGACAAAGTGACAGCGGGGCAGTGACGCAGGGGGCAGTGACAGTTGACAGCAGGGGGCATGACAGCAGGGGGCAGTGACAGTTGACAGCAGGGGGCAGTGACAGTGACAGGGGCAGTGACAAGGCAGCAGGGCAGTGACAGCAGTGACAGTTGACAGCAGTGGGCAGTGACAAGTGACAGCAGGGGGCAGTGACAGCAGTGACAAGTGACAGCAGGGGGCAGTGACAAGTGACAGCAGGGGGCAGTGACAAGTGACAGCAGGGGGCAGTGACAAGTGACAGCAGGGGGCAGTGACAAGTGACAGCAGGGGGCAGTGACAAGTGACAGCAGGGGGCAGTGACAAGTGACAGCAGGGGGCAGTGACAAGTGACAGCAGGGGGCAGTGACAAGTGACAGCAGGGGGCAGTTGACAGCAGGGGGCAGTTGACAGCAGGGGGCAGTTGACAGCAGGGGGCAGTTGACAGCAGGGGGCAGTTGACAGCAGGGGGCAGTGACAGTTGACAGCAGGGGGCAGTGACAGTTGACAGCAGGGGGCAGTGACAGTTGACAGCAGGGGGCAGTGACAGTTGACAGCAGGGGGCAGTGACAGTTGACAGCAGGGGGCAGTGACAGTTGACAGCAGGGGGCAGTGACAGTTGACAGCAGGGGGCAGTGACAGTTGACAGCAGGGGGCAGTGACAGTTGACAGCAGGGGGCAGTGACAGTTGACAGCAGGGGGCAGTGACAGTTGACAGCAGGGGGGAGTGACAAGTGACAGCAGGGGGCAGTGACAGCAGGGAGGCAGTGACAAGTGACAGCATAAGGCAGAGACAGTTGACAGCAGGGGGCAGTGACAGCAGGGAGCAGTGACAGCAGGGGGCAGTGACAGCAGGGGGCAGTGACAGCAGTGACGGCAGTGACAGTTGAAAGCAGGGGGCAGTGACAGCAGGGGGCAGTGACAAGTGACAGCAGGGGACAGTGACAAGTGACAGCAGGGGGCAGTAATAGCAGTGACAGTTGACAGCAGGGGGCAGTGACAAGTGACAGCAGGGGGCAGTGACAAGTGACAGCGGGGGGCAGTGACAAGTGACAGCAGGGGGCAGTGACAAGTGACAGCAGGGGGCAGTGACAGCAGTGACAGTTGACAGCAGGGGGAGGTGACAAGTGACAGAAGGGGGCAGTGACAGCAGGGGTAGTGGCAGTTGACAGCAGGGGGGCAGTGACAGCAAGGGGCAGTGACAGCAGTGACAGTTGAAAGCAGGGGGCAGTGACAAGTGAAAGCAGGGGACAGTGACAGCAGGGGCAGTGACAGCAGGGGGCAGTGACAGCAGTGACAGTTGACAGCAGGGGGCAGTGACAAGTGACAGCAGGGGCAGTGACAAGTGACAGCAGGGTGCAGTGACAAGTGACAGCAAGGGTGCAGTGACAAGTGACAGCAAGGGGCAGTGACAAGTGACAGCAGGGGGCAGTGACAAGTGACAGCAGGGGGCAGTGACAAGTGACAGCAGGGGGCAGTGACACGTGACAGCAGGGGGCAGTGACAAGTGACAGCAGGGGGCAGTGGCAGTTGACAGCAGGGGGCAGTGACAGCAGTGACGGCAGTGACAGTTGAAAGCAGGGGGCAGTGACAAGTGACAGCTGGGGCAGTGACAAGTGACAACAGGGGGCAGTGACAAATGACAACAGGGGGCAGTGACAAGTGACAGCAGGGGCAGTGACAGCAGTGACAGTTGACATCAGGGGGCAGGGACAAGTGACAGCAGGGGCAGTGACAGCAGTGACAGTTGACAGCAGGGGGCAGTGACAAGTGACAGCAGGGGGCAGTGACAAGTGACAGCAGGGGGCAGTGACAGCAGGGGCAGTGACAGCTGACAGCAGGGGGCAGTGACAAGTGACAGCAGGGGGCAGTGACAAGTGACAGCAGGGGGCAGTGACAAGTGACAGCAGGGGGCAGTGACAAGTGACAGCAAGGGGGCAGTGACAAGTGACAGCAGGGGGCATTGACAAGTGACAGCAGGGGGCAGTGACAATTGACAGCAGGGGGCAGTGACAAAGTGACAGCAGGGGGCAGTGACAGCAGGGGGCAGTGACAGTTGACAGCAGGGGGCAGTGACAGCAGGGGCAGTGACAGCTGACAGCAGGGGGCAGTGACAAAGTGACAGCAGGGGGCAGTGACAAGTGACAGCAGGGGGCAGTGACAAGTGACAGCAGGGGGCAGTGACAAGTGACAGCAGGGGGCAGTGACAAGTGACAGCAGGGGGCAGTGACAAGTGACAGCAGGGGGCAGTGACAAAGTGACAGCAGGGGGCAGTGACAGCAGGGGGCAGTGACAGTTGACAGCAGGGGGCAGTGACAGCAGGGGGCAGTGACAGCTGACAGCAGGGGGCAGTGACAAAGTGACAGCAGAGGAGCAGTGACAGCAGAGGAGCAGTGACAGCAGAGGAGCAGTGACAGCAGGGGACAGTGACAGCAGCTTTACAGTGACAGCAGGGGACAGTGACAACTGACAGCAGAGGAGCAGTGGCAGCAGGGGACAGTGACAGCATGGAGCTGTGGCAGCAGGGGACAGTGACAGCAGGGGGCAGTGACAACAGACAGCAGAGGAGCAGTGGCAGCAGGCGGCAGTGGCAGCAGGGGACAGTGACAGCGGGGGACAGTGGCAGCGGGGGACAGTGGCAGCAGGGGGCAGTGACAAGTGACAGCAGGGGGCAGTGACAGCAGGGGGGCAGTGACAAGTGACAGCAAGGGGCAGTGACAGCAGGGAGGCAGTGACAAGTGACAGCAGGGGGCAGTGACAGCAGGGGGCAGTGACAGCAGGGGCAGTGGCAGTGGGGGAGCAGCGGCAGCGGGGGACAGTGACAGCGGGGGACAGTGACAACTGACAGCAGAGGAGCAGTGACAGCAGGGGGCAGTGACAGCAGAGGAGCAGTGACAGCAGGGGGCAGTGACAGCAGAGGAGCAGTGACAGCAGGGGGCAGTGACAGCAAAGGAGCAGTGACAGCAGAGGAGCAGTGACAGCAGAGGAGCAGTGACAGCAGGGGGCAGTGACAGCAGGGAGCAGTGACAGCAGAGGAGCAGTGACAGCAGGGGGCAGTGACAGCAGAGGAGCAGTGACAGCAGAGGAGCAGTGACAGCAGAGGAGCAGTGACAGCAGGGGGCAGTGACAGCAGAGGAGCAGTGACAGCAGAGGAGCAGTGACAGCAGAGGAGCAGTGACAGCAGAGGAGCAGTGACAGCAGGGGGCAGTGACAGCAGAGGAGCAGTGACAGCAGAGGAGCAGTGACAGCAGGGGGCAGTGACAGCAGAGGAGCAGTGACAGCAGGGGGCAGTGACAGCAGGGGGGCAGTGACAAGTGACAGCAAGGGGCAGTGACAGCAGGGAGGCAGTGACAAGTGACAGCAGGGGGCAGTGACAGCAGGGGGCAGTGGCAGTGGGGGAGCAGCGGCAGCGGGGGACAGTGACAGCGGGGGACAGTGACAACTGACAGCAGAGGAGCAGTGACAGCAGGGGGCAGTGACAGCAGAGGAGCAGTGACAGCAGGGGGCAGTGACAGCAGAGGAGCAGTGACAGCAGAGGAGCAGTGACAGCAGGGGGCAGTGACAGCAGAGGAGCAGTGACAGCAGAGGAGCAGTGACAGCAGGGAGCAGTGACAGCAGAGGAGCAGTGACAGCAGAGGAGCAGTGACAGCAGAGGAGCAGTGACAGCAGAGGAGCAGTGACAGCAGAGGAGCAGTGACAGCAGGGGGCAGTGACAGCAGGGGGCAGTGACAGCAGGGGGCAGTGACAGCAGAGGAGCAGTGACAGCAGAGGAGCAGTGACAGCAGGGGGCAGTGACAGCAGGGGGCAGTGACAGCAGGGGGCAGTGACAGCAGAGGAGCAGTGACAGCAGAGGAGCAGTGACAGCAGAGGAGCAGTGACAGCAGGGAGCAGTGACAGCAGAGGAGCAGTGACAGCAGAGGAGCAGTGACAGCAGAGGAGCAGTGACAGCAGGGGGCAGTGACAGCAGAGGAGCAGTGACAGCAGGGGGCAGTGACAGCAGAGGAGCAGTGACAGCAGAGGAGCAGTGACAGCAGGGGGCAGTGACAGCAGAGGAGCAGTGACAGCAGGGGGCAGTGACAGCAGAGGAGCAGTGACAGCAGAGGAGCAGTGACAGCAGGGGGCAGTGACAGCAGGGGGCAGTGACAGCAGGGGCAGTGACAGCAGAGGAGCAGTGACAGCAGAGGAGCAGTGACAGCAGGGGGCAGTGACAGCAGGGGGCAGTGACAGCAGAGGAGCAGTGACAGCAGGGGCAGTGACAGCAGGGGGCAGTGACAGCAGGGGGCAGTGACAGCAGGGGGCAGTGACAGCAGAGGAGCAGTGACAGCAGGGGGCAGTGACAGCGGAGGGCAGTGGCAGCGGGGGGCAGTGACAGCAGAGGAGCAGTGACAGCAGGGGGCAGTGACAGCAGGGGGCAGTGACAGCAGGGGGCAGTGACAGCAGGGGCAGTGACAGCGGAGGGCAGTGGCAGCGGGGGGCAGTGACAACAGGGGGCAGTGACAGCAGGGAGCAGTGACAGCAGGGGGCAGTGACAGCTGACAGCAGGGGGCAGTGACAGCAGGGGGCAGTGACAGCAGTGACAGCTGTGGTGTATAATGACTGTAAGCTCGTGCAGTGCCGCAGCCGCCCCTCGTGTGCACGGCACAGTGCGGTTCTCCGCCGTCTTCCTACCTATGTTCTCCTCTTCCTGGTTTTGGTCGCCGGTTTCTCTCTTCATCTTCCCGGAAACTCCGCCACATCCTCCGCTCCGTGCTTCATTCTGACCGGAGTTCACTGCGCAGGCGCCAACTCTTCACCCCGCCCCCCCACCACGTGTACGCTCACAACAACCACGCCCACTCAGCCTGCGTCCCTGTGATGGGAAACAAGCGGGATAGTGGCTCCGCCCACAAGTGACGTATATGTCGCTTATCGGGACTCCCATGTGCTTGGGAATCCTTCACTACAGCGGTGACGTCACGGAGTCATGTGACTGATTCTCAGCGTTTCGTGTGTGTTGTTCTCGCTGAGAAGCCGACAGCGCGGGGCGGGGCGTTAAATAAGAGGGCGGGGCTAGTACTTGGGGGCGGAGCTTATAAGTTATTCTTAGAATATTACACATAGAATAAATTAATATTATTTAAAACAAAAACAGAACCAAATCTTCTGGCTTCTTTTTATAGTTCACTGCCTAAAAAAATTCTAAACTTCTCTGATTTTTAAGCTCCACACAGGGCCTGGAACGCTTATGGATCTGGGATATTTTTTTTTCGTTACATATTGTATTTGATGTTAGTGGTAAATTTTGCTCGATATTATTTAAATTTACAAATTTGGCAAAATAATGTAAAAATGTTCTAACTTTCAAACTTTTAATTTGTACACCCTTAACCCCTTCACAACCTACGACGTACATATACGTCCCTATTTCCAAGGAGTTCCCAACTCACGCCATATATGTACGTCATGGCGCCTTATGTGACAGCTGAGTCCCAAATAATACTAGGCTTTTTCATCATACCACCAAAAAAAGTGGAATATAATGCGAATTAAAAGCTGCATGTAAATAAAAATTCTATAGATGAAAATGTCATCTTGTCTCTACAGGCATAACTAGAGTATGATGGGCCCCCACGATCGCAGCGGTCGCGGTTGCGACTGGGCCCGCCCCCTTGGGGGGGCCCGCGCCTCCACGCGGGTGGGCCTGTGCCTCCAGCCCCCGCGGGTGTCCAAGGCGAGGAGGGAGGATGTGGAGGAAGTGAAGCGGCACTTCCTGTAGCTGTGCCCGCCCCTCCACTCACCTTTCCTCTCCTCCTGCCTGTCAGCGGCTCTGCAAGCAACTAAGTGCGGTGGCTCCCCACACCTCCACTGTGCTGTCAGGCTGAATGTTCCTGACAGCACCCCCCATCATCCCCCCCTCCCCGCTCCTCAACCATACCTCCCAGCCAGTGCTGTGCTCTCCTCCCCAGGCAGCTACCAGCATGAATATGCATAAGCCGGCAGAGGCATGTGACGTCAGCTGCGGGACAGTGCTGATCCCCTGCAGTAAAGTCTGTCACGGTGCAGCTCAACGCCAGGAAGAAGACACCAAGCACATGGGTGAGACAACATTGGGGGGAGGAGGACACAAGGGGGAAGACATTGCTAGATGGGAAGTGTGTGTGTTTATGTGTGTGTGTATTTGTGTGTTTATGTGTGTGTGTATGTGTGTGTTTATGTGTGTGTGTGTGTTTATGTGTATATGTGTGTTTATATGTGTGTGTTTTTGTGTATATGTGTGTTTATGTGTGTGTATATATATATATGTGTGTGTGTGTGTGTTTGTGTGTGTGTTTATGTGTGTGTGTTTATGTGTGTGTTTATGTGTGTGTGTTTATGTGTGTGTGTTTATGTGTATATGTGTGTTTATATGTGTGTGTTTATGTGTGTGTGTTTATGTGTGTATGCAGTGGCGTACCAATCGCGGTCGCGGTTGCGACGGGGCCCGGGGCTATAAGAGGCCCAGGCCGCCCGCAGCCCCCTGCGACCGCTGATACCAGCGCCGGGCCCCCGCTTCACATGGATGTGCGTCTCCAAGGACGCACATCCATGTAACTGCATGGCCAGTGTGTTGGAGGGGAGGGGAGGTGGCGGTCCTGGCGCCGGCTTGCGTTTAAGCAGGCTTGTATCGCCGATATGTGTGGCCGGCTGCTTCTGCACTCTGGCCCTGACACTATGAGGCAGCAGTGGCAGCTGCTTGTTGCGTCCAGCCGAGAGCAGGGCCGTGTCCGCGCCTCCGCTTCTCCTGTAGAGCTGCTGAGAGCTGCTGCCTGCTGGGCAAGTACAGCCCGGCTCCCGGGGGCGGCAGTGAGTGCCGGATGTTGGAGCAGACAGGCAGGAGCTAATCTGTCTGCTGCAGGAGTTTCAGGACATCACCCCGGTGGTGTGCAGAGAGGAGCAGGTGCGGGTGCTGAGGGCCAACCGCTGCAAGCTGATCACCAGGAGGGACTTGCAGATCCTGTAACAGGTCAGACACAGTGTTCTGTGCCCCTGCCCCATATACTGTGTTCCCTCTCCATATACTGTACCCCCATAAATTGTGTGCCCCCTCCCACTATACTGTGTGCCCCCTATTCTGTGCCCTCCCCATATACTTTGTGCCCCTCCCCATACTGTGCATGCCCACCCCACATACTGTACCCCCTATACTGTGTGCACCCTTCCCAGTGGCGTAACATCCACGGTCGCAGCTGCGACCAGGCCAGAAGGTACAGGGGCCCGTCGACCCCTGGCTGCATCCCCTTTACATGGATGTGTATCCCTAAGGACGCATATCCATGTCCCCAGGCGGCTGATCACAGCCGCCAGATGTATAAAGTCCAGCAGCACCGTTCTCTCTCTGCCCCTGCCACTGTCCTGGCCAATCACAGGCCAGTTGGCGCATGACCTCAGCTACTGGCCTGTGATTGGCTGCCCAGACGGCTCGTGGCATGTGTTTGGCCAGAACAGCGGCACTGCAGTCATCTCCTTGCCTCAGATGCCGTTAGTGTACGGTGCTGCTGTGTCCGTGTCCCTGTGTGCGTGTCCGTGTCCCTGTGTGCGTGTCCGTGTCCCTGTGTGCGTGTCCGTGTCCCTGTGTGCGTGTCCGTGTCCCTGTGTGCGTGTCCGTGTCCCTGTGTGCGTGTCCCTGTGTGCGTGTCTGTGTCTCTGTGTGCGTGTCTGTGTCTCTGTGTGCGTGTGTGTCTGTGTGCGTGTCTGTGTCCCTGTGTGCGTGTCTGTGTCCCTGTGTGCGTGTCTGTGTCCCTGTGTGCGTGTCTTGTGTCCCTGTGTGCGTGTCTTGTGTCCCTGTGTGCGTGTCTATGTCCCTGTGTGCGTGTCTGTGTCCCTGTGTGCGTGTCTGTGTCCCTGTGTGCGTGTCTGTGTCCCTGTGTCTGTGTCACTGTGTCCCTGTGTCTGTGTCCCTGTGTGCGTGTCTGTGTCCCTGTGTGCGTGTCTGTGTCCATGTGTGCGTGTCTGTGTCCCTGTGTGCGTGTCCCTGTGTGCGTGTCTGTGTCCCAGTGTGCGTGTCTGTGTCCCTGTGTGCATGTCTGTGTCCCTGTGTGCGTGTCTGTGTCCCTGTGTGCGTGTCCGTGCGTGTCCCTGTGTCCCCATGTGCGTGTCTGTGTCCCTGTGTGTGTATGTGTGTTGAGAGGATGTATGCTATATGGAGGGTTATGAGGCTGCATTATTGCATTATACTATATGAAGGGCTGTGACGCTGCATTATATTATGTGAAGGGCTGTGAGGCTGCATTATATTATATAAAGGGCTGTGATGCAGCTTTATACTATATGGAGGGCTGGGACGCTGCATTATACTTTATGGAGGACTGTGAGGCTGCATTTTACTATAATGTAGGACCATACATACCATGATAAAGGCATATTCCAGGAGGAGGACCATACATACAGTGGCGTACCACCCACAGTTGCAGAGGTCGCAAGTGCGACCAGGCCCGGAAGTTTAGGGGCCCGGCGCCTGCCAACCCCTGCGACTGCTTTACATGGATGTGCATTCCTAGGATGCACATCCATGTCTCTGCATAGCGCTCTGCCAGGCCGGTCCCCAGGCGGTTGATTCCGGCTGCCGGAGGACAGGAAGGCGCGGTGGCGCGGCAGCTTCGAAAGTCCCGCAGCTGCTTCGTCACGTGCTGCATCTCAGGACAGAGCCGTGAGCTTCTGGAGGTCCGGAGAGTCTGGCGGCAGCCTCCTCAGTCTCCCGCCGTGTGTCTAGTCCTGGCCGCTCATCCAGAAAGTGAGGACACTCTGTTGCTGAATGCTCGCAGAAGAGAAGAAGAGAAGTGAGAGGAGGAAAGCGCCGGGGGACACAGGAGTGGGAAAGCGGGGGAGACAGAAAAAGGGGACAGAGGAGAAGGAGAGCGGGGGACACAGGAGGACGGGGGATAGAGGAGGAGCAAAATGAGGGATGCAGGGAGATGGAGGAGGAGAGTGAGGGACACAGGAGAGCGGGGACACAGGAGGAAGAGAGTGGGGATCACAGGAGAACTGGGGACAGAGGAGGAGGAGAGTGGGGGACACAGGAGAATGGAGGACAGAGGAGGAGGAGAGCGAGGGACACAGGAGGAGGAGAGCGGGGGACACAGGAGGAGGAGAGCAGGGGACAGAGGAGGAAGAGAGCAGGGGACAGAGGAGGAAGAGAGCAGGGGACACAGGAGAACGGGGACAGAGGAGGAGGAGAGCGGGAGACACAGGAGAACGGGGGAAAGAGGAGGAGGAGGAGAGCGAGGGACACAGGAGAGCGGGGACACAGGAGCAAGAGAGTGGGGATCACAGGAGAACAGGGGACAGAGTAGAAGGAGAGTAGGGGACACAGGAGAATGGAGGACACAGGAGGAAGAGAGCGGGGGACACAGGAGGAGAGAGCGGGAGATAAAGAAGAACGGGGGAAAGAGGAGGAGGAGAGCGTGGGACACAGGAGAATGGGGGACAGAGGAGGACACAGGAGGAGGTGGAGAGTGGGGCACAGAGGTGAAGAGCGGGGGACAGAGGAGAGCAGAAGACTCCACCACTGGAATAGGCTAACATGTGGGGTGACACTGGGTTTTGGAGTGGAGGAATATGGGAGTTATAATAATTGGACGCCTATCATGGTGGGAGGAGGAAGACCATATATACTAGAAAGGGGAACATATATATATCAGGATAAGGGCCATATTCCAGGAGGAGGACCATATATAGCAGGGTGAAGGGACATTAATACATAGAGGGGTCAATTTGTGAGTCTTTATAGAACTTTGAACGTTACACGGGACTCAAGCATCCGACCAACGTGTGTGCGTGGGGGGCCCAGGTCTGAATTTCGCACCGGGGCCCACCAGACTCTAGTTACGCCACTGGGCCCCACTACTAAATTTGGACCTGAGTTCCCCCAAAACCCCCCTCCAGCACACGTTGGTCAGATGTACTTGTAGCTTTCTAAATCCTTTAAAGACACATTAATTGCTGGAACCCCCTGTAGTAATGTCCCCCTTCCTGGTATATATGTCCCCATCCTAGTATATGTGGCATACACCAGGTAAGCCACCACACTCAACACCTTCCCAACCCCAGGCCAGAAAGGGGAACTCTGATACCTGAGTCCATGGGGAGGTCCGCTCCTATAAATTCTGGTTTGGGGGCGGGGTTAGGCAGTTCAGTTGCAAGGAGGACTGTGAAAAGGTTCTGTGGACAGGAGCAGAGTCCCGGGACAGAGACTAGCCAGCATGAGGGACCCGTAGTAGAGGGTCTAAGGAAGTGGAGAAGAAGGCCTGGGGAGTGGAGCCATTAGCCGGGATCACTCCAGTGCAGAGCGCCAGAGACGGACACCAGAGTCCGAGGTTGTGAGGGATTCCATGCCCAGCAGCCAACACCGGAGGGCGGGAGATTCCAAGTCTCTCAGCCACAACAAAGCCCAGGAAGCACAGCAGCGCCAGAGAGCTCAGGAGAGCAGCCAGAGGAGAGAAACCCAGAGAAGGCTCGAGCTGCCAGACATACGGCCAAGAGACTGTACGCAGGAGGAGAGAGGGTCTCAGCTTAGCTACAGGCAGCCAGGATCCTCCAAGAGCAGCGCAACAGGGAGGCCTCAGAACTCACCGGGTGAGGAGATCACCAACTTGCTTCCAGGCCACCCGAACTCCTAACATCTCTTGTGGATGGTACCCTAGATGAACCTGCAACTACTACCAGTAAAGGTAACGGAGACCTCAACCCTTGTGTCTGTCGGTCATTCCGCGCCCTCAGTCCTGCATCCACAACAGCCTACCATCTCCATAGACTATACCAGTTCCCTTGAGGACCCGCTCCTCCTGTGGGGAGCAGAACCATCACAGCTGCCATCCCATCATCCCCAGAGGTCCCGGACAGTAGCTGTGGCTACTAATAGCTGCATACCGCAGGTGATGTCACAACAATCATCCCCAAGCCACAAACTTCCTGAACATTTAGCTGACCCCCAGGGTCCCGGAGCCGGGCTTCGGCCCCTGTGACTCCTCGGAAGTACCAAAGCTCAGGTCCAAGTGCCCCACATATATATGTCGCCATCCTGGTATATATGATCCACATTCTAGTATATAGGATAAACATCCAAGTATATATCTCCTCCAACTTTGTATATATTTCCCCAATCCTGGTATATATGTCCACATCCTGGTATATATGATCCACATCCTGGTGTATATGTCCTCCATCTTGGTATATATGTCCCCCACCCTGCTATGTATGTCCCCAACCTGGTATATATGTCTTTCATCCCGATACATATGTCCCCCATCCTCGTAAATACGTCCCTCATCCTGGTATATATGTCCCCATCCTGGAATATATCCCCATCCTTGTATGTATGATCCACATCCTGGTATATATGTCCCCCATCCTGCTATGTATGTTCCTATCCTGGTGTATATGTCTCTCATCCAGATATATATGTCCCCCATCCTCGAAAATATGTCCCCCATCCTGGTATATATGTCCCCATCCTGGTATATATGTCCCCCATCCTTCTATGTATGTCCCCAGCCTGGTATATATGTTTTGTCGAGCCCCAGGCCCTGGGGTACTCGGGTATCAGGCTCGGAGGAGTTTTCACGGGGATGCCACGGGTGGCGGTGCCTGAGCCCGTGGCCTGGGTGACATTTCAATAAGGGGTTATGTACAGGGGATAAGAGTTATTGTCACGTGACGCCACCTGTAGTACCTGGTGAGGGATCACCAGCGCCGCCACAGTCCTCCAGAGGGCAATGGTATCGCAGCAAGGATGGCAAAGCTCCCTACAGGTGGAGCTGATTCTCCAGGGCAGCGTTCCTGTGAGCAAACAGGTTGAATTCTGTAGCACAAAGACACGGAGGCAAAGTCACTCTCCCGGGTACTTTTACTGGAACAGTTCAGGTAAAAAGCACAGTTCACAGTACAACACAGTCTGTAAGCAAAGGCAGCTGGCCTAGGTAGTGGCAAATGAACGGGGTGTTTCCATGTGGCTTTGTTAGATGTCCCTCCTTTACTGCTCTTCCAGGTTGGTGTGAAGCCTGGCTGATCTGAAACCCAGCCAGGCGTCCTGTGCTCTCTCACCTTTGCTGTCGTCGGGTAACCCTCTAATGGCTGGCCGCTATCTCTCATCATGCGGTGCCTGGCTCCCTTAATGTTGTCTGCGCCCAGGAGACTTGAAGACTCCACGGTAATCCGGATTCTCTGCTGTGCGTGTAGCTGTCCAGCAGTCTGCGGGCTCCGATGCCTGGTAAGCCGTTCTGGGAGAACCTTTCACCAACTCCTCTGTTCCCAAAACTACTGCTCTCCTGGAAAGCTCCTTTCCTGTCTGTTCCTCAGATGTTCTCTCCTCTAACTTCCTCCAGCCCTCACACTGCTTGCACTGAACTCCTCCCACTGGGGCTGGGTCTCCTAGTAAAGGATTTAACCCTGTAGTCCCCTGAGCTAAGGGTGTGTGTGGATGCGAGGATTAAGCCACATATTAACCTCCCCATTCACTTACCACAGGGATAACACACACACTGTTCTGGGTGCAGTACCCCTTAGTGGCGCTCCGATCAGTGGGGCGCCACATTCCCCCTTGGTGAAACATACTCATCCGCGACTATTCTGCCTGGTAGACCTGGAGAGTAAAATTTTCTATTTCATAAACAACAATAACAGGTAACATATTTACAATTCACGCATTCTTCTTCTTCCCTTTAAAGGAGGCATGGTTTCTTTCAACGTTACTAACAAATACAAAAGTTAGCTATTATCATAGACCTCATGGTCCTCGGGTCACCTGTTGGCCAAGATCTTACTCTCCGGTTAACATTCTGCATATGATTAACTTTAGAACCCACCTCGGCCCAATGGGGACCGGTACTAACTGTGCAGGTCCGGTGGTAACATATTGTCCAGCACAGTCCAGTGTGAGTAATCACCGCTGGACCGCTATGCATTATCATAACACACAATTGTTCTCATAAAAGTCTATGAGTCCCCAGGAAAAGCAGTCTTTTCACAACTATTTACATGACTGGTTTTTAACAGTGTCTCTACAGCTTAGATACATGCCGGGCATACCATCTGCGTGGCCCCGCATGTCGCTCGTAACTGACCTGGTCACCCTGGTATGAGTCACGGTCCGGGTGGCCTTTCCGGTCATCCTCCTCAGAGATTGGCTGGCTGGATGTCTTCTCAGCTTCCTCGGACCCCGCTCCTGTCTCGCTGCCGCTGTCATCAGGTAGGGCCTCAGGGTCATCTCGCTCTGCCCTGACTTCCGCATTAGTGATGATGGGCTGCATCTCGGCTGGCGGGTCCTCACTGGTTACCGGGTGCTCTACCGTGGATCGGTCTCTTGCTCCCGGCTGCAGCTCCTGGTTGCTGGACCTCCATTGCTTTGCTCCATCCCTGCCGCCATTTTTAGTTCCCGGCAGGGGTCATCTAGTCTTTGGCCTGCCCCCTTGGTTGATTGATGGCAATCGGGGCGGGCAAACAGTTTCATGCCTCTGTCTAGGCCCTCCCATGGCAAGGGGCTGAGGTACACCCCTGGGCCTGCAAAATGTCCTTTTCACATGGCTGCGGCGCCACCTTGGGTTCTCCTGCAGTGATGGCGGGAACCCATTTTTGGCGCCAAGCAAAGGCGGGAAATGTTCTTTTCAATACAGTTCAAAAGTCCAAGGCACACAGTACTCGGTAACACCGGGCACGAGATCCTGTTTGTGACGCCAGAAATATATGTCAAGCCCCATGCCCTGGGATACTCGGGTATCAGGCTCGGAGGAGTTATCACGGGGATGTCATGGGTGGCGGTGCCTGAGCCCATGGCCTGGGTGACACTTCAATAAGGGGTGTATGTACAGGGGATAAGAGTTATTGTCATGTGACGCCACCTGTGGTACCTGGTCAGGGATCACCAGCGCCGCCACAGTCCTCTGGAGGGCGATGGTATCGTGGCAAGGATGGCAAAGCTCCCTACAGGTGGAGATGGTCCTGCGAGGCAGCGTTCCTGTAAGCAAACAGGTTGAATTCTGCAGCACAAAGACACGGAGGCAAAGTAATGTACATAAAACCATTCAAATCATAAATAAATAAAATAATCATAATAAAAAAAGAATAATAAACAATTAAAAAAAGTAAATATAAAGCCATTCACATAATAAATAAATTAATTAAAATATAAAACAATAAAAAATATATTAATAAACAATTTAAAAAAGTAATGTAAAATACATAAAGTCATCCAAATAATAAATACGTAAAATAAAACAAATCATAATAAAAAAGTAATAAACAATTAAAAAAGTAGTGCACAAGTCATAAAGCCTTGAAATATAATAAATGAATAAATAAATAAAATAAAATAATCATAACCAGAAACCGGAAAAAAAAATTGTAATAAAGAATTACAAATTGTATGTACAACATATAAAGCCATAGAAATAATAAACAATTAAATTAATATAAAATAAATAAAATAATCCTAATATAAAAGAAAAGTAAGCAATTAAAAAAGTAATTTACATATAAAGCCACCCATGTAAATAAATAAAAATAAAATAATCATAATAAAAAATTAATAAACAATTAAACAAATTAAAAAAGTAATGTGCAATATGTAAAGCCATACATATAATAAATATATAAGTAAATAAAATAACAAATAATCATAATAAAAATGTAAGAAACAATTAAAAAGTAATGTACATTATATGAAGCCATCCGCATGATAAATAAATAAGAAAAATAAAATAATTATAATAAAAAATTTGTAATCAACAAAAAAGTCACGTGGAATATATAAAGCCATCCAAATAATAAATAAAAATAAAATAATAATAAAATAAATGTTTAATAAACAAAAATGTAAACTACAATATATAAAGCCATCCAAAAACTAAATCAATAAAGAATAAAATAATAATAAAAAGTTAGTAATAAATAATTAAAAATGTAATGTACAATATATAAAGCCATCCAAATAATAAATAAATAAAAAAAATAATAAAAATAATGATAAAAAATGTATAATTGTAATGTACAATATATAAAGCCATTCAAATAATAAATAAATGAAAAACATTTAATAAAAAATAATAATAAACAATATAAAAATAATGTATAATATATATAAAATATAAAGCCATTCAAATAATAAATAAATAAAATAGTCATAATAAAAAATAATAACTAAAAAGTTATACATTAAGCCAACCACATGATAAAGAAATAAAAATAAAATAATAATAATAAAAAAATAAATAAATAAAATAATTTAAAAAAAGTTAGTAATAAACAATTAAAATTGTAATGTACAATATATAAAGCCATCCAAATGATAAATACATGAAAAACATGTAATGAAAAATGATAATAAACAATTTAAAAATTAATGTGCAATATATATAAAGCCATTCAAATATAAAATAGTCATAATAAAAAAATAATAATTAAAAAGTAATATACATTATATAAAGCCAACCACATGATAAAGAAATAAAAATAAAATAATCATAATAAAAAAATTGTAATAAACAAAAATGCAATGTACAATATATAAAGCCATCTAAAAAATAAATAAATAAAAAATAAAATAATAACAATAATAATGATAATAATAAGTAGTCATAAACAATTTAAAAAGTCATGTACAATATATAATAATAATAATAATAAAACTTTATTTGTATAGCGCCAACATATTCTGCAGCGCTTTACAGTACAATGGTTTGTGTAAGAAAAATATACAATACAGAATGGTAGGTAATACAGAACAGTAGTAACATACAATAAATATAGAATCAATGTAGGAAATCTAATATATGAAAGCCGGAGGCACTTCCGTCACTTTGTCCGGAGCTATATATAGAAGCCAATGGCACTGTCGTCACTTTGTCCAGAGCTATATATAGAAGCCAATGGCACTTCCGTCACTTTGTCCGGAGCTACGTGACGTCACCGGAGCCCTACACCCGTTCAGGGTGAGCCAAGATGGCGGCCGTAAGCGGGAGCAAGACTCATACAGCCCGCTACGCTTACGGCCACCCACAGCCCGGTGTGCCTACTCCCCCAACATCCGGGAGTCGGACTGGCCCACACTCCCGGCTGGCGAGCCGCTAACCGAAGCTCAGCCACGGCTACCTGTGGCACGGAGGTCCGCGGCGAGCCAGCCGGGAGATGACCGGTCATTTCCCGGCTGGTGAGCCGCTGACCTCTGTGCCGCAGTAGCCGTGGCTGAGCTCCGGTCAGCAACGAGTTAGCCGGGAGATGACCGGCGTCAGTACCCTTCTCATTGGTCGCCGTGGCCGCGGCGACCATTTAGAGAAGTAGCGCGGCTTGGCGCGCGGTTTGAATGCTGCTCCTCTGATTGGTCGCCGCATTCAGCGTCAACCAATCAGAGGAGCGGCTTGCGCCATATTGTATTTGAAATATGGCGCCATGGCGCACGCCGCTATTCTGATTGGTCGCCATGTTCACCGACGACCAATCAGAATAGCGGCGCGCGCTATGGCGCCATATTTCAAATACACTATACTCAGTGTATTTGAAATATGGCGCCATGGCGCGTGCCGCTATTCTGATTGGTTGGCACTGAATGCGGGCGGCCAATCAGCATAGCGGCGCTCGCCACGGCGCCATGTGTAAAATCTGAAGTAATGGGTGGATTTTACACATGGCGCCGTGGCGAGCCATATACATGTGTTGTAATGTATCAACATATACCATAGTGCTGCTATACATGTGCTGTAATGTATCGCCATATACTAAAGCGCTGCTATACATGTACTGCCATATACCATAGAGCTGCTATACATGTACTGTAATGTATTTTGTAGATGTAGATTTCACACTTTATAGCGAGTATTGGCATAAAAACATCTATGTGGCCCAACAGGAGAGCTGTAAAGTGAAGATGGTATAGAGCTGACCAGACGTGCCGTAGCCTCATTACATTAAGCTGCGATGTATCATCCGATAATTACATTCAATTTATTATTTTTTAATTATAGATGTAACTTTGAACAGTTTTGATGTGAATATTTATGCAAAAATGTTATTATCTACAACAGGTTAAAACGTTCCGTTTTTTGTAGATGACTGTCTAGCTTTGTGGTGTAGACTGGGTCAGAGTCAGCAGAGTCATCTCATTATCATATGATGGGTGAGTAGTCAGATACTCGGGTTCGGATAGCTCTAACTGAATACTTTGAGTAACGAGTAACGAGTCCAATGCAAGTCAATGGGGAACTCACTGGGATCCGAATACAGAAACATTTCCTCTCCATCTGCATATCCACATCATTTTTTAATGGTTGATTCACTAAATAAGATGAAGGATGGCCCGGGTCTGTCTTATATACTATCACAGGATATGGGTGCTACTTTTTGGAGCTGGGACACCGATCCAGGGTACTATTCTGATCGCCGTATCAAGAGAAAGGGAGGAATTTTCCCCTAATATAGAACAAGTAGCCTATGGATCATAGAGGTTTTGACCAGTGGCAGGGGCAGAAATTGAAGCTCGTGAGCCCTGATGTAAAAGCTCTAACGGGGTCCCCAATTATTGCAAATTCTTAATAGCATTAGTCTTTTTCTAAAGCCCACAGGAACTTTTGGGGCCCCCTTGGCCTCAGGACCCGAGTGCAATTGCAACCCCTGTACATGTTCTAGTTACCATACTGCACAGTGGCATATTTAGGCGGGCAGGTGAGGCATATGCCACAAGTGCAGTTGGCACTGACGCATAGTCCAAGATGTCTTCCAGGTGCCAACCTTTTGCCGCCCCTCCGGAGTGGGACTTGGTTGTTCTCTGAACTAGCTGTCAAGCTAACCACCGCCTTGGAGAGGGTATAAAAAGTCAGGTCCTGGAAATCAATTGTACTTACAACTTTTAGGAGCAAAAACAAAGGAAGCTCTGACCGCCATCACATCAGCAGCCAGATCACGTCAGCTGATCACTCTGCTACCGACACTTCTGTGCCGCAGAGGAGAAGAAGATGACTACAAGGGAAAAATGACAAGAGAGCAAGAAGACCAAGTGGAAGCGTGTGAAGAGACAGTGTGGGTGGGGAGTGAAGTGGTCAGTAGACAGTATGGGCATGAAGGGGGGAGTGTGTGAGGAGGTAGTATGGGGAGGGGAGTGAATATGCGAGGAGACAGTATGGGCAGGGGAGTGAATATGTGAGGAGACAGTATGGGCAGCAGGGAAGTGGGTGAAGAGACAGAATGTGCCTTAGGGGAGAAATATGTGAGGAGATACTATAGGGACAGAGGGGGAAATGTGAAGGGTCAGTATAAGGGAATAAAGTTGTGTAGGGGCACAATATAGAGACTAGGTACTGTATGGGGGCAGTATAGTGAGGGGGCACATGGAGGACAGTGTGATGGCACAGTATGAATGGGACATATGCAGGGGGGGACTGTGAGGAGAAAGCACAGTATAGAGATTGGGCAGTATAAGGGGCATACAGTATGAGGAGTGGGTCCAGTATGGAAAGGAGAGAGTAGTATGGAGGCCACGTACCATAAGATGGATAGTGTGAGGGAATTATTTAGGACATTGGGCACTATGAGGGGCAATTATTTTTTCAGGGACACAGTCCAGGGCAGACATTATTATACAGGAGAATTATAATGACAATGTTATTTTAATGGCACCATGTTAACATGTGCTACAGAAGAACAGAGAAGAGTGAAGTCCGCAGAGACGAGCTGTGGATGGGAAAAGTCATCATCATGGCATCTGAACAAGATTGAGAAGAAAAGAAACATACCCGGCTGTAAAGGTATATTTGTGATAATAATGCCTGAACCTCATCAGCACTGTGTTCCTATCTGATTGTTAACAACAATTCCCAGTATCTTCTTACTAATGTTAAGGATGCACTGCATGGTGTAGGTTCATGTGATACAATTGAATATGGGGCTGACCTGACACTACAATTGATTGCTATACTAATCTTGGTGCTCTATTCGTGTACTGATAGCACTTCTGGTGATGCATTCATTTACTGATGACACTTGTGATGCTGTATTCATCTCATTATTGTTGGTTCCAGTGATGTATTCTTGTACTAATGGTGATTCTGGTTATGTATTGATGTACTCATGGTTTTTGTGATGCAGTATTTCTGTGCTATGGGTGGTTCTGGTGCTGTATTTCTGAATTGTTGATGGTTCTAGTAATATACGTCTGTACTGATGGTGTTTCTGGTGATGTACTTCTGAACTGATAGTGGTTCTATTCAAATGTTCTTTTACTGATGAAGGTTCTGATTATATCTTTCTGTACTGATTGGGGATCTGGTGATGCCTTTCTGTACTGTTAATGATTCTGGTGAAGTTCTCATCTACTTTTGGTGCTTCTGGTGATGTACTCTTGTCCTGTTGGTGGTTCTGGTGCTGTAGTTCTTAATTGGTGGTTTTAGTGATATATTTCTGTACTGATGGTGATTCTGGTGAAGTATTCATGTACTGATGGTGGTTCTGGTGATGTACTTCTAAACTGATAGTGGTTCTGTTCAAATGTTCCTTTACTGATGATGGTTTTGATTATATCTTTCTGTACTGATGGGGGTTCTGGTGATGACTTTCTGTACTCTTAATGATTCTGGTGAAGTACTCATCTACTTTGGTGCATCTGGTGATGTACTCATGTCCTGTAGGTAATTTTGGTGCTGTATTTATGAACTTTTGATAGTTCTGGTGCTGTACATCTGTACTGATTATGGTTTGGGTGATGTATTTCTGTAGTGTTATTGGTTCTGATTCTGTACGCATGTAGCAATCCATGTAATACTGGGCTGTGTTAATAAAATGTTGTGCAGCCTGACAAGTTAAGGGTTACTGCATCTGTATTTTTGTTAGGAGGATTAAATATAAAATTAAGTACTGTAGCATGCCCATTCATAACAGTGTTGGATCATCATGGTTGGTTTTAGGTTGAACTTGACGAACGTGTGCTTTCATTCAGCCTCTCAGCTATGAGATTATATTTAGACCAGGACAAACTGTTACTGGGGATGGAGGAATACGCGCCAACCTAAAAGTTAATTTCTACGTATATACTTGAGTCATTATCTGTTATTTTTCCAATTTACACCTGATAATGTCCATATTATATTCAGATCTAGATGTTATTTATTCTGGCCTAATTATAATAAAAATTAATCTCTTAATGGATGTTTAAAGTTTGCCTCATACGTGTAATTGCACGACGTAATGTTTTCCCTTATTTTTCATGGAGAATGGTCAAAGCTTTTATTTTAGGGCAGAGCAATGTTGTGGTAATTAGTACAATTATATCTGGGTGTTAATGTCTCTTCATAATGGAAGAACATTTTTTGTAGCTATTGGAAGTGTAGAATACCGGTGTATTAATATACATCAGAGAAGAAAAGAGAGAAAACACAACAGCAGGTAACAAAGTGTTCTCTTATATTAATATCGAAGAACAATAAACTTTGTCAGGTACATCGATGACTAATTGGGACAAACCCAGCTCAGTTACATCATTGGGTCATTTTGCTATACCACTCTCCATTTCTGATTAGGACTTGTTTGCAATCAATTGGTCACATTTGAAGGAGTTTTATGTAATATCACAAAAGTAAGAACAGGGGTGGGGGATCCGTCCATCAGTTCTCAGACCATACAACACTGCACACTGCAAAGGTTACAGGGGTGGGGGTTCCATCCGGTGGCATAACCAGAGTTCGATGAGCCCCGATGTGAAATTTGGTTCTGCCCCCCCCCACACACACACACACACACATACTGCCCTTGTAGCATTATAAATCTTAAGAAGACTTAGGAATTGCTCCCCTCCATTCATTATATATTAATGTCCCCTGTCCTGTTATATATGTCTACATGCTGGTATATATGAGTCCAATCCTGGTATATATGGTCCTCCTCCAGGTATAGATGTCTTCCATCCTGGTATATATGTCATCCATTTTGGTACATATGGTCCTCCTCCTGGTATATATGTCTTCATCCTGGTATATAAGCTTCTCCTCCTGGTTTATATGTCCCCAATCCTGGTATGTATGGGCCCATCCTGATATACTGTATATGTCCCAATCTTGCTATATATGCCCGCATTCTGGTATATATGATTCCTTTCTGGGTATATATGATCCTTCTTCTTGTATATAAGTCTTGATTCTGATAGATAGTATTATTATTTATTTATATTGCACCATTAATTCCATGGTGCTGTACATGAGAAGGGGTTACATACAAAATTATAGATATAGTTTACAGTAAACAAACTAACAATGACAGACTGGTGCAGCCAGAGGGGAGAGAGGATCCTGCTGCCAAAACAGCTCAAATTAGGGATAGACATGAGGAAAAGTGATATTTCCCAGAGTTAAAATTTTCATCATTGAGCATTTTGCATGCATAGGACAAGGCCTAGCCCAGTATTTCAAGCTTCATCATTGATCAGGAACAGGGAGATGAGTGACAGGTGTAGGCATAGTGCTCAGAGAGCCCTGATAAATTCACAAAACTCACAACAAAGACACCACAAGAAGAGTCTCCGCATTAGAAAAAGATTAGGCCAGACACTATGAAAGTGGCATTAATTTACTAAGGCTAAAAATTGTAGGACTGTTGGGATGGGGGACCTCAAACCTCATGGAACCACACCAATTAATTTTATGCTCTGCTGCACTCAGGTGGCACAAGTATTAGCTTCATGGACTACTACCAAAGTAATTAATCAGGTGGGTCAGTAACATATATAGGGTTAGTGGGCAGTGAGCCCTCATCCCTCATGCAAACCGCTCCAATAAATTTTTTGTTCCACCACACTCAGATGGCGCAAGTATTAGCTTCATGCAAAGACAGGAGAGGGAGTAACACCATACAAAGTAAATGGTGAATCAAACAAATGCTTTATTAATATACACATGGATAGCTCTTGACATGGCTTTACTAATTTCCCCCAAGGATACCCGGAAGCTTTGGACATTGCTTAAATTTCATCTACCCATCATTGGACAATTCTTTGTTCTATGTAATTTGACTAGGTGATGGTCCGGTCGTGTGGGCCCCCTGAGTAATTAATTTATGCTTCACAGAGCAACGTACAACTTGGCGTTCTCACAATCTTCACAAGGATTTGTGGTTCGATGTTAGTTACAATTGTAGTCCCTTAGACTTCCTACCCCCGGGTTGGGTCTAATGGTTTGAATACATTGAGCTGGTTGGTATGTGCATGCCCCCGTCTATATTAACCATATATTGATGGTCAACACTCATGATGAGTGGATTCTAATACCTCAAACCATGATCTTATAATCAATCTGAATAATGATTCATTCTTACCATATACATAGTGGTTACACATTCATAGGTGTTGACCACTTACGATTTTACATGACATGACTTTCCCGTCAACCATGATCTGAGCAGTGGGCACCTCGGCACCAAATATTCTGGTCCTATGAACATTCAAATACGAGGTCTACTTCATATTTGGTGACCATTCTGACAATTCCTTGGTGTGCCCTCCTGTGATAAATGATGGTACAGTGATCACTGCTATGACGCTACCAGACCTATGACGTACCATAATATATGTAGTAATTGATATTGCTTTTGATACATCACAATGCCGCGTATGCGGGCACCAATCCGCTATGACTCGTCTATGTGGAGCCTTCAGCCGTGTTTGATGGATCTGGTGTCACACTCTTCGCCTCCGTACATGTGATCGTCCGGTTACAACCATACTGTACCCTACCTTTTCCAGGTTAACTTCCCCAGGATTCTCTATTTGAGTGAAATAGCTCCTTTGATATTATTATAATTGGTCTTACCGGCGCAATTGTTGAACATGGTTAATTATGATTATATTAAACATTTTCGGCTTATCATGGCATTGAGGTATGAATGCTTTATTGGGGTATCCTACCATCAGCATGATTAAATATGTTTAATGGTCAATAATTCCAACAACAACATATCAGGGGTCTATACAGGAGCCAGTGCTACATTGTTGGCAACCAACGATATAGCAGTGATTCATATAACAAACTGAATAGGGTCGGCTGTTCTTGACATACATGGTTTGGAGCTTGTTATATGACGGATCCACGGACGTTTATGTGCATTGTTTTGCACCAAGGTCCACATCCAGCTGACTTGCTGGTTCAGTTGACCCACTGGTTTTGGCTGGGGATGTGGATGGTGCAATGTTTCCCACATCATAATTGATTGTGAGCTTCATGGGGCATTACCATCCTTGTGAGTATATTGTGTCACATTCATTTATCTGTACTCGTAATTGTCCTTCTCACAACCTGCAGCGATATATTGGGATTATAATGTGTGCCCACATGTCATAGGGGTGACCTACGTTTTACCATTACTCAAAATGACTCTAGCTGTGGTATATCCGATACAGCAATGTTATCTCATACAATTTTTGCAGCGTATGGGACAACCATCATCTTCATTGGCATCGGCCATGGTCGAGGGTTGCCATCATTGTGGGCCACCTCACTAAGGCTAGGGTCACACTTGAGGGCTGGATGCGATTTTCCATGCGATTTTCACACTTGGATTGTGTGAAAATCGCATGCAAAATCGCATCCATAGGATATAATGGCAAAAACACATGCCCCAATGCCAAAAACGCATGGATGAAGTGCCATGCGTTTTTTGCATGCGTTTTTGGCTCAGCACCAAAAAACGTCTTGAGACTTTTTTGGTGCTTTTCCAAAAACGCATGCGTTTTTTTATCATGAGGCCCTATGGGTCACGCATTCGAAAACGAATTGCACTAAATGGTACCATGCATTTTCGCATGCGTTTTTTAAGGATGCTCCTGACCTAACTGCAAAAACGCAGCCCAAAAATGCAGGCTGTCAGGAACAACCTTAAAAAACACATGCAAGTGTGACCCTAGCCTATCTCTGATAATCGAACTGTTTACATGCTATTGCTTGTTCATATATAATGCCTATACATGGCACTTGCACCTGTTTAACCAGGCGTAGGGCACTCCTGAGGTCTTACAGCCCAATACACATTTTTAACTACTATGTGGATGTGTAAATATACACTATGTAATTTGATCTAATATTCTGGGACTTTAATGCATGGTTGTGTCGAGCCCCAGGCCCTGGGGTACTCAGGTATCAGGCTCGGTGGGATGCTTGGGATGTCACGGGTGACAGCGCCTGAGCCTGTGGCCTGGGTGACACTTCAATAATTGGTGTATTTACAGGGGATTAGAGTTTGTCATGTGACGCCACCTGTAGTACCTGGTGATGGGTCACCAGCTCCGCAACAGTCCGCCGGGGGTAGATGGTATTGCGGCTGAGATGGCAAAGCTCCCTACAGGTGGAGCTCGTCCTCCGGGGCAGCGTAGTGTAAAGGGGCAGCGTGGAGTGGAGCTGTAAGTCAGTGTAAGGGATGTTGAAACAGTCTATAAGGGGCACCGGGAGCGGAGAGGAATGACACCCACACACTGCAGAAGTCTCTTTTACCTTTTACTGGTGTTATAGCAGGTAAAGACGTCCAGGGCACTGACAGGTGACCGGGTGCACAGTGGGTCCAGACAGTAAGTGGGTATAAGGCCTCCTCTGTTCCTCCTTGGTAATTGAAGCCCAGTCTGCATGCAGCCAGACCGGCCTCCTCTCTCTTCTTGTCCTTGCTCTCTCCTCCTGTGCGGTCCACGGGTTACCCTCTCTGATCACTGCCTTGTGATTCCTCACTGCGGTGTCTGGCTCCCTCTCTCTGGACTCACAGGGGGACCGGGTGACTGAAGTCTCCATGATGCAACGGGGGTTTTCTGTAGTCCTACAGTATCCTACAGGTGCGGATCCCCGATGTCCGGTACGTCTCTGGGCAAACTTCCACTAGTTCCTCACTCCCTTTTGGCTCTGTTCCTTGTCTTCTGTCTCCACTCCAAGGCTTGCGGGATGTAGAAGGGCCACTCCGGTTCACTGGCTCGGGCCTAACCGTGGCACCGACCACCAGGACGTCTTCGCAGCTCTCCTAGCGTCTGCACACTCTGACTAACTCCTCCCCCAGCAGCAGTATTTATAGGGGACGTCGCCTAAAGTCAGCGAGTATAGCTCCCCCTACTGTGCCGGGGTGGAAGATGTTGCATGTAGTAAGTACCTACTGTGGAAACCCAGCTGTGCATTAGAAAAGTCTGTGGCTACCAGTGTGAGCAGGGCGCCACAGTTGCATGTGCCTATTGTTCACCATTATTATCATTTTGCTTATGTATGTGCCATAACAGTAACATGATGTATGGTACATTATTATAAACAGACACCCTCCACATAAGGGGGGTGTCACTAATGAGATGCATTGTTACTCATTTACAAACGCTGACCTCTCTATATATATATATATGGTCCGGGTGCTCTACCACCGGAGGTTAACTACCAGCTTACTGCACATTGACAGCCCCTCTGTATGTTCGCCATGATGCTGTGCTTATTTGTCAATTGATATGTATGGTATACTCTATCCAAAGGCTCTTACATAATCACTCATCACAACTTAATCCTTATACTGGCTTATTCCTTATACCATTGTAATCATGCGGCAGTGTGACGCGTCATCATGTACAGTATTACATTTGTTTATTATGTCTTCAATTGTGGCACGGTATAGTTACATACAGCATCTCTGTGTCTAGCTGTCTACCATGACAACCAGCACCGCCACTGACACTTCCAACCTTCTACCGGAAGTCGTCATCATTCTGTTTCATTGGTCTGTCTGACGACGGTCATGTGACCACGTGCACACTTCCGGTGTCACCGGAGGCCCTGGTACAGCTGACGCTGGTCCGGACTTGATCACATAGGTATATAGGGTAGTTTACTGCACAGTGCACCACCTCCCCTGATGAAGCTGTGCCCCAGCAGCGCAACGCGTGGGGCTTGGGTGCCCCCTGGGTTTTGACGGCCCCTATGACTCATGGCGTTTCTCCTGGCACCCCTGACTGCCTCGATGACCTCATGTCTGTGGTGACTATATGACTGACTGGCACTTATTACACTGGTTACAACCTCTCTCACCATATGTGTGCATGCTCATATATATCCTTTTCCAGGACCAGATTACTCACTGATGCTCAGCTGCACAAGATGATACTTGTAGTGTAATGTATTTGGGGCATTACCCCCAGCTGTCACTCCCTTAAGGTTTATTCATCAGCAATTATTCGTCCAATAGTGACACGCCTAAACTGATTATTGATGCCCCATTAATGTTGAATTCCTCCTTTGCACTACACAGTGTATAACTGGGTACCCAGTCACACCAGTTGATATCGATTATGCCATTTACCGGCATTTGACCACCAACTGATGCCCAATTGCACAAGGTGATATTCATATATATATTTCATGTGACTTAAATGGTGCAATGTTTCTGGCTGTCACTTTACCAGCACTTATCCATGATATATTAACTTTGACATTCCTATCTGATTATTGCATCTCATTATTATTGTCCTTATTTCTTGTACTGTGTTGAATTGGGTGTCCTGCCACACCTTGACTGTTATCTGTTGGTGTATTATATTGGTATATACCCTTGGTGGGATTTGTTGTATATGGGTCCGCCGGTTATACGTGGAGCATATTAATATGGTCATCATCATCTCTATCCACGTCATTCCATTTATATACCCGTGTAACCTATAGGGGACCTAGACTACCTGGGCATACCGGCCACCACCTAAGTATCATATATTTACATGTGTTTGATACATTTCCAATTTTATATTTTATATACGCCCTTGAATACATCAGGTCACTATTTCTACCTACTTACAGGCGCATCGGTATATAAACGTTTATATGCAAATTTGTCATATCCGGTTGTTTCCTGTTACATATCTATAACTGTATCACCACTGCATACGGTCTATTGTCGAGCCCCAGGCTCCGGGGTACTCGGGTATCAGGCTTCAAGGGTAGCGTCTGCTCCTGGTACTTTACTGGCATTTGTATTAGCAGCATACAAAATGACAGTGCAGTATTCCTGATGGTGTGAGGTCAGGTTGCCGGATGGGTGGCAGCAGGCAGATCTTAGGTGGTATGGTGGACCCTCGGTGTGTGCCTTCGTGCTCTACCCTCGTCTGTCTCTCTCCTGCTTTCCAGTGGTGGTGAAGTCTGGTTCCTTAAAGCCAACTTGACCTCCTCCTTTCTCCTTTGCTCCCGTCGGATAACCCTCTGCTGGCTGACCGCTGAACCATCAAGTGGTGTCTGGTACCCTCTTTTGGTTGCTCAGGTTCCCGGGAGAAGTGTAGACTCCACGGGTCTCCGGATTTTCTGTGGCCCTAAAGTATCCCACAAGTGCGGGCTCCGGGCTTCCTTCAAGTCCTTTCAAGCCCTTTCCTTTCTCTGTCTCCTCACTCACGGGTTTGGTCTGGCTGTCACGGCTTTTGTGTGATGGGTCCCTCTCTCTCAAGGTCACTAGCCCTAGTTTGATGGCTGTGTTCCTAGACCGTGGTGGTAGGTAGGCTGCAGGTCATAGAGTCCCTGCCCCACGTCGGTATGTCCTGATTAGGATCTTATAGTGCCCGGTCACTTCTACAGAGCCAGCTCTCTAGCTGTAATGGCGTAGCCTGCAGTGTCCCAGGTATGGCTGTGGGATCACCAGGCTCCCTCTTTCTCACTGTCACTCAGCTTCAGGGTATCCCCGGGCAGCTAGGGTCTTTACAGCTACCAGGCCCTTGTCCTCCCACCTTTCTCTGTCAAGCTGTGGGGTGTATCGGCTTGTGGCTATCTTCTCCTCGCCTCCGGCTGTGGAGCGAGCTTTCTCTCCTAGGAATATTGCCTTTAGGATTCTGCGTCCTCCAGGGAACCTCTCCTCCTGGGAATGTCTGTTGTTCTGTCTGCCTCCAACTTAATGCTCCCGTGTTTTATTCCGGTTCCTCCACCCACTTGGTCAGTGCTGTTCTACGCTCCACCCACACTATTCTTAACCCCTGCTACCCCTTGCCCAATCTAGAGTCCTAGGTGTAGGGTTGGCGTGTGTATCTGTGTGGGTGTTTTTCAGTCAACCGTCTCTACCTTACTTGGCTGCAGTTCACCCTGTGGCCGCCCTGGACTTAGGGGCACCATACTTATCTATCAGGACCCCACAAGCAGTGGTGAGAGAATGCTGGCTGCCGGGCATGACAAAACCTCCAAGGCACGACCGACGAGCTCAGGACACTGCTCCATTTTTGAAGCCCAAAATGCAAAAGGATCCATGACATGGATATTGAGCTCTAGATACTCCTGCACCATCCTCTCCAGTCATTCACTATGTGTCAGATATACTCAGTTCTGCTGGTGGACAGGCTTGTTTAAAAAATTGGTCAAACAACTCCCAAAAATTGCTTCTGACAGTTACATTGCTGCAGTTAATATTTAGAAGTGTAGGTCTGCGATGCGTAGTGTGTGCCTCACTGATGTGTTGGGGAAAACCAGTTGTAAGATTGTATACCAGCTTTATTTGATACTCCAGCAAGGCGGGAAGAATCTGGCTAAATTTACTCTTGTACCGCGGCTCCAACAGTGTGGCAACCCAATAGTCATCGGTAATTTGAATCCTAACAATACGGGCATCATGTTGCAATACCAATGGCCCCAGAAGATCTGCACTGCAGCATCGGCCATCTATCTTAATTGCCGAAACCCACGGTTGGTGTCACAAATAAATTTCCCATATAAACTTTTCCCCCATTTATTGACCCCGCCAGAGGAGCCACTGTGACATCCCTGACAACTGAAGGCCCGGCTCCGAGTGTCCCACGGGCCTGGTGGACGCATCAATAACATTTGGAGGACTGATAGGGAGCCTTTATACTTCATGGAGGGCAATTTGAGGGACATTATACTGCTTGCAAACAATTATACAATGTGAAGGTTGTGTGGGGTCCATCACACTGTGCGGAGGGCTGAGTGGGGGTCATTATACTATGTGGGAAGATAGTAGGGGTCATTATACTGAGCAGAGGGCTGTGTGGGGCCATTATACAGTTTGTAGGCCCATTATACTACATTGTACCTGTATGACTTGATTGTCCACATTGATTGTACCTGTCCTAGTCAGCCCTTTCCATATACAGTTAGGGCCAGAAATATTTGGACAGTGACACAATTTTCGCGAGTTGGGCTCTGCATGCCACCACATTGGATTTGAAATGAAACCTCTACAACAGAATTCAAGTGCAGATTGTGACGTTTAATGTGAAGGGTTGAACAAAAATATCTGATAGAAAATGTAGGAATTGTACACATTTCTTTACAAACACTCCACATTTTAGGAGGTCAAAAGTAATTGGACAAATAAACATAACCCAAACAAAATATTTTTATTTTCAATATTTTGTTGCGAATCCTTTGGAGGCAATCACTGCCTTAAGTCTGGAACCCATGGACATCACCAAACGCTGGGTTTCCTCCTTCTTAATGCTTTGCCAGGCCTTTACAGCCGCAGCCTTCAGGTCTTGCTTGTTTGTGGGTCTTTCCGTCTTAAGTCTGGATTTGAGCAAGTGAAATGCATGCTCAATTGGGTTAAGATCTGGTGATTGACTTGGCCATTGCAGAATGTTCCACTTTTTTGCACTCATGAACTCCTGGGTAGCTTTGGCTGTATGCTTGGGGTCATTGTCCATCTGTACTATGAAGCGCCGTCCAATCAACTTTGCAGCATTTGGCTGAATCTGGGCTGAAAGTATATCCCGGTACACTTCAGAATTCATCCGGCTACTCTTGTCTGCTGTTATGTCATCAATAAACACAAGTGACCCAGTGCCATTGAAAGCCATGCATGCCCATGCCATCACGTTGCCTCCACCATGTTTTACAGAGGATGTGGTGTGCCTTGGATCATGTGCCGTTCCCTTTCTTCTCCAAACTTTTTTCTTCCCATCATTCTGGTACAGGTTGATCTTTGTCTCATCTGTCCATAGAATACTTTTCCAGAACTGAGCTGGCTTCTTGAGGTGTTTTTCAGCAAATTTAACTCTGGCCTGTCTATTTTTGGAATTGATGAATGGTTTGCATGTAGATGTGAACCCTTTGTATTTACTGTCATGGAGTCTTCTCTTTACTGTTGACTTAGAGACAGATACACCTACTTCACTGAGAGTGTTCTGGACTTCAGTTGATGTTGTGAACGGGTTCTTCTTCACCAAATAAAGTATGCGGCGATCATCCACCACTGTTGTCATCCGTGGATGCCCAGGCCTTTTACAGTTCCCAAGCTCACCAGTCAATTCCTTTTTTCTCAGAATGTACCCAACTGTTGATTTTGCTACTCCAAGCATGTCTGCTATCTCTCTGATGGATTTTTTCTTTTTTTTCAGCCTCAGGATGTTCTGCTTCACCTCAATTGAGAGTTCCTTTGACCGCATGTTGTCTGGTCACAGCAACAGCTTCCAAATGCAAAACCACACACCTGGAATCCACCCCTGACCTTTTAACTACTTCATTGATTACAGGTTAACAAGGGAGACGCCTTCAGAGTTAATTGCAGCCCTTAGAGTCCATTGTCCAATTACTTTTGGTCCCTTGAAAAAGAGGAGGCTATGCATTACAGAGCTATGATTCCTAAACCCTTTCTCCGATTTGGATGTGGAAACTCTCATATTGCAGCTGGGAGTGTGCACTTTCAGCCCATATTATATATATAATTGTATTTCTGAACATGTTTTTGTAAACAGCTAAAATAACAAAACCTGTGTCACTGTCCAAATATTTCTGGCCCTAACTGTATAAAGGGCCATGGAATCTAATGGAGCTATATAAATATTAATAATAATGGGGGCTTTGTGGAGGTCACAGTTGGGGATTATACTATGTTGGGGTCACCACTGATTGCTGGGCTAGTCAAGGGATAGTACAGTTCATTTGAGGGCTCATACTGTATATTAGGGGCTATGTGAGGGCTCATACTGTATATGGTGGGCTATGTTGGGGCTCATACTGTATGTAGGGGGCTATTGGGGGCTCATACTGTATATAGGGAGCTCTGTGAAGGTTCATAGTGTACATAGGGGCTCAAACTGTGTATAGAGTGCTCATGCTGTATATAGGTGGCTCATGCTGTATATAGGGGCTATGTCAGGGCTTCTACTGTATTTGGGGGCTATGTGGGGGCTCAAACTGTATATAGGGGGCTTTGTTGGAGCTCATACTGAATATGGGGGCTATGTGGGGGCTCATATAGTATATAGGGGACTCATACTGTATATAGGGGGCTATGTGTGGACGGGTTGCCTTGTAAGTCCACTTACTGGCTTTTAGCTTCTTCTTACAGCATCACTCAATACGCATATCAAACCTGACGTAATGGCACAGCCTTTTTGACTGCTTTGTTTTTTCTAACTTATCCTTTGAATACACATTAAAAGTTTGGTTTTAGACCTTTTAAGGACGAGCACATTGTAAGGAACTTCAAGAAACTGCGCCTAAGTTTTCAAAAAAAGAAAATCAAATGTGTTATTCGTGCTAAAACAACAATAAAATAATAGAGTCAATTGCAATGAATAAAACTTCAATTATAGTCATGCACACAAAGCCATGCAGATGAAAAGCAAAACCTTCCGTGTCACATAACGACACCTCACACAACCGAAGGCGCTAATTGTTTAACGATTCAATACTTGCTGACGTATATCATCAAGGTAAAAGCAATTGTGAAGGTAGCGACTACTTTAAAGTGATATCATATTGTACAATATCGGTTAGTGATATATAATAGCGTAAAGGTTAATTGACACTTTTAAGTACGGAGGTCAACGGCAATTCATGAGAAATGCATTTAGAGAGAAAAGCAAATATATCTATGACTCACCGCGGCCGGGTGCTTAGGCTTCGGGCACTAGCTACTGTCACGGTTCGGTGCTGGAGGCTAAGAGGGCCCGGTGGTCAAAGGAAAAGGGGATTGGGTAAATGATCAAGGTTGTCTCGTGACGCCACCTGTGGGTGTCCGGTGATTGCACCGGCGCTGCTAGGACCTCCGGGGGATGTGCGGCAGCTAGATGGAAAACGCTCCCCACAGGACGAGCGGGAGTCCCCGGAGTCGGTTGGTGGAGTGGAAAGGAATAGGGTAGCGCAGTCGGTGTAGAGCGACCGGAATGAGGGACACGTACACATAAAGTCTTTTGGGTACCTTTACTGGTGTCTTCAGGTACGCTCGGCCGGGGATGAGGTAGACACTTCTGGATTTTTCCACAGCAAGCAGGGATATAAGCTTTCTATTAACCGTCGTTCTGTTAGAGTCTGGCAGGCATGAAACCCGACCAAACCGGTACTGCACTTTCTTGTGTGACTCGTTACACCCGGGTTTGTTGCACTGGGGGCACTTTAAAGGAATACTGCCGAATTCTCGACTCCGGGCTCTCATCTGGTGGTGCTTCGGGCGTCCGGGGACCTAAACCCTCTTGTTGTGGTGCTGGTTTCTCTACAGTCTGCACTGTGGCTTTTGTAGCTCGGACCCAGTGACCGGAGTTCTGTTAGGGTGAGTCTGGATGACTCCTCTGCCCTATTCAGTACTTGTCTCCTGTTCCTATGACCCCTGTTCCAAGGGTCTACCACTTTTCAGGTGTAACTGGTATGGGCCTAGTGTGGCTCCAGTACCAGGTCAGTTCTCCTAGCTGTTCACAGTTCTGTAGTGACTGCACACTCCGCAGTTTCTCCCTCCAGGACCCGTATTTATAGGGGGAACTGGCTTAAGGCAACCAGTGGAGCTCCCCCTACAGGCCTGGGGTGAAAGGGGTGTTGTTAGTTAGTGGGGTCTGCTTGCTGTGTACTTTCCATCCATGTCCTAAGAGTTCCTGTGGTGCCCCAACCAGGGTGCCACATCTATATACTGGATATGTTTCCATAAGGACTCAAAGCTCCTCTTTAGTAGTGGAATTCATAACTTTGCTTCAATATTGTATTGTTTGTACAATTATTATTAGTGTTTCTACATTCACTTTTATATTTGGGGCGTAACTTTAATGGGTGCACCCGGACCCTGGAGCATGAAGAGCCCAAATGGCCCTTTTGGCCCATATTAAAAGACTACTACAGACCCATGATAGCTGGGATTATGCCACTATTTAGTACAGACTAATAAGGTGTCATGGGTGTTTGCCGTCCTTGGGAGACCTTTAACGAGTCTGGGACCTGAGAGTCACATTTCTTTTTAAATCTATATTTTTTTCTTTTGGTGCTGCAGGGTTTAAGGATTCGTTCCTTTCTGGTAGTTCTTTATTAGTCCCATATCAGGTTTAGCCTTTCAGTGACCACTCCCTTTCACTATAAAATGTCATGTGTCCTTCCATCTGCTGCTGGTTATAGAATCCTTTTCTATGCTGACCGTTGTGGAAGGAGCAAGTCTCTTGGAGTTGCTGATGTTATGCACTTACAGCTCTGGAGCTTTGCTGCATTTGTGTAGTTAGAGGTTATCCTTTTTTTGTCCATTTCTATTTATGTCCTTCTTTTTTGTCTCTTAGTACAGCAGTGGTGAGACTCATCAGCCATTGCACTAACCAGGGGGAGTGGAGGAATAGCGAGGGCCTAGGCAGGTGATTGCAACGGGGTGAAAGACCCGTATAGGGACATTAAGAAGCAGAGTGTACAGACACAGGTACGTGTCTCGTCTCTAGCTGTATCTAGGGGCTTCCTTCCTTTCCATCCCCGTTGTTGCCTTTGTGATGGCCGTACGTTGGTCATTCTCGCACCCGTATGTGACACATGGATCTTCTCGGAATAATGTCCCGTGAAGATTTATTTCTATTGACCTCAATGTGCACCGCTATGTCTGATTAGATGACTCTGGGGCATAATACCGGCCTCTGGGCAGAGTCTTCGGCGGGGAAGAGAGATGAGTGACCCCTTAATCAATGACTGAAGGTCGGCAGATGGCAGGAAGAAAAATAATGAGACAGGCATATCCGCCCACTGCACTTGTGATTGAAACTTCAGAGATGGATTGCTCTTTAATTTCCAAAAGTAAGGCTTTTATAAAAATGAAACACGCAGAAGACACAACACTGATAACAACAAGCATAGATGGAATGAAGGACTAATTACAGAGAGTCAAGATGGAAAGCTCCAACATGGGACCTACTCAACACAGAGAAGACAAAGATACTGACTACTGCCAGGTACAACTGGGACACATGAGATGGACGGAAATGAACTGGAAGTGGTAAAGACTTCACCCTACTCGGATCAATGATCACTCAAGATGCAGCGACGGCAACGGAAGTCAACAGGAGAAAAGCTATGGGCAAATCACCAATTAAGTCACTGGACGAGGTCTTCACATCAAGGGACATTTCACTGGTGATGAAGACACGGCTCCTACATAGTCTGGTCTATTCTGTAGTAACATTTCACTGGTGATGAAGGCACGGCTCGTACATAGTCTGGTCTATTCTGTAGTAACATTTCACTGGTGATGAAGACACAGCTCGTACATAGTCTGGTCTATTCTGTAGTAACATTTCACTGTTGATGAAGACACGGCTCGTACATAGTCTGGTCAATTCTGTAGTAACATTTCACTGGTGATGAAGACACGGCTCGTACATAGTCTGGTCAATTCTGTAGTAACATTTCACTGGTGATGAAGACACGGCTCGTACATAGTCTGGTCAATTCTATAGTAACATTTCACTGGTGATGAAGACACGGCTCGTACATAGTCTGGTCAATTCTATAGTAACATTTCACTGGTGATGAAGACACGGCTCGTACATAGTCTGGTTTTTACTTGAGTAACAAATGGATTTGAAACCTGGATGACAAAGAACCAAGACAGAAGAAGAATTAACGCCTTCGAAAGGTCGAGCTGTAGATGGATGTTATCAATACCATGGGTGGCAAGAAGAACAAACACATCAATACTGGAACAAATCAAGCCAGACATGTCACTGGAAGGAAGATCACCAAGATACGACTTGTCTACACATCATACGAAGAGAGCAATCACTGGAGAAGGACATCATGGTGGGAAGAATAGAAGGAACAAGGCTAAGAGGGATACTATCAAGATAACAATGGAGAAGATAATGGTGGACATATCTAGGCTTGGAGAAGACCCTGGTGGATCTATCTAGACTTGGAAAAGACCCTGGAGGACCAATCTAGGCTTGAAGAAGACTCTGGTGGATACACAGTATCTAGGCTTGGAGAAGACCATGGAGGACCTATCTAGGCCTGGAGAAGACCCTGGTGGATCTATTTAGGCTTGGAAAAGACCCTGGTGGACCAATCTAGGCCTGGAGAAGACCCTGGTGGACCTAACTAGGCCTGGAGAAGACCCTGGTGACCTAGCTAGGCCTGGAGAAGACACTTACAGAGCTATAACTTGTTGGCTTAATTTGCTTATTTCTCCGCTTGATCTTTTACTCTCAATTCATGGGTAAAAAGTGTATTCAGTAAAGACATTTCCTTATTACGTATATAGGAGATGAGAGTTGGTGCCTTTAAAATTCTATGGAGGAGGAGGAGCTTGAGGCCGAAATAGACATTCTACTCAAAGTTCTACTAGAACAGCAGTTCTCCATAGAACTTTGTAAGCACCAACTGTCATCTTCTATCTCAGTAATGGAAAAACCTGTATTCACTGAAGACTTTTTTTTACCCATGAGCTGAAAATGTTGAGAATGATTACTGTTGACCTATTACATGTCATTGTCATTCTATTCAGTCATTAGCTCCCCCTTAATGTGATTGTGGGGCCCCAAGAGGTCAGTGTTCTGTTGAAGACCTTTATGTCTATCATCATGGAGCTTTGTTGAAATCCAGCCTGGATCCAGGCTTCAAAAGAGATCATGATTTTTTACATATACAGCTATAAAGTGATATTGCTGTATACTGTATATATAGCACAAGTGATCAGAATGATCGTAGGTTCAAGTCTCCAAATGGGAATAATAAATATAATAAAAATAATTAAATTACATAGAAGATCAAATTTTTTTACTTTTCCTTTTGCAATTTCACCACAGTTGGATTTTTGTCCCTTTTCCAATACAATATGTGGTAAAATGAATAATGTCATTCAAAAGTACAACTCCTCGTTCCGCAAAAAACAATTCCCTATACATATACGTCGACAGAAAAGTTAAAATGGACGTTACGAATCTTGGAGGAAGAGGAGGAAAAATCCCAAACAGGAAGCTGGCCACGTTGGAAAGGGGTAAGAGGAGTCAAAAGCTTCAATATTTGGGCAATTTTAACAAAATTGCGTCTTACAAACTAAGGCTGGCTTCACACCATGGTTCTTTGGATCCAGGGCTGTCCAGTGTGAACCGGACACCCCCGGATCCGATTCCAGCCCCATAGTAACCCGGATACGCCGGATGAATGTATTTTGGCATCCGGTTTTTTTTTTTTCAGAGCATGCACCATTTTTGTGTCTGTAGAGAAAATTCTCCCCAAATCGGATCCTCCCGGATTCTCCCGGATCTGGGGCAATCCGGCGCTCCCTAACATGGGAGCCTATGGGGCCGGATTGCCCCGGTTCGGGGTGATCCAGGAGCTGGACACCTGCGGCTGCACGCCGCTGTTATTTCAGGACTGCGGCTAGCTCCATGCGGTCCTGAATCATCAGCAGCAGCAGATGCGTCCGGCTGCACACTGGACCAGAGGGCATATTTGCCCTCCGCTTCTGTGTGTTGATCCGGTCCGGGGCTGTCAGGTTCATCCCTGACAGCACTGGATCGGATCTTGCCGTGGTGTGAAGCCAGCCTAAGAAGTCAGTCATTCATAGATAACAGAGTGGATTTTATGCCCGCGTAGGTATCACTTGGCTGTGCGATGTTTGTCAGCCACAATCCTTTTAAGTATTCATCGTAACCACACGGTTCATACATTGGGTATAAAAATTAATCCGATATTTGAAGAAATGATTGCTTTCCCTGGTATATTGTCTCAGTTTGTTGTTGTCGTGACATCGAGCAGCAATTGTAAAAAACCAAAGCCTTACTATTTATTCTGCATTCCCAAAGTGGAGACTTGACGAAACGTTCTGAACTCCACACGTCTTCGCCTCAACTGCTTCATTCATGCTTGGAAGAATTGTAATTTGTTCTTTACTGAAGTTGTCGCCTGCGGCCCTGAGTCAATTCTTGTACTACGTATTGATTCAATTCCTCGCTGTTCTAAAAATTATTCCTGTAAGTTTCTCTGCAGGTGGCTAAAATTTGAGACAATTGTGGGATTTTACAAGCAGCGCCGCCGACGGTTGTGTGCTGGGTTTTTATGTGTCAACTGTCTGATGATGAAAGATTATATTTGATTTTTACTCTCATAGAAGCTTCAAGTACAAGAGAATTATATTTACTTGTCTACTGATGGGAATTCCCTAAAGCGAATTGTTCATTTCTGGCCCTTATCTGCCTGGTATCATGCATTTGACACAAATTTACCCTTTTTCTGTCTCCATTTCTTATTTTCAGTCGTCTCTGAGCGGCTGGAGGCAAGATGTTGTGTTTTGCCTCGGTCTCAGTACTTGATCCGGTGTCCTTTTGCTACGTGATTCTTCCCTGCTGAGCCACAGCTTGTGTTAGGACTTTGGATTTTCTATTGGCATTCTGTGCATCTTGCCCCTTTTCAAGATGGTGTCCACTGCTTCGTTCTTGTACATGTGATCCTCCTCTCTGCCTTGATAAACATCAGCCTGCCGTCTAACCCTGCCTGAGCATTGAGTTGAATTTCTGGCTCCCTGTGATCCTCAAGTGAACCTCCTCTGGCATTGCACTCCAGCTTTACCTGTGTCTGCAGTCCTTCACCAACTTCTATACCTGTTCAGTTCTTCTCCTACAAACCTGCTTCTGTGCTGTGTGTTTCAGAGTCAGCTTCAGCCTGCCTGCCCTGTGAAACATAAGCCACGTGTGCTGCAAACTTTGCAGCTTCCATGTTAGTTTTGTGCAGTTGTAGTTTCTCTGGACTTTGTGGGACTTTTCTTGAACTACACTGCACAGTTTCAAGTTCAGGACTTGTTGTTGTGACTACCTTTCTCAGACCTTCCTGGGAATTACTAAACTCATAGACTGTTTCTGATGTGAGTTGCTTCTAAAGAGACTTTCCTGTTTGTTGCTGTTTGATGAACTTGCTCACTTTCTGCATCTCACGTTTGTTGCCTGCCACATGTGTTTAATACAGTATTATTCACATTAGTCTCAGAGTGTCATAAGCTATTAGATTCCTGAGTAAATCCTTACAATACATTAAAGCCTAGTTGGTCTCTGTCCAAATGCTGATTTTTTTTATCTTTTCTTCTTCTGGTTTGCAGTCAGTCAAGTGTTCTCACTGTTTGTCTCTGTCCTTTCACATCCTGGATGAGGCTATTTATGCTCTCCATGCACCAGCTTTCTTTGCTGGCTGTATTTCTATGTGGATTTCTGCCAAGGAGTTCCAGCCCTGCAACTAACTTACTTTCTGGAAGAAACCAGTATTTGCTCTGTGTATTTCTCATTTACTTTACTTACACTTATCTTCTGTTTTCTGTTGAGTGTGTAGGAGATTACCCTTGCTTGCATTATTATTTATCCTTTGTCCCCCTTGGGCACATGATTTATGTTTGCTCACCTTTGGTTGTTCTCCACCCCTGCACACTGCCTTATCAGTGGCGTAACTTGAAGCTCAGGAGCCCCAATACGAAAACTCCACCGGGGAATTATTGCAAATCTTTAATAGCAATATTATTTTTCTATAGGCCAAAGTGATTTTTGGGACTCCCTAAGCTCCAGGGCCTGGGTGCGATTGAACACCTGCACCTGTTGTAGTTACACTCCTAGCCTTTATCCAAGTTAGTTGTGCATAGCGGCCTCCCCTCTGGTTCCTCAGGACTGTGAAATCTGTGAACACCCACAGGAAAAAAAAAGCAGTAGAAGAAACGCAGCATTTATGCTACATGTAAACACGGCTACAGAGTCAAAACATACGATAATATAAAAAACGGATACAACGCGTTTCGGGGGTATGCCTTGCTTTATAGGTAAAGGATAATTACAGCTTGCTAGGTATTCACATGAGGGTGTGGGTATAACCACCCTTGTCCAATCAGTCTCATTGTCTTCTTCAGCTATAGGGCTTCATTACATAGTAAAAACAAACATCCACAAAACAGCAATCACTATGCTAAAAACCCCTAAGAACATTATATCAATAAAATTACTATCCACAAAAAATCTTGAATTACATAAAAGTTAACAAAAAAAGAAAAAAGTAAATGTTTTAAAATGTTTTTTTTTATAAAAAAAATTTTCCTGAGGGTTTTTTTTTGTTTTTAAAAGGGAATATAAATATATCTACTAAATTCTTTCCACAATATCATTGAGGCTATTTGGATGCAATGTTTGAAGGCGGTAAATCCAATGTCTCTTTGCGATTAAGCAGAGAATTTCTGTTGATAGTTTCCACAGGTATTTGTTCTAGAAGTGTCACCATTATATTAAAATTCTTATCGTGCTTGAGTAATAAATGTCTCGACGACAAACTATGTTTTAAAAACCCCTGTTTTGGTCTATTTCTGTGCCCATTCATACGAGCATGTAAAGTCTGCAGCGTTGTGCGCCCCACGTACTGCAGCCCACAGCTACAATCAATAACGTAAACAATATAATCGCCATGGCAACTCAGATTCTGTTTTATTTCAATGATTTCACCTGTACTTTTGCTTGCAATCTGTTTCACACCATGGTTCAGAATCCCACACGTGTGACATTTCCTGCATCTAAAAACTCCAATCTCATGATCTTTACTTTTTCCATTTTTTGCAGATCTTTTTTTATCATCTCTTAACCTACTTGGGGCTATTAGACTTTTTATCATTTTCCCCCTTCTAAATGTTATACCTGGTTCTGAGGACAGACATTTTCCCAAAATCGGATCCTGTTGTAAAATATACCAGTACTTTTTCAGAATCCTGCGTATCGTTTTATTCCCCCTATTATAAGTCGTGATAAAATTTAATTTCCACCTGCCTCCTTCTCTATCCTCATTTTCTTCACCTTCTTTTTTACTCAAACAATCCTCCTGCTTCTTTGCCCTGTTTTTTTTTTATATGCGGCATGAACCAATTTTTTGGGATATTACATCATATGTATTTTTAGTCAGATACCTGAGGAAGGCCTTGTCCCCGCCGAAACGCGTTGTATCCGTTTTTTATAGTTTCGTATGTTTTGAGCAATACATTTTATTTGTGGACGAGAAGTTCTTAAAATCATTACCACGGGGAGCGCGGCCACCATAGAATTGGATTACCTCCTATTGAACCTTTATGCCTGTGGGAATCTGTGGCAGGACCCAACACAGGATCAATTCAAGGCAAGCATCAGATCCGGATAAATATCCGAAGCGTGAGGAGGCTTTGGAAAAAAACATATGCTTGAAGTTTTATGGCAAGAGGTGAGTGCATAAAACTTCATTAAAAGGGCACCAGAGTTATATTGGTACCGTGCTTAGACTGGCGCCGCATGTTTAGTTTTTTATACATACCCTACAGGGAATCACCTTACTTCAATAGTTTTTTTTATGTAATTATTTTGTAATTTTATAGGAAGAAAAAAATCTCTTTTATTCACCCCCTAGAATACAGGGACATAGAGATACATTGTACACAGCAGTGTATTTCTAAATCGCTGTATAATCTGCCTGTGAAGTCGGAGCCTCCAAAGCGGGTTCAAATTTACAAAATTCTCCCCAGTAACTTCACCAGGACCCGTGGTTAAAGGCCCCGTCACACCTGGTGATTGGGCTGGAGATGTCGGTGGCGACTGGCGGGTGCGCGCACGTTTTTGGCGTCCCGCCAGCGTCACCGTCCCCCATTTACACGTGGCGACATCTCCAGCCCCACGCCGGCGATCACACAGGTGGCATCGCCACCGGGGTGTCTGAAAACCCCAGCGGCGATGCAGGACAATGGGAGCCTATGGCTCCCATCGCCTGACAGCTTGCCGGTGGCCGGTTACATGGGGCGATGTGTGCACATCGCTCCAGATCGGTCGCCTGGTTTCAGAGCACTGCTCTGAAACCAGGCAACCTCCCGGCGGCGCCGACATCACCCCTTTACATGAGGTGACATAGGGGCACCGATAGGCCACGCCCCTACGTCGCCTATGTAATTGGCGGCGATGTGGCCTGGTGTAACGGGGCTTTAAGAGTTTAGCTTGCAACTGTAGAGGATCTTGGTTCAAGTCCCAGAGCCATTCACATAAAAGAGGAAGTTAAATGTTTTCAATTGGAAAGAAATTGACATATTTGCTATTTTTTTACATTATTTTTTAGTAATTTTATAGGAACAAAACAAACTGATTATTTTTCACCTCTAGAACACAGGTACATAGAAGTATACGGCTATGTACAGATGTATCTCTATGTACCTGTATACTATGCTTCTCGGTTTCCCGCCTGAACTACAACTAAAGTATGTCAAATCCTCCTATCTCTCCCAGTCTATGCGGTGGCTCATTGGTAGAGCTACTTCCTGCAAAGTTTATGTGGTTTACGAGTTTGGGTGGGGGGGGACCAGAGAAGAAAATTGTTTAACTTTTGTAAGTGAGAAGAGAGATCCCATCCACCAAGGAGAAATGGAGCTGGTGAGGAGAGGTGAGAGAAAGCTGCGAGAAAAGCATGGGTTACCAGGACAATGGGACTGAGTCGTCAAATCAGGACAGTCATGCTCAATCCAGGGCAGCTGAGAGCTATGGTTCTGGCTTTCATAGAGTTGCACTGACAGCTAGTGATGTAACGTCTTGCTTCTGGCTAGATAGTAGATAGCCCTTGGGTCCTCTGTATATATGAATGCAGAAAGTGGCCCCATTGAAGGTCCCCGGCTATCAAAAGACTAAGACTCGATTTTGGAGTAATCTATAAAGCAGGAGCCAGTTGTATGAGTAGAAACTGTTAGTTACAGCAAATTGCTAGAGTAGAGGAGCTCAGAAGACACCCTCTACTTCCTCAATGCCAGAAGACAATGATGTCATGGGTCTTCTTCATGAAGAGGTATATAGATGATTTGCCCATTGTAAGGGAGCCAAAACCTAGCCATTGAGCTGACCCATCACACCAAGCGGATAGGTTGTCCAACGCTCCCAAGGGCAGTCTTGCTCAACTGGTTGGAGAATAGGCTCGGGACCTTTTTCCTCTGTGAGACATGTTGCGATGCAGTCTCATAGTTTGGTTTTGGGTTGAGCGAAAGCTTTAGTCTGATTGATTTTTACCTCTTCGTTAGCCATTGACTTGAGCATGAGAACATCCAGATGACATTTGTGCATATTCTTTTTTTTTTCCTATTTGTAAAATGTCACGCCTTGTGAAATGAAAGTTACAATAATTATTTCCAATATACCGAGCCTCTCTCCTGACCTATATTGGAAATCACACAGGAATGTTATACATCTCACATACAAAACTTCCAGCAAACAATGCAGAAGTGCTTTCAACAGAGTCACGATTTCCGCCGCTGCTCTTGACATTTGACGCTCAAGGACATTGGAGATTCCATTTAAGGAGGATTCAACTTTCTATAGAAAACATCAGGAAAGTTTTAGTTTATAAAGTGCAATTATAAACTATGATAATAGATGGAGACATCTTCAGAATCTACAATTTGCTGGTGTTAATCCTGTGGAAGAAAATGCACAAGGTCAATAAGGCTGGAAAAGCTTCTTAGCATGTCTATGGGACCGTTAAAGTAAAGTTGTAGTTTAAGGGTAAGTGCACATTACCCGGCGTGTTTGTCGGCGGCTGCTGGCGGGACCCGCCAGGAAGCTCCGGCGCCGTGCACCGGCTTCTTGGCGGGTATGAGCTGCGGGAGCCGGGCGGTATCCGGCGGCTGCCCAGCGGGTTCTCGGCGGCGATTCTGCAGCGGCTGGAAGCAGCACATGATTCTGCTTGCAGCCGCTGCAGAACCGGCCGGTTTTTAGAACATGGTCATTCTTTGCTAACCCGCTGGGAAACCTGCGGGTTAGCAACGGATGACGCTAGGTAACCGCCGGTATGTGCACAGGCTTGGCCGGGTTACATTAGTTTCAATGTTAATCCAAACGTCGGTTTGGATTAACATAAATTTAAATAAAACTAATGTATGCAAAACGGCGGTTTACACAGGTAAACCGCCGAAAACCCGCCCAGTGCGCACATACCCTAATGGTGTTTGGATAGTTTTTTTTGTTTCATAGATGGTTCCCTAAAAATTAAATCAATCACAAGAAAATTATTTTGCAAAAAAACATTAGTCATCAGCTGTAATCTGTGTGAGAACCTGGTGTCAAGGGTTACATTTACCTTCAGTGGCGCCTCAACTTAGAATTATATGGTGCCCTTAAGAAATGGGCTATCCAAGTATTCCCCATGAAGTCAATTCTTAGTCAGCTCTATCCTATTTGTGGAAATCCTACAAATCATTAACAAGAGACCCCCCCCTGTTGTCAGTAGAGGGTCCCAGAAATCAGATTGGCATCCAAGCTCCAAGGAAGATCAATTATTAACACTGCATACACTCCACGAGATAGAAATTGTAACACCGAGAAGTAAAAGTCATGGAGTTATGGAAATGACAAGAAGAATATGAAGAACCGGTTACGAGGTTGCAACAACGCAGAAAAGGCAACTCAATGATGAATCACAACAAAGAGTACTCATCGAATAATTCAGTCTAATAACAAATTGGCTCTAATGAGGTTATGGTTCACACAGATCGTCTACTTATGGCATTGTCCAGGTTTCAGTCTTCAGTCTTCTGGTTCCACCTGGAGTTGATGTTCAGTATTGGGTCTTCTGGTTCCTTCTGAGTCAATAGTCAGTATTGGGTCTTCAGGTTCCTTCTGGAGTCGATGTTCAGTATTTGGTCTTCAGGTTCCTTCTGGAGTTGATGTTCAGTATTCGGTCTTTGGGTTCCTTCTGGAGTTGATGTTCAGTATTTGGTCTTCGGGTTCCTGCTAGAGTCAATGTTCAATATTGGGTGTTTGGGCTCCTTCTGGAGTCAATGTTCAGTATTGGGCCTTCAGATTCCTTCTGGAGTCGATGTTCAGTATTGGGTCTTCAGGTTCCTTCTGGAGTCGATGTTCAGTATTTGGTCTTCAGGTTCCTTCTGGAGTTGATGTTCAGTATTCGGTCTTTGGGTTCCTGCTAGAGTCAATGTTCAATATTGGGTGTTTAGGCTCCTTCTGGAGTCAATGTTCAGTATTGGGCCTTCAGATTCCTTCTGGAGTCAATGTTCAGTATTCAGTCTTTGGGTTCCTTCTGGAGTTGATGTTCAGTATTGGGTCTTCAGGTACCTTCTGGAGTTGATGTTCAGTATTCGGTCTTTGGGTTCCTTCTGGAGTTGATGTGCAGTATTTGGTCTTCAGGTACCTTCTGGAGTTGATGTTCAGTATTCGGTCTTTGGGTTCCTTCTGGAGTTGATGTTCAGTATTGGGTCTTCAGGTACCTTCTGGAGTTGATGTTCAGTATTCGGTCTTTGGGTTCCTTCTGGAGTTGATGTTCAGTATTCGGTCTTTGGGTTCCTTCTGGAGTTGATGTGCAGTATTTGGTCTTCAGGTACCTTCTGGAGTTGATGTTCAGTATTCGGTCTTTGGGTTCCTTCTGGAGTTGATGTTCAGTATTGGGTCTTCAGGTACCTTCTGGAGTTGATGTTCAGTATTCGGTCTTTGGGTTCCTTCTGGAGTTGATGTTCAGTATTCGGTCTTTGGGTTCCTTCTGGAGTTGATGTGCAGTATTTGGTCTTCAGGTACCTTCTGGAGTTGATGTTCAGTATTCGGTCTTTGGGTTCCTTCTGGAGTTGATGTTCAGTATTGGGTCTTCAGGTACCTTCTGGAGTTGATGTTCAGTATTGGGTCTTCAGGTACCTTCTGGAGTTGATGTTCAGTATTCGGTCTTTGGGTTCCTTCTGGAGTTGATGTTCAGTATTGGGTCTTCAGGTACCTTTAGGAGTCAATGTTCAGTATTTGGTCTTTGGGTTCCTTCGGGAGTTGATGTTCGGTATTGGATCTTCACGTTCTTTCTGGAGTCAATGTTCGGTATTCAGTCTTTGAGTTCCTTCCGGGGTCGATGTTCAGTATTCAGTCTTTGGGTTACTTCTGGAGTCTACTATAACTTCAGGTTCAAGGAGATCTGATCAATCACAGGTACATCTCTGGTAATGGCGACTGTAGGCCTAATTCAGTGCACAAGCCCAAATCCACCGCTCACCCATCTTCTTCCTACTATGTTTTGAAGCCAACCCCTCCCCTTCTCTGACATCCTGGGTCTTTATACTTAGTAGCTGTGCCACAACTACCATCTGACCCGGCATTTCTCTGAATCTCTTCTCTTTAGGAATTGAGTTCCAAGTTGTTCCATTTGTCCAGCAGATGCCAACATTCTTCCACAGACACTGACAGATCTAGTAGGGTGTATCTTCTGCTTTTCCCATGCCCTTACAGAGACACGTGATAATGATCTGCAAATTATAGAAAAAATGGAAACCAAATTTTCTAAATATTCAATTTGATCAGTTTGGATTATAAGACCCACATACAAAAATCCTTGCACTTAGCACCTCAGCTGGGTAATTAATGAGGTTAATAATGGTCATCTGAGAAATGTTCTGCCACACCGAATGCACTTGGGCAAATCATCAAGATCCACTGCTGGCAGCTCCCACTCCAATTTCCGAGTAATAACATCCCAGTTGTGCTCTATGGGAGACAAGTCCATAGAGGCTCCACTGTAGCCATTCAGTTCACCCTTGTTGCTCACAGTAATAACAGCAACATGTGGCCTGGAGTTGTCATGCTGAAAAATAGCTCCTAGTACACTTTGGGGAAATGGCCACTTTCCTGGTTCCTCCAACAAATCAATGTAATGCCGAGCTATTAATGTACCAGGAATAAAGAGTAGAGGGATTCGTCTACATGATACCACCCACATCGTAGTCCCAGTAATAGAACCAGTGAGACAGTCCAATGCAAAAGCCTCTTCATGGTGTTGCCCACATGATCTCTAGACCAATATCTGACTATGATTACAACCAAGATAAAAGCATATCAAATTGCTAAGGCTAAACCTCCATTCCTGCCTCCATTTCAATCTTCGTCTGCACCATGATGATGTCACTCTGTAGGATGGAGGGGAGAGAGGGATCTAGACCCACTAGTCCCAGAACCAGGCTTACCCCGGAGAGGTGTGATTATGTGCCTATTGAGATTTCACCAGAGCATCAAATAGTGAGGTTGGACTTGGCTGACGATAGGCACCAGATGCCATTCCAGGGCAGCTCCTCATTGTCGAGCTCTACCAAGGGGCTGGTCAGTGCAAGGGAGGAAGGGATGAACAGTCACTAGGGATCAATCGGGATCGGGAGGGTGAACCCCGGACATTTGCTCACTGGTGTCCCTATACGGATTCTTAGACCCGTGTAGCATTCACATTCATATCCCTATCTTTCCTTAAGCACAACCCTAACTACTTTGCAGGGCAGCAAGAACACTAGTCTTGCTCTAGGATAAAGATACAGGGGAAAAGACAGGCAAGGGTAAAATAAACAGCAATTATACAATGCACACCAAAATAGATGGGAAGACACTAAAGTACTAAGCAGCTATAGCCAGATATCGCTCCACAAACGACTTCTGCTCACACCTCCACACCAAGACCAATGATTATGAACCAAATAAACAACCTGTATATAATTATTGACATATCTATGTCAAATACTGCAACCATTTAAGGGTGTGCAGGGATTATACGGGCTTATCGCTAACAACACCGCGTTCTTAACCAACTAAAAACGACATTTCAGCCCACTATTTATGAGAGTGCAAATTTATTTATAAAGTGGATCACAGAGGGGATGTACAGAACACACACAATTAATTTGGACAACAGAATTCACCATAACAAAATATGTCATAACCCAATCAGCAATACATATTTATTATTAAACACTGATGTGCTCCAATGGGGTACATTAAAGGGAACCTGTCACCTAATCTATGGCCCCTAAACTATCACTACCTGCCCCTACAGACCCTAACTAGCTCCCTAACCATCCCTGCCTGTCCTAATATGGCTTTATATAAGGTGAATAAAACACTTTAGAAACTTACAGTTTCGGTGACAGTGGGGCGTTCTTGTCTGCAGGGCGGTGTCCCCAGAGCCGCACTCCCCCCGCCTCGCTCCCTTCCTAACGCCCTAATGGGCGGCATTATCGATTTGAAGAGCGGGGGAGCCCATTGGAATCTTCCCGCCCCGCTCTTCATGACGCGAGGCCGGCAACCGCGTCATTTCCGGTCCGCGCATGCGTAGTGCGGCAGGAGAAGCCGAAGCCGAGTCCCGGCGTCACTAGGCAACGATCGGGAGCGTCTTCGGAAGGTGAGTATCGGCGGCCCCCTCCCAAAACAGCACATATATATGTGTGTGTAATCCACATGTATATATGGATTACACACACATATATATATATTCACTTTGATTAGGCACATTTCATATGTGCATCTATATATATATAGATGCACATATATATAGTTAGATTATATATATGTGTGTGTGCATGTATATATATATATGTGTGTGTGTGCATGTATATATATATATATGTGTGTGTGTGCATGTATATATATATATATATATGTGTGTGTGTGTGTGTGCATGTATATATATATATGTGTGTGTGTATGTATAATATGTGTGTGTGTGTGTGTGCATGTATATATATATATATATATGTGTGTGTGTGTATGTATATATATGTGTGTGTGTGTGTGTATGTATATATGTGTGTGTGTGTGTGCATGTATATATATATATGTGTGTGTGTGTGTGCATGTATATATATATATGTGTGTGTGTGTGTGTGCATGTACATATATATATGTGTGTGTGTGTGCATGTACATATACATATGTGTGTGTGTGTGTGCATGTATATATATATATATGTGTGTGTGTGTGTGCATGTATATATATATATGTGTGTGTGTATGTATATATATATGTGTGTGTGTGTGTGTATGTATATATATATATATATATGTGTGTGTGTGTGTGTATGTGCATGTATATATATGTGTGTGTGTATGTATATATATATATGTGTGTGTGTGCATGTATATATATATGTGTGTGTGTGTGTGCATGTATATATATATAAGTGTGTGTGCATGTATATATATATGTGTGTTTGTGCGCGCATGTATATATATATATGTGTGTGTGTGTGCGCATGTATATATATATATGTGTGTGTGTGTGTGCATGTATATATATATGTGTGTGTGTGCATGTATATATATATGTGTGTGTGTGCGCATGTATATATATATGTGTGTGTGTGCATGTGTATATATATATGTGTGTGTGTGCATATATATATATATATGTGTGTGTGTGCACATATATATATATAATATATATATGCACACACACACAAATATATATATATCTACATGCACACACACAAATATATACATGCACACACACACATATATATATATATATACATGCGCACACACACATATATATATATACATGCGCACACACACACACACACATATATATATATACACATGCACACACACACATATATATATACATGCACACACACACATATATATATATTTATATTTGCATGTATATGTGCACACATATATATATATAATCTAACTATATATATATATATATACACATATATATATGTATATATCTAGTTAGATAGATTATATATATATATATATATATATATATATATATATATATATATATATAAAATCTAATATCTATTGTATGTATACAGAGTATATATACATGGTGCATCTATAGATATGGTGAATATATATATATATATATACACCTAAGTGTATAGATGCATCATATCTCTAGATGCGTCATATATATACTGTATATATAAAGTGGATGCAGCTAATATATAGTGTATATATATATATTATATGATGCATCTACTGTATATATACAGTATATATATACATATATATATGGTGCATCTATAGATATGATAAGTCTCAATATATATATATATATATATATATAATACATACAAGTGTATAGAGGCATCACATATATACTGTATATATACAGTAGATGCATAATCTATATTATATATAGATATACACTATATATATATTATATATAGATGCATCCACTGTATATATGCAGTATATATATGATCCATCTATACACTTGTGTATATAATATTGAGACTTATATCTATAGATGCACCATATATATATACTGTATATATACATTATATATATGGTGCATCTATAGATATGATGAATCTATATATATACACAAGTGTATAGATGCATGACATATATACTGTATATATACAGTAGATGCATTGTATATATTATATATAGATATACACTATATATATAATATATATAGATGCATACACTGTATATATGCAGTATATATATGATCCATCTATACACTTGTGTGTGTGTGTATATATATATATATATATATATATATATATATATATATATATATATATATATACATAGCTGTATATACAGACATACATATCAATATACACACATTATCTATCTATATATGTGCATGTGTATATATATATACTTGTGTGTGTATATATATGTATGTATATATATTTTGTAGAGAGAGAGACTGAGGGTGAGAGGGTCTGTGAGTTTTGTGTAACGCTGGGACCTGGGTGACGCAGTAAACTTCACCTGAGGTCAGAGTTAATCCTCGTCACTCTATCTGACCTCAGGTGATCTACACTGATGTCACCCTGTTCACATCGGTAACAGAAAACTCACTCTATGTGGGTCACACTGTGAAGTGGGAAGTTTCACATGAGGTCAGAGAAACACATTGCTTTATCCGACATCAGGTGACACAGACCATGAACTCTCCCCCTTCACTGCACGAGCCTTCAAATATAATTTTTAGGGAATCTTCACTAACTGACGGACCTCTACCAGGATCCTGGATGGGTATGTGGGAGTAATAAAGATGGAGTCAAAATACGTGTTTGTGTTTTTTGTTGTAATAAAAAAAATTTTCTCGGTGTTGTGTCTTCTTTACTACTAAATAGAGATTCATAATGGCCGTGTCTAACATTGGCACGACATTATAAATCTCGGGCTTAGTGCCAGCTGCTAAAAGAAAGGTGGCATTAACCCCTTATTACCCAGTCTGCCACTGCCACAGGGCAGCTGGAAGAGGTGGGTACAGCTCCAGAATATTGCGCTTCTATAAATGCGCAATTTTCTGGGGCGGCTGCGAGCTGCAATTCTCAGCGGGGGTGGCCCAGAACGCTTGGGCCTCCCTACGCTGGGGATTCCAGCCCTCAGCTGCCTAGTTGTACCTGGCTGGCAAAGAAAAATGCGGCGAAGCCCCACGCCGTTTTTTTTCTTGTCAGCCAGGTACACCTAGGTAGTTGGGGGTGGATGGCAGCTACTAGCTGCCTAGTTGTACCTGGCTGGCAAAGAAAAATGTGGCGAAGCCCCACGCCGTTTTTTTTCTTGCCAGCCAGGTAGACCTAGACAGCTGTGGGCTGCCATCCACCCCCTACTACCTAGGTGTACCTGGCTTGCATGAAAAAACAGCATCTGTCTTCACCACATTTTTCTTTGCCAGCCAGGTACAACTAGTCAGCTGGGGGTGGATGGCAGCTCCCAGCTGCCTAGTTGTACCTGGCTGGCAAAGAAAAATGCGGCGAAGCCCCATGCCGTTTTTTTTCTTGCCAGCCAGGTACACCTAGGTAGTTGGGGGTGGATGGCAGCTCCCATCCTAGTTGTATGTGGCTGGCAAGAAAAAAATGGCATGTGGCTTTGCAGTATTTTCCTTTACTAGCCAGGTACAACTAGGTCGCTGGTAGCTGCCATTCACCCCCAACTACCTAGGTGTACCTGGCTGACAAGAAAAAAAACGGCGTGGGGCTTCGCCGCATTTTTCTTTGCCAGCCAGGTACAACTAGGCAGCTGGGAGCTGCCATCCACCCCCAACTACCTAGGTGTACCTGGCTGACAAGAAAAAAAATGGCGTGGGGCTTCGCCGCATTTTTCTTTGCCAGCCAGGTACAACTAGGCAGCTGAGGACTGGAATCCCCAGCGTAGGGAGGCCCAAGCGTTCTGGGCCACCCCCGCTGAGAATTGCAGCTCGCAGCCGCCCCAGAAAATTGCGCATTTATAGAAGCGCAATATTCTGGAGCTGTACCCAGCTCTTCCAGCTGCCCTGTGGCGGTGGCAGACTGGGTAATAAGGGGTTAATGCCACCTTTCTTTTAGCAGATGGCACTAAGCCCGAGATTTATAATGTCGTGCCAATGTTAGACACGACCATTATGAATCTCTATTTAGTAGTAAAGAAGACACAACAGCGAGAAAAGTTTTTTCATTACAACAAAAAACACAAACACGTATTTTGACTCCATCTTTATTACTCCCACATACCCATCCAGGATCCTGGTAGAGGTCCGTCCGTTAGTGAAGATTCCCTAAAAATTATATTTGAAGGCTCGTGCAGTGAAGGGGGAGAGTTCATGGTCTGTGTCACCTGAGGTCGGATAAAGCAATGTGTTTCTCTGACCTCATGTGAAACTTCCCACTTCACAGCGTGACCCACATAGAGTGAGTTTTCTGTTACCGATGTGAACAGGTGACATCAGTGTAGATCACCTGAGGTCAGATAGAGTGACGAGGATTAACTCTGACCTCAGGTGAAGTTTACTGCGTCACCTAGGTCCCAGCGTTACACAAAACTCACAGACCCTCTCACCCTCAGTCTCTCTCTCTACAAAATATATATACATACATATATATATACACACACAAGTATATATATATACACATGCACAAATATACATAGATAATGTATGTATATTGATATGTATGTCTGTATATACAGCTATGTATTTATAGATATATATATATATATATATATATATACACACAAGTGTATAGATGGATCATATATATACTGCATATATACAGTGTATGCATCTATATATATTATATATATAGTGTATATCTATATATAATATATACAATGCATCTACTGTATATATACAGTATATGTGTCATGCATCTATACACTTGTGTATATATATAGATTCATCATATCTATAGATGCACCATATATATAATGTATATATACAGTATATATATATATATGTGGTGCATCTATAGATATAAGTCTCAATATATATATACACAAGTGTATAGATGGATCATATATATTGCATATATACAGTGGATGCATCTATATATAATATATATATAGTGTATATCTATATATACTATAGATTATGCATCTACTGTATATATACAGTATATATGTGATGCCTCTATACACTTGTATGTATATATATATATATATATATATGTTGAGACTTATCATATCTATAGATGCACCATATATATATACTGTATATATATACTGTATATATACAGTAGATGCATCATATAATATATATACACTATATATTAGCTGCATCCACTTTATATATACAGTATATATATGATGCATCTAGAGATATGATGCATCTATACACTTAGGTGTATATATATATATTCACCATATCTATAGATGCACCATGTATATATACTCTGTATACATACAATAGATATTAGATTTTATATATATATATATATATATATAAAATCTATCTAACTATATATATACACATATATATATGTGTGTATATATATATATATAGTTAGATTATATATATATGTGTGTGTGCACATATACATGCAAATATAAATATATATATATATATGTGTGTTGTGTGTGTGCATGTGTATATATATATATATGTGTGTGTATGTATATATATATATATGTGTGTGTGTGTGCGCATGTATATATATATATATATATATGTGTGTGTGCGCATGTATATATATATGTGTGTGTGTGCATGTATATATTTGTGTGTGTGCATGTGTATATATATATATATTTGTGTGTGTGTGCATATGTATATTATATATATATATATATATATATGTGCACACACACACATATATATATATATATATATATATATATATATACATGCACACACACACATATATATATATACATGCGCACACACACACATATATATATATATACATGCGCACACACACATATATATACATGCACACACATATATATATACATGCACACACATATATATATACATGCGCACACACACACATATATATATATATACATGCACACACACACACATATATATATATATATATACATGCGCACACACACACATATATATATACATGCACACACACATATATATATACATGCACACACACACACATATATATGTATACATGCACACACACACACATATATATATATATACATGCACACACACACATATATATATATATATATATATATATATATATATATAAATGCAGACACACACACACATATATATATATACATGCACACACACACACACACATATATATATATACATGCACACACACACACACACACATATATATATATATACATGCACACACACACATATATATATATATATATATATATATATACATGCACACACACACATATATATATATATATACATGCACACACACACATATATATATATATACATGCACACACACATATATATATATACATGCACACACACACACATATATATATATACATGCACACACACACACACATATATATATATATACATGCACACACACACACACACATATATATACATGCACACACACATATATATATATATATATACATGCACACACACATATATATATATACATGCACACACACACACATATATATATATATATATATATATATATATATATATACATGCACACACACACATATATATATATATACATGCACACACACACATATATATATATACATGCCACACACACACACATATATATAATCTAACTATATATATGTGCATCTATATATATATAGATGCACATATGAAATGTGCCTAATCAAAGTGAATATATATATATGTGTGTGTAATCCATATATACATGTGGATTACACACACATATATATGTGCTGGTTTGGGAGGGGCCGCCAATACTCACCTTCCGAAGACGCTCCCGATCGTTGCCTAGCGACGCAGGGACTCGGCTTCGGCTTCTCCTGCCGCACTGCGCATGCGCGGACTGGAAATGACGCGGTCGCCGGCCTCGCGTCATGAAGAGCGGGGCGGGAAGATTCCAATGGGTGCCCCCGCTCTTCAAATCGATAATGCCGCCCATTAGGGCGTTAGGAAGGGAGCGAGGCGGGGGGAGCGCGGCTCTGGGGACACCGCCCTGCAGACAAGAACGCCCCACTGTCACCGAAACTGTAAGTTTCTAAAGTGTTTTATTCACCTTATATAAAGCCATATTAGGTCAGGCAGGGATGGTTAGGGAGCTAGTTAGGGTCTGTAGGGGCAGGTAGTGATAGTTTAGGGGCCATAGATTAGGTGACAGGTTCCCTTTAATAAATTAACCTTTAATATGCTATATATAGGTAAATTAAATAGCAAAATCTAATGTGCATGGTGTATAAGCGCTAATCAATAAAGTGCCAAGTGCTTATTAACTATTGCACATAATGATTAACTAGCCTACAAAAAGTTCCTGTAGCAGGGATGAACCTATAGACCACCTCCGTCCCTATAGTCTGCTATTCAGAGCAATACTAATACAGAAAACACCAGGTGGAAGGTATGTGATTAAGACTTATGAGACTTCATAGAGCCTCAGACTCTATCACACTCTGTATTACAGGGACCAATAACTAGACATTACATCGCTTACAACCAGTTATCACATACTGCTATCTAAAATTGAATAAACATCCAGGTGAAGAAGGAGATTACCTCAGAATCCTGTCAGAGTGAAGCCCGCCCTACACGTGTTTCGGTAAGTAACCTTCGTCAACCTTCTGTCACGCTTCCGGGGGAAGTCGTTCTAGAGTGGACCCACTGGGCCATGGTACCGAACTCCCCTGGGTGAGCTGGTCCTAGTTTTAACTAACCCCTATACAAGGATTGTCAGGGGCAAGCCCAGGGGGTCTAAATACCACGCCAGCTAGTACCAGGGGGGCAGCTCGTAAGGTTAGCCTATACTAAGGAATAGAGAAGTATTCCAGGTAACAGGGCACACGGCTAGGAGAGCAGGAATGGTGCTACCGGGGAAGAGCACAGCACGGGTTCCAGGAAACAGAGTACAAGGAAGGCCTGACCAACAGTCAGCAAGGCAGAAGCAAACTGACTTGATAATCAGGCACCTCCCATCAGAGGAGGAGGCCTGATATACCATGGGAAGAGCAGCTATTGGTCAAGGGGAGTGTCAGGTTGGACCTTGCCGGCCCCTAGAGTCACAGGGAAGGAATGCACCTAGCTAGCCGCTGATTGGTCACATGAATACGACCATAGTAATGTGCTCATGTGTGAACCCGGCGGTCAGCTGACAGGAAGGGAACATGGCGACGACTCCGAGACACAGCATGCCTGGATGCCGGACGCCCGGTCGGCAGAGGAGCAGGAGATGCCAACCCGGGAGAGGTGAGCTGGGAAGTGATGCCAGGGGGCCTAACACCTTCAACTTGATATTCCTGGTAGACAACCACACAAAGACATTCACACATAGGTCCGACCTGGCGAGCCATACTTTGTATTGTATGATATTGTTTCCCTGAAGAAGGAGCGTAGACATTGCTCTGAAACGCATCGGAATAAAGCCATCATTACTTGACATTTGTGATCCTTTCATCGTATGAGCAGCGCAGATCAGATTAACACTGTCCCCCTTTGGGTTCATACTTTGTATCTGTCACCCGTAAGTATCAAGTTACTCTGCACCTCCTGCCATACAGACGAGAGCGAAGAGGCAAATTACTCCTCCTCAGGAACTCCCGAAGATCCTTCATCACTAAAAGCACCAGATTGAGGATGAAACCCGTATGCACCAAAACTGGTGACTTGCCGGTGGACCTTTTGTGATGACTGTTTAAGGCAAATTTGGCTAAAGGTAAATCAGATGCCCAATCCTCCTGGTTTTCAGAGACAAAACACCCAAGATAAATTTCCAAATTTTGATTTGTGCGCTCAGTCTGTCCATAAGGGTGCTTTCACACGCTGCGTATTTGCTGCATTTTTTTATGCGCAAGCTCATCATAAACCAGGAGTGGAAACATCAGAGGAAAAGTATAATAGAAACAAGTGCTCCACTTCTGGAATGAATCACCCACTCCTGGTTTGTGATGAGCTCACGCGTAAAAAAATGCAGCAAATAGGCAGTGTGTGAACACTTAAGCCCCCGTCACACGTTGCGAGATCACTAGAGAGATCGCTATTGCGTCACAGGTTTTGTGACGCAACAGCGACCTCACTAGCGATCTCGGTATGTGTGACACGTAGCAGCAACCGGGCCCCCCGCTGTGAGATCGCTGATCGTGTCGGAATGGCCTGGACCATTTTTTGATCGTCGGGTTCCCGTTGGGCAGCATGCATCGGTGTGTTTAACGCCTTAACAATAACCTCGTTGGTGACTCAGAACTCAGCCACGTAGGTCTGAGTCGTCAGACAAGCTGCTGTGTGACAGGGTCCCAAACGACCGCCGAGGTCGTTATACGGGTCGCCGTATCGCTGCTGCGTCGTTGAGTAGATTCGACTGTTAGACATCTCACCAGCGACCATGTAGCGACATTCCAGCGATCCTTACCAGGTCGTATCTTTGGAACTTCGCCAAGTGTGACGGGATCCTTAGACAGAGGATGGAAAGCAGAAGAATAGGACAACTGCACCTCCAATCGAGTACAAAAAGCTTTCAAAAAGTTGGAAGCAAACTGTGTACCGCGATCTGAGACCACATCGGAGGAACCCCATGAGGTCTCACGATTTCACTGACAAACACCTATGCCACAGTCTTAGCTTTAGGGAGTGCTGGTATTGCCATAAAGTGCCCCATCCAGGTATTTGTATCCTCATCCTAGTATATATGTCCCTATCCTGGTATATATGTACCCCCTCCTGATACATATGTCCCCCATCCTGGAATATATGTTGCAATTCTGGTATATATATACACACAAATCTTGGTATGTATGGCCCCCATCCTGATATATGGTTTATAACCCCCGTGCTTATATACATGTCCCCCTTCCTGGTATACCAACCTGGGTTCATACTGGTATATACATCCCCTACCTGGTATGTAGGTCCCCATCTGAGTTATGTATGTGTGTCGCCATCTTGGTACATATGTCCCCCATCCAGGGCCCTTTCCTGGTACATATGTCCCCTATCCTAGAATCCTCCTAATTTATATATCTCCCATCAATGTGTGTCTTCGGATGTACATCCAGCTAAAGTAAGCTCTGGAGTAGGCGGGCAGCCCTGCGACCGGGGGTCTGACTGCTTGGACCCCATTGATAGGCAGAATAGGGCATTTTTATCCCTGATAGAATTGAATTACTGCGCACATGATGGACCCCCGCTCCACCTTCCCTTTGGGACTGCTAAGTGCTGTACTAGGCCAATAAATGTAGAGTTTGGGGGCATGTATGTGCCCTGCACTCCAATCTAAGAGGGATAAAAGAGCACCATCCTGCTAATCAGTGCCGATCCCTCCAGCCGGACCCCACCGATCTACTGTATAATGAGTCTATACCGTTATGGCCAAAAGTATTGACACCCCTGCAATTCTGTCAGATAATACTCAGTTTCTTCCTGAAAATGATTGCAATCACAAATTCTTTGGTATTATTATCTTCATTTAATTTGTCGTCAATGAAAAAACACAAAAGAGAATGAAGCAAAAAGCAAAACATTGATCATGTCACACAAAACTCCAAAAATGGGCCGGACAAAAGTATTGGCACCCTCAGCCTAATACTTGGTTGCACAACCTTTAGCCAAAATAACTGCGATCAACCGCTTCCGGTAACCATCAATGAGTTTCTTACAATGCTCTGCTGGAATTTTAGACCATTCTTCTTTGGCAAACTGCTCCAGGTCCCTGATATTTGCAGGGTGCCTTCTCCAAACTGCCATTTTTGGATCTCTCCACAGGTGTTCTATGGGATTCAGGTCTGGGCTCATTGCTGCCACCTTAGAAGTCTCCAGTGCTTTCTCTCAAACCATTTTCTAGTGCTTTTTGAAGTGTGTTTTGGGTCATTGTCCTGCTGGAAGACCCATGACCTCTGAGGGAGACCCGGCTTTCTCACACTGGGCCCTACATTATGCTGCAAAATTTGTTGGTAGTCTTCAGACTTCATAATGCCATGCACACGGTCAAGCAGTCCAGTGCCAGAGGCAGCAAAGCAACCCCAAAACATCAGGGAACCTCCGCCATGTCTGACTGTAGGGACCGTGTTCTTTTCTTTGAATGCCTCTTTTTTTCTCCTTTAAACTCTATGTTGATGCCTTTGCCCAAAAAGCTCTACTTTTATCTCATCTGACCAGAGAACATTCTTCCAAAAGAAGAAGTAAAGTCTAAACATTGTGTGGCTCCCTCACCCTGGGTTGTCTGAATCGTGTTCCGCCCACGGGTAAGGAGTTCGGGCCTTCAGTTTAGTTCGGATGAGCCCTGGTCCATGCAGTCTTTCGAAAGGCAGCTCAGCCAGCGGACGAGACACCCACTGACCCCCGTGTCTCCACAGAGAGCACCCACTGACCCCTATGTCTCCACAGAGAGCACCCACTGACCCCCGTGTCTCCACAGGTCCTTCCTCCGCCAAAGTCACACGCCCAGTCACTGAGATGCTAGTGGAGGCCAATGAGTGCTCTAGACGATATCATCTTTTTAAAAAAAACACAGGGGAAAGTAGACAGACAGGGGACATAGACAATAAAGTATAGACAACGCAAACTTGATGGCAGCAATCAAACACCCGAACTGCAGACAACATGGCTCCAAACAGCAAAACACCTGCAGCAGAAACACCAGCAGCCACAATAGACCGCCTCACTTCAGATAGGTCAGCATAGAATGAATTCTATTTCCAGTGTTAGGTGATGGATCATCATGAGACTATATAAAGGGAATGGGAGTGGTCACAAACTGGCATCACCTGACACAGGAACTTCCAGCAAGGAAAATGTGATTAACTCTTGCTGCCTGCACCAAATGTAAGCAACTACATTTAAAAACCAATTTGAGACTCAGATCCCAAGGACAGGAGACCCTCGTGACAATACCCAATACCCAAAGAAGGAGAGTTTCCTTCACCAGTTTCTACTAGTAAACTCTTCTAAAAAAAAACTTCAGTTTTACCGAGGGCATAGGGGTTCTCGGCACAGCCACGTCGTGATTTAAGAGACATTGCCTGCGTATCATAATCTTTATTGGATCGTTTAGATACCCGCAGTGTTCTTCCCGTATGATTTACACGCGGTATAATTTCCATTTCATCCCTGACCGTGCATTTATACATAGACTGTTGTCGGATACATTACAGAGTCCAGGTGCCATAAAACAAGGAGATGAAACATTGCAGGCATTTTGCAGCACGGATAATGCATTTAGCTCTCGCTGGTAGGATTTAATGACTGTGGCCCAGATAATCTTTGTGTTCCCGTAATCAAAATTCTAATCTGCAAACCTTGATGTTAAAATGCACAGATAATATCCCGCTATATATTGTATTAATGGCATTGTTTAGCTTCTTTGCAAAATGCTAATTTGTTGCAGATTAAATCCCCATATCTCTATAGATCAATAAATGTATACCTTATTTTTATATGATGAAAGAATTCTGTTCAGATGGAAAAAGTAGTAAACTAGTTAATCAGCAACTCCACGCAGAACTTATTAACACTATACATGGGGTAGTCAATATTCTATATACAATTGTGTCCAAAAGTATTGACACCCCTGCCATTCTGTCAGATAGTACTCAGTTTCTTCCTGAAAATGATTGCAATCACAAATTCTTTGCTATTATTATCTTCATTTAATTTGTCTTCAATGAAAAAACACAAAAAGAATTGTCCTAAAGCCAAATTGGTTATAATTCCACCAAACATAAAAAAGGGGGTGGACAAAAGTATTGTATCTGTTAGAAAAATCATGTGATGCTTCTCTAATTTGTGTAATTAACAGCACCTGTAACTTACCTGTGGCACCTAACAGGTGTTGGCAATAACTAAATCACACTTGCAGCCAGTTGACATGGATTAAAGTTGACTCAACCTCTGTCCTGTGTTCTTGTGTGTACCACATAGAGCATGGAGAAAAGAAAGAAGACCAAAGAACTGTCTGAGGACTTGAGAAACCAAATTGTGAGGAAGCATGAGCAATCTCAAGGCTACAAGTCCATCTCCAAAGACCTGAATGTTCCTGTGTCTACCGTGCGCAGTGTCATCAAGAAGTGTAAAGCCCATGGCACTGTGGCTAACCTCCCTAGATGTGGACGGAAAAGAAAAATTGACAAGAGATTTCAACGCAAGATTGTGCGGATGGTGGATAAAGAACCTCGACTAACATCCAAACAAGTTCAAGCTGCCCTGCAGTCCGAGGGTACGACAGTGTCAACCCGTACTATCCGTCGGCATCTGAATGAAAAGGGTCTGTATGGTAGGAGACCCAGGAAGACCCCACTTCTTACCCCGAGAAATAAAAAAGCCAGGCTGGAGTTTGCCAAAACTTACCTGAGAAAGCCTACAACCTTTGGAAGAATGTTCTCTGGTCAGATGAGATAAAAGTAGAGCTTTTTGGGCAAAGGCATCAACATAGAGTTTACAGGAGAAGAAAAGAGGCATTCAAAGAAAAGAACACGCTCCCTACAGTCAAACATGGCGGAGGTTCCCTGATGTTTTGGGGTTGCTTTGCTGCCTCTGGCACTGGACTGCTTGACCGTGTGCATGGCATTATGAAGTCTGAAGACTACCAACACATTTTGCAGCATAATGTAGGGCCCAGTGTGAGAAAGCTGGGTCTCCCTCAGCGGTCATGGGTCTTCCAGCAGGACAATGACCCAAAACACACTTCAAAAAGCACTAGAAAATGGTTTGAGAGAAAGCACTGGAGACTTCTAAGGTGGCAGCAATGAGTCCAGACCTGAATCCCATAGAACACCTGTGGAGAGATCTAAAAATGGCAGTTTGGAGAAGGCACCCTTCACATATCAGGGACCTGGAGCAGTTTGCCAAAGAAGAATGGTCTAAAATTCCAGCAGGGCATTGTAAGAAACTCACTGATGGTTACCGGAAGCTGCTGATTGCAGTTATTTTGGCTAAAGGTTGTGCAACCAAGTATTAGGCTGAGGGTGCCAATACTTTTGTCCGGCCCATTTTTGGAGTTTTGTGTGAAATGATCAATGTTTTGCTTTTTGCTTCATTCTCTTTTGTGTTTTTTCATTGAAGACAAATTAAATGAAGATAATAATACCAAAGAATTTGTGATTGCAATCATTTTCAGGAAGAAGCTGAGTATTATCTGACAGAATTGAGGGGGTGTCAATACTTTTGGCCACAACTGTACATGAAACAGCATCCAGGGATGTTATTGGTTGCATGTTCCATCACCTATAGGTTATATATACCATATCCTACTCTACCAAGCATCCCTTTACTGTATGTATGTTACCACTATATGGGTTATATTCCTCAAAAGGAACATGGTGAATATGTTTTTGTATTATTGCTCCTGTTGACATTACATTATTGACCCTTATACTCTGTACAATACCCCCCACTATTGGGGTTCTAGAAATTGTGATCATTCTGTGTGCGGCAAACATTGCTGTATTTTAATTGTTTTTAAACTCAAGGGTTCCTGTCCCTTATCTATTATATAAAACCCGAAGGCCACTTCCTGAAAAGGCGAAGGCCACTTCCGTGACGGACTTCGCCCAGGGGCTGGTGACGTCATCCAGTGCAGGGCCCCCTGCTACAGGCAGCGGCACAGGAACGTTCCGACCTCGGAAGTTCCGTGTGCCCTACAGCCTCTCCCCTCCACACTCTGCCATTGCTGTCTGCCCAGAGGCCGCCCCTCATGTATCATGTCCTCAGCCCCTGCTCCACACATCAGTACACTGTCAGGAGGAGGCGCCCGGCAGTGCAGGGGTTACAGCCGAGCCTCCAGTGTGTGCGGCCGGCTCCTCCCCGCTCTCCGCACACACATTCCGGGTGCCCGGGCAGTGAGGAGGTGGCAGCGGCAGCACATGGCAGCCGGGAGGTAGCTGCACTGACAGGAGGCGGCTGACACTGGAGGCTGACACCCGGGATCATGCTGCACAGCGCAGTCTCCACGCCCGCCTTCTCCACAGCTCCGCACTGCTGACACCGGGGGACACCGCGCTCACCACCGGGGACATGAGGGGCAGCAGCACCGGGAGGGGACGCAGAGGTGAGAGCCGGGCTGCAAGGGATTAACAGGTCCTCTGTGTGCTCTGCGTCCTCTGCCCCCTCTCTGTCCTCTGCCCCCTCTGTGTCCTCTGCCCCCTCTCCTCTGCGTCCTCTGCCCCCTCTCCTCTGCGTCCTCTGCCCCCTCTCCTCTGCGTCCTCTGCCCCCTCTGTGTCCTCTGCCCCCTCTGTGTCCTCTGCCCCCTCTGTGTCCTCTGCCCCCTCTGTGTCCTCTGCCCCCTCTGTGTCCTCTGCCCCCTCTGTGTCCTCTGCCCCCTGTCTTCTGCGTCCTCTGCCCCCTCTGCGTCCTCTGCCCCCTCTGCGTCCTCTGCCCCCTCTGTGTCCTCTGCCCGCTCTGTGTCCTCTGCCCGCTCTGTGTCCTCTGCCCGCTCTGTGTCCTCTGCCCCCTCTGTGTCCTCTGCCCCCTCTGTGTCCTCTGCGTCCTCTGCCCCATGTCCTCTGCCCCATGTCCTCTGCCCCATGTCCTCTGCCCCATGTCCTCTGCCCCATGTCCTCTGCGTCCTCTGCCCCCTCTGTGTCCTCTGCCCCCTGTCCTCTGCGTCCTCTGCCCCCTCTGTGTCCTCTGTCCTCTGCCCCATGTCCTCTGCGTCTTCTGCCCCCTCTGTGTCCTCTGCCCCCTGTCCTCTGCCCCCTGTCCTCTGCCCCCTGTCCTCTGCCCCCTGTCCTCTGCGTCCTCTGCCCCCTCTGTGTCCTCTGCCCCCTCTGTGTCCTCTGCCCCCTCTGTGTCCTCTGCCCCGTGTCCTCTGCCCCCTGTCCTCTGCCCCCTGTCCTCTGCCCCCTCTGTGTCCTCTTCCCCCTGTCTCTCTCTGTCTTCTGCTCCTCTGCCCCCTGTCCTCTGCGTCCTCTGCCCCCTCTGTGTCCTCTGCCCCCTGTCCTCTGCCCCTGTCCTCTGCGTCCTCTGCCCCCTCTGCCCCCTGTCCTCTGCCCCCTCTCTGCGTCCTCTGCCCCCTGTCCTCTGCTCCCTCTGCCCCCTCTGTGTCCTCTGCCCCCTGTCCGCTGCCCCCTGTCCTCTGCCCCCTGTCCTCTGCGTCCTCTGCCCCCTCTGTGTCCTCTCCCCCTGTCCTCTGCGTCCTCTGCCCCCTCTGTGTCCTCTGCCCCCTGTCCTCTGCGTCCTCTGCCCCCTCTCTGCGTCCTCTGCCCCCTCTGCCCCTGTCCCCTGCCCCTCTGCGTCCTCTGCCCCCTGTCCTCTGCGTCCTCTGCCCCCTCTGTGTCCTCTGCCCCCCTGTCCGCTGCCCCCTGTCCTCTGCCCCTGTCCTCTGCGTCCTCTGCCCCCCTCTGTGTCCTCTGCCCCCTCTGTGTCCTCTTGCCCCCTCTGTGTCCTCTGCCCCCTTCCCTCTGCGTCCTCTGCCCCCTCCTCTGCGTCCTCTGCCCCCTCTGTGTCCTCTGCCCCCTCTGTGTCCTCTGCCCCCTCTGTGTCCTCTGCCCCCTCTGTGTCCTCTGCCCCTGTCTCTGCTCCTCTGCCCCCTCTGCGTCCTCTGCCCCTCTGCGTCCTCTGCCCCTCTGTGTCCTCTGCCCCTCTGTTCCTCTGCCCCCTCTGTGTCCTCTGCCCCCTCTGTGTCCTCTGCCCCCTGTCTTCTGCGTCCTCTTGCCCCTCTGCGTCCTCTGCCCCCTCTGTGTCCTCTGCCCCCTCTGTGTCCTCTGCCCCCTCTGTGTCCTCTGCCCCCTCTGTGTCCTCTGCCCCCTGTCTTCTGCGTCCTCTGCCCCCTCTGCGTCCTCTGCCCCCTCTGCGTCCTCTGCCCCTCTGCGTCCTCTGCCCCTCTGTGTCCTCTGCCCGCTCTGTGTCCTCTGCCCGCTCTGTGTCCTCTGCCCCCTCTGTGTCCTCTGCCCCCTCTGTGTCCTCTGCCCCCTCTGTGTCCTCTGCGTCCTCTGCCCCATGTCCTCTGCCCCATGTCCTCTGCCCCATGTCCTCTGCGTCCTCTCTGCCCCTCTGTGTCCTCTGCCCCCCTGTCCTCTCGTCCTCTGCCCCCTCTGTGTCCTCTGTCCTCTGCCCCATGTCCTCTGCGTCTTCTGCCCCCTCTGTGTCCTCTGCCCCCTGTCCTCTGCTCCCTGTCCTCTGCCCCTGTCCTCTGCGTCCTCTGCCCCCTCTGTGTCCCTCTGCCCCTCTGTGTCCTCTGCCCCCTCTGTGTCCTCTGCCCCCTCTGTGTCCTCTGCCCATCTTGTCCTCTGCCCCCTGTCCTCTGCCCCCTGTCCTCTGCGTCCTCTGCCCCCTCTGTGTCCTCTTCCCCCTGTCCTCTGCGTCTTCTGCGTCCTCTGCCCCCTGTCCTCTGCGTCCTCTGCCCCCTCTGTGTCCTCTGCCCCCTGTCCTCTGCGTCCTCTGCCCCCTCTGCCCCCTGTCCTCTGCCCCCTCTGCGTCCTCTGCCCCCTGTCCTCTGCGTCCTCTGCCCCCTCTGTGTCCTCTGCCCCCTGTCCGCTGCCCCCTGTCCTCTGCCCCCTGTCCTCTGCGTCCTCTGCCCCCTCTGTGTCCTCTTCCCCCTGTCCTCTGCGTCCTCTGCCCCCTCTGTGTCCTCTGCCCCTGTCCTCTGCCCCCTGTCCTCTGCGTCCTCTGCCCCCTCTGCCCCCTGTCCTCTGCCCCCTCTGCGTCCTCTGCCCCCTGTCCTCTGCGTCCTCTGCCCCCTCTGTGTCCTCTGCCCCCTGTCCGCTGCCCCCTGTCCTCTGCCCCCTGTCCTCTGCGTCCTCTGCCCCCTGTCCTCTGCGTCCTCTGCCCCCTCTGTGTCCTCTGCCCCCTGTGTGTCCTCTGCCCCCTCTGTGTCCTCTGCCCCCTCTGTGTCCTCTGCCCCCTGTCCTCTGCGTCCTCTGCCCCCTGTCCTCTGCCCCCTGTCCTCTGCCCTCTGCCCCCCTCTGCGTCCTCTGCCCCCTCTGCGTCCTCTGCCCCCTCTGTGTCCTCTGCCCCCTGTCCTCTGCCCCTCTGTGTCCTCTGCCCCCTCTGTGTCCTCTGCCCCCTGTCCTCTGCGTCCTCTGCCCCCTGTCCTCTGCGTCCTCTGCCCCCTGTCCTCTGCGTCCTCTGCCCCCTGTCCTCTGCGTCCTCTGCCCCCTCTGTGTCCTCTGCCCCCTGTCCTCTGCCCCCTCTGTGTCCTCTGCCCCCTGTCCTCTGCGTCCTCTGCCCCCTCTGTGTCCTCTGTCCTCTGCCCCATGTCCTCTGCGTCTTTCTGCCCCCTCTGTGTCCTCTGCCCCCTGTCCTCTGCCCCCTGTCCTCTGCGTCCTCTGCCCCCTCTGTGTCCTCTGCCCCCTCTGTGTCCTCTGCCCCCTCTGTGTCCTCTGCCCCCTGTCCTCTGCCCCCTGTCCTCTGCCCCCTGTCCTCTGCCCCCTGTCCTCTGCCCCCTGCCCCCTGTCCTCTGCCCCGTCCTCTGCCCCCTCTGTGTCCTCTGCCCCCTCTGTGTCCTCTGCCCCCTGTCCTCTGCCCCCTGTCCTCTGCCCCCTGTCCTCTGCCCCCTCTGTGTCCTCTGCCCCCTCTGTCCTCTGCCCCCTCTGTGTCCTCTGCCCCCTGTCCTCTGCCCCCTGTCCTCTGCGTCCTCTGCCCCCTGTCCTCTTCCCCCTGTCCTCTGCATCTTCTGCGTCCTCTGCCCCCTGTCCTCTGCCCCCTCTGTGTCCTCTGCCCCCTGTCCTCTGCGTCCTCTGCCCCCTGTCCTCTGCGTCCTCTGTGTCCTCTGCCCCCTGTCCTCTGCGTCCTCTGCCCCCTGTCCTCTGCCCCCTCTGTGTCCTCTGCCCCCTGTCCTCTGCCCAGCCCCCTCTGCCCCCTGTCCTCTGCCCAGCCGCCTCTGCCCCCTGTCCTCTGCCCAGCCGCCTCTGTCCCCTGCCCACGCCGCTGCGCTCACCACTCTGCCCACGCCGCTGCGCTGACCAATCTCACCGCACTCACTGTTAACCACTGAGCCACCGCACTCACTGCTAACCACTGAGCCAGCGCACTCACTGCTAACCACTGAGCCAGCGCACTCACTGCTAACCACTGAGCCAGCGCACTCACTGCTAACCACTGAGCCGCCGCACTCACTGCTAACCACTGAGCCACCGTATACTGTGCTACCCACTGAGCCGCCTGTATACACACAATTCATTTCACCGCACTCCCGTAACTATTAGTAAATAAACTATATATGGATTCTAGACTACCCGATTCTTTAGAATCGGGCCGCCATCTAGTGCACAAATAAAATTGTATACTTTTCACCAGCTATTGGTTGTGCGCATCCTTATACAGAGGCCCGTTTTTCTTCTTTTACACAGTCAATTCGCTTCTGTGTTGCTGCACCCATTATTAGTTCAACCAGGCAGTGTGCCTCCAACTCCCTTTGATAATGTGAGTTGGGAGTGGCTGGACATCATTTTAGAGCCCATGGGGTTGAAAAGGTCATTTAGAACCTTCCTTAAAGCATATTCCAATCCCTGGGCAAGGGTATACACCCCAGGTTTCCTGTCAGATGCATTCACCCTGGAGAAGGGTACCCGTCAAGGCTATCCACTGTCGCCCCTACTTTTTAATTTGGCTACTGAGTCTCTTTCCCATTATCTCAATGACAGTCTCCTACTACTGACTCTCCTTTGCTCTACTGTCCTGTCCCCCTTTTGTGGCCTGGGTCCTCCCTCAGGGTCCACCCATTATCACAGGGGCCCATCTGTGTTTTTGTTGTGGCTCAACCATACCATCCCAATGTGGTGCCCCACATGGTCAGGCGTCACAGTGGGATATTGCACCCGTAAAAGAGGTGTCATTTCCCCCAGCTGCAATTGGATCCTAGGTTAGTGGGTGGGACCCATTCCTGCACTCCCACATTAGAATTGGAGTGAGAGGTTACCAGGGAGGGAGATATATTCACCTCTAGGGGGAACAAGAGGGTCTCTAGTGAGTGAGGGAGTCTCTAGTCAGAGTAGAACAGTAGTCGGAGGAGGAGTGTGGAGCGAGGCGGAAGGTTTAACCGGACAGCTCTACGCTGATCCGGAAGGAAGATGAGAGAGGATCCTGAGAGAGGGTGCCTGACTGACGTGCGGAGTCTGGGCCCTAGAGAGAAAGGGGGAACCCCAGCGTTGAGAGACCATACTCCAGGGAATTCCCCAGTCCACCACGGGAACGTCAGACCCGAGGAAATGGCCAGAATCCATCTCTGAAAGTCGTCAACCGGCTGCTGCGGTCTGTTCACCGGCACCCTGCCAGACAGAGCGGTCTGCCTGCTTGCTCACCAGGAGGGCGGGGAGCCCCAAGTCAACCTGTAAGGAGCCATTGGGTAGAGACTCATCCTAGGCGGGGAAGAAAGTACACGGGTTCGTCAACTAAGGTGTGCCACGGGTCCCACCATACTACCTGGCATCCACTTGCAGCCACCCGTAGAGCTACCTGTTTGAATACCATCGTGCTGAAGTGTGGAGTCTGTATTTTGCTGCCGAACATTTACAGTAAAGTAAAGTGAGTTTGCCTGTGTGTGCTTATCTTCGTCAACCTGTTTGCTTGCAGGAACGCTGCCACGGAGGACCAGCTCCACCTGTAGGGAGCTTTGCCATCTTAGCCGCATTACCATCGACCTCCCGAGGACTGTGGCGGTGCTGGTGACCCATCACCAGGTACTACAGGTGGCGTCACATGACAAACTCTAATCCCCTGTACATACACCCTTATTGAACTGTCACCCAGGCCACGGGCTCAGGTGCTGCCACCCGTGACATCCCTGTGGAAACACCCAACGAGCCTGATACCCAATTACCCCAGGGACTGCGGCTTGACACCAACACCCGAAGAACAGGGGCACTACACTTCATAACCGCAGAAGTACAGTACCTCTGGTGGCAGTTTACCCGGAGGGGCGCCACAGATGAGCTGTTCTGTTTGCCAGCTGGGACCACCACAGGTTAGAGGTAGGGTCCTGTAACCTGCCTGGACTTAGTAAACTTGCAGGCAGTGCTGAAGCCGGTGGATCAGGAGATCAGGGAGGAGGAGGAGAACGACGAGAAGGCAGTAGTGACAGAAGCCCCCATTTCCTTGCCTTCTACAGAACCCCCACCAAAGTTTTTAGACTGGGAAAAATCTATGTGTGGTCACCTACCCCTCCCAGCAAGTATTCTTATAGGCCTGTACCAATTGGACCTTGTCATTTCTAGAAGAGAAGTGTTTTCAGGGGTCTAGGCAAAATGAATTTGAGGAGCAGTGTTTCTGGGGCTGGGTGTTAGACCTCTTCTAGAAGAGGGGTTAGGGTTCATAGATGAAGATGGGACTGGTCACCAGTGCTATGTCAACTGGTCCACCCTGCAGCTGGAGCATATGTGTGGTGCCCCAGCGGTCTGGTTGCCACTGAGGGGTACTGCACCCACACAACGGGGTAGTATCCCCATCTGCGGCAACCAGGTTTGGTAAGCCCAGGCACCCACAAACACACCCAACACACCCGGTCCCAGGGATAGCGGGTGAACCCAGGTAGTGGAATGGCTCAGGCATCCCGTGGGATGGCGGGGGGAGAAAGGTGATGAATGAACAAGGAGCAGGAAGTCATCAGAGAAAGTGACAAAGGAAAAACACCACAGGAAGTAGAGGGCAGTCAGTCGGAGGAGGTCGATGGGAGAGAGGACAGAAAGGAAGGACCTGGAGGACTTGAGCAGCGATGAGGCTCGTCCCAGGTCCTGAGGTCAGAGACCACAAGGAGACAGAGGGAGCCCTAGAGGCATGGGCAGTGAGCGATCTACCCGTGTGCCCAAATCTGAAGTGAAGCGGAAGGACAGGGCGAGCACCAAGGACTAGTGATGGGCGAATCCTAAATTACTCGGAATCGCTTGACTGTAGCGAGTCCGAGCCCAGGACTCGCTACTCGTTGCGAGTCTAGCGAGTCCCATGTTAATGAATGGGGAAGCGAGTAATAGCGAGTAGTGTGAGATTTACAAATCGCAGATGTGTCTCGGAAGCTTCAGCCTGAAGCAATCCTAGTTTTGTCATTTATTTGCATTGGACTCGTTTACTTTGTAAGTAATCGCTGGCTGGGAAACTCGCACAGATAAGAGAAGAGTCCTGTCTGCTCTGTGCAGCTCCAGGGTCCTAGAGCCCGCCTGCTGCCTGATGTAGCAGTGCTGAGATTGTTCTCAGTCTGCTCATTCCCTGTGCATAGACATCTATATCTATGCACAGGGGATGTAGCAGAGAGGACATCGCGTTTTGGACTGCGTCGGACGGAAGAGGATTTTTTTAATTAAAGATGGAGTCCCTAATGGCTTTTTTTTTTATTTCTAATAAAAAAATTTCTCTGTGTTTGTGTTTTTTTTAAAACAATTTAATAGAAATTCATGGCAGTCATGTCTAATATTGGCGTGACCGCCATAAATTTCGGGCTTAGGGCCAGCTGATAATACAAAGCTGGCCCTAACCTCTTTATTACCCAGCGTGCCATCGCTACCAGGGCCGCTGGAAGAGCGGGGTTCAGCGCCAGAGGATGGCGCTTCAATGAACGCGCCATCTTCTGGGGCGGCTGCGGGCTGCAATTTGCAGCGGGGGGTGCCCAGAAAGCTTGGGCATCCCTGCGCTGCGGATTCCAGCCCCCAGCTGCTTAGCTGTACCTGGCTAGACATAGAAATTGCGCGGAGCCCCACGCATTTTTTTACTCCGACTTCGAGACGACTCCGACTCCGAGACGACTCCGACTCGACTCCGAGACGACTCGACTCCGAGATGACTCCGACTCCGAGACGACTCCGACTCCGAGACGACTCCGACTCCGAGACGACTCCGACTCCGACTCCGAGATGACTCCAACTCCGAGACGACTCCGACTCCGAGACGACTCCGACTCCGACGACTCCGACTCGACTCCGAGACGACTCCGACTCGACTCCGAGCCGACTCCGACTCGACTCCGAGACGACTCCGAGACGACTCCGACTCCGAGACGACTCCGGCTCCGACTCAACTCCGAGACAACTCCGACTCCGAGATGACTCCGACTCCGAGACGACTCCGACTCTGAGGCGACTCCGACTCTGAGGCGACTCCGACTCTGAGGCGACTCCGACTCTGAGACTCCGACTCTGAGGAGACTCCGACTCTGAGGAGACTCCGACTCCGAGACTCTGACTCTGAGCCTCTGACTCTGAAATTCATTAAATAATAAAAAAAAAATGCGTGGGGCTCCGCGCAATTTCTATGTCTAGCCAGGTACAGCTAAGCAGCTGGGGGCTGGAATCCGCAGCGCAGGGATGCCCAAGCTTTCTGGGCACCCCCCGCTGCAAATTGCAGCCCGCAGCCGCCCCAGAAGATGGCGCGTTCATTGAAGCGCCATCCTCTGGCGCTGAACCCCGCTCTTCCAGCGGCCCTGGTGGCGGTGGCACGCTGGGTAATAAAGGGGTTAATACCAGCTTTGTTATACAAGCTGGTATTAAGCCCGAGATTCTTAATGTCAGGCCACGTTTGGCCCAGCCACTAGGAATCTCCAATAAAGGGTTAAAAAAACACAACACAGAGAAAAATTTTTATTTGAAATTTAAAAAAAAGCCATTAGGGACTCCATCTTTAATTAAAAAAATCCTCTTCCGTCCGACGCAGTCCAAAACGCGATGTCCTCTCTGCTACATCCCCTGTGCATAGATATAGATGTCTATGCACAGGTAATGAGCAGACTGAGAACAATCTCAGCACTGCTACATCATGTCTGTGAGCAGGCGGGCTCTAGGACCCTGGAGCTGCACAGAGAAGACAGCTGGACTTGGCTCGCAAAGAAACAGCAGTTACTTTGCGAGTTTCCCTGCTATCACTGGCACAGTAGCCAGTGATTACTCGCACGAGTCTAATGCAAACAATGGCAATCCTAGTTTTGTCAGCGTTTCTGACAAAACTAGGATTGATATTGATTTGCATTGGACTCGTGCGAGTAATCACTGGGAAACTCGCAGAGTACCGAGTCCTGCGAGTCCCTTACTACTCGCCGAGTAACGAGTTCTAGCGAGTAGATTCGCCCATCCCTACCAAGGACCCAGCCCTGAAGGTGGCAAGGAGACTCCAAGCTCCAACCACAAAACTGGTGGCCACAAGATCTTGAGGAGCTGTGGCCAACTCCCGAAACATCCGCCGAGAAGGCAGCCGTACTAGAGCCAGGGGAGACAGCAGGTCACCCAAAGAAAGCCCGTGGCTGATGGATTGGGGCTCTGTGCGCGGAGGCGTGTGCAGGAAGGAGAACAGGCAGTGCTGAGGAAGAGAGGCCCGTGAGGGAAGGCACATGAAAGGGGTGTACTGGACAAGCCATCATGGTTGCTAAGGACTACCCGGACCACCACTGTACTTGAGCTGTAACCTGTGGTGCGTGTGAAGGAGAGTTCAGTAAACCGGGTTTGGAACTCAGAACTGTGTGTGAGACTGTTCATTACTTACTTAAGCAGTGGTAGACTGAAATTCTGTGCAGGCAGCAGAAGCCTGCCTGTGAGATGCCATGACCTCTCCCTGCAGCCAGCTTAGCCTCACTGGCTCTTCAAGGACTCTAATGCTCCCTTACCCCGGATGCCCTGGGGACCCCACTCCACCCGTTGGGAGCGACACCATCCTAGCTACCATTCCACCATCCCCAGAGGTGCCGCCCTGCAGCAGCGGCTACTAACAGTTGCATACCACGGGTGGCGTCACGACAACCACACCCACAAATCCACTTACTCCAAAAACTTTATCCCCTTCTTCCCCCTTTTTATTGACCGCCCATCCAGGTGGCCACGGACCGGGTCACGCCACCGTGACAGCCGCCCATAGACACTAGGACGTCGAGAGAGGCCTGGCTCCGAGTACCCCACGGTCCCCACTGAGGCGAGTCATATGCTTTCCCGACTCTGCACCCTCTTTGGTGAGGAGGATGTGACCTTTATTAAAGTAAAGGGCCGCAAAGAGTGGTACACTGTGGGGGTACATCAGGATGCCAAAACACAGGATATTTAAGAGTTTTGGCATGAGGCTGACATGGCGAGGATGAAGCATTGGCGGTTGGCCAAGCCCGACCTCGTTAGCCAGCCGGCAAGAGTGAAACCCATAGGGGCCACAGAGCCTTAAGGGCCTGTCAGGGATGCAAGTGTTCCTCCGGTGTGTGCTAGAGGAGGGCCATCTTTTAACTCCTCCGTCCTTTTCTCCAGCAGTGGCCCTGACGGAGTGTGCTTTGGTGAAGGTGGTGGTGGAGAATGCCCCTGGAAGAGAAGCTCCCACGATGAACTGAGACGGGTCCGGGAGTCACCTACATTATGTAACGGCTATGTCCATCCTGGGGAGTGTGGACGGAGATGTTGCTGTAATGGGAGGCTTCCAAAAAGGCCTCTGAATAAAGAGGCCTGTTGTTGGGAAACAGATCCGTTGGAAGAAATGCCTCTGCTGTGACCCTGGATCATGTAGGATGTAAAGTTGCAGGCTGATAGCCACATTAATCCTGGAGTTGCTCTGTTAGCTAGAAAAGGACTCTTTTGTTTGAGTTCTATGAAGAACGATGCCTGTTTTTTATGCCTCGAGGCTAGGTAGGTCAATTTCATTTTTCCCCTTACCCAGTTTTGCACCTGTAGCACTTTCCCCTGCTGGATTAGTGGAACTGCAGCCTTTGGGATACACCTCAAAGCCCTAAATGGACTGTGCCCTTAATGGACTGTGTCCCATTATCTTGATGCCCTGTGCTCCATTATAATGAATTCTGTCGATCTTAATGGAACTTGCTGGGTGTTATGGACTGTTGTGTAAAAAGGAAAAAATTCCGAGAACCCAATGTGCCAGCTGGGTTATTTTTTTACAATATTCAGGAACGGTGGAAGGACTCACTTATATGCACTGTTTTCAGCCCTTCAGAGCTACACTTGGCCAGCCCTGTTCTACAGGAGTGTGTGTAGTCTTGCATCTCCATACCTGACACCATTAGGCTAGAGGCCTACGGCTTGTACACTTAGGGGATATTGCTGTTTGCCCAATCTTGAGGCCTAGCTCCTCATTAATCCATCCATGGGGTGGGCTGCAGAAGACACCTTACTTACAAATCCCATTCCCCATGCCACAGGTAACACCTGGACTTACAGTTGGGGGATTAATTATTGAAGCCTGACATATTGGAGGAGAAATAAGAAAAAGAAAATAGTTTCATCATCTCACCACCAATTCATCTGGAATGTTGAATAAGGCTAGTGAGCAATGTACGGACAGGTCCAAGATTAATGCTATAATATCACACACTTGTGGGCATGCCAAAAATCTGTATTCTAAACATATGGAAGGAAAGGAAATAAGTGGATTGCACATTTTCAAGAAGAAATATCAATATTATAGTGTTTTATGAGTGTCAATAGACCTATAAGACCATGTATGTTAAGCATATACCGTATATACTCGTGTATAAGCCGAGTTTTTTCAGCCCAAAAATTGGGCTGAAAAGTCCCCCCCTCGGCTTATACGCGAGTCATATACAGCCCCAGTGGTAGTATACAGCAGCCCGCCCGCCACCCCCATCAGTATCCAGGGCGCCCCCCCTTGCTCTGCAAAACCTGCAAAGTAAAATCATTATACTTATCACTATCCTGTCGCCGTCGTCCCCGCCGCTGCCATCCCGCTCCCCGGCTTCATCCGTCTTCTTCCAGCTTCCTGTGGTCGGTGCAGGCAATGACGTCATTGCCTGCGCCGACCACAGGAAGCCGGAAGACGCTGGATAAAGACGGAGGAGCGCGATGGCAGCGGAGGGGACGACGGCGACAGGATAGTGATAAGTATAATGATTTTACTTTGCAGGTTTTGCAGAGCAAGGGGGGGCGCCCTGGATACTGATGGGGGGCCTGTATACTGATGGGGGTGGCAGGCGGGCTGCTGTATACTACCACTGGGGCTGTATATACCTCTGGGGCTGCTGTATACTACCACTGGGGCTGTATATACCTCTGGGGCTGCTGTATACTACCACTGGGGCTGTTTATACCTCTGGGGCTGCTGTATACTACCACTGGGGCTGTATACTACCACTGGGGCTGCTGTATACTACCACTGGGGCTGCTGTATACTACCACTGGGGCTGCTGTATACACCTCTGGGGCTGCTGTATACTACCACTGGGGCTGTATATACCTCTGGGGCTGCTGTATATACCTCTGGGGTTGCTGTATACTACCACTGGGGCTGCTGTATACTACCACTGGGGCTGCTGTATACTACTACTGGGGCTGCTGTATATACCTCTGCGGCTGCTGTATACTACCACTGGGGAGGTATATACCTCTGGGGCTGCTGTATACTACCACTGGGGCTGCTGTATACTACCACTGGGGCTGCTGCTGTATATACCACTGGGGAGGCTGCTGTAACACTGCTGGGGCCTGTATATACCACTGGGGAGGCTGCTGTATACCACACTGCTGGGGGCTGTATACTACCACTGGGGAGGCCTGTATACCACTGGGGGGGCCTGTATACCACACTGCTGGGGGCTGTATACCTGTGCTGGGGTCCACCCTCGGCTTATACACGAGTCAATAGGTTTTCCCAGATTTTGGGGGCAAAAGTAGGGGGGTCGGCTTATACACGGGTCGGCTTATACACGAGTATATACGGGTAATGGACATATGCTATTTTCATATGAATTGCTAGCAGATAGTTCTAAAAAGGTGGCCTTGTACACTATTGACCCTCTGCAATTATAAAGGTTTTCTCTCTAAAAAAAATGAATAAAAAAAGATGATAAAATAAAAATTAAAAGCTCTCTTAAAAGGATGTTTAAAGCAGATTTTAAGTTTCCTCGATTTCCCAGATGCTCTCATATCTGGCACTGTTCCAAAAATTCACTGCCTGCAGGTGTCTGAATACCTGGAAACTCAAGGAAGGTTAAACATTTTCTTGTAAAGCTCCCTTAAATCCAGCAAGTTGATATAAATCTGTAGACGCGATGGCTGTGAACTTAGCTAACCTTAGACAACGGGTCTTCCGACGAGCATTTTGGCCCCAGCTGCTCCCATATCTGGCACTGTTCCAAAAATTCATAGCCTGTAGGTGTCCCAACATCTGGAAACCTCAAGGAAGTTTAAAAACTTTCTGCTAAAGCTCCCTTAAATCCAGCAGGTTGACATAAACCGGTAGACCCGATGGCTGTGAACTTAGCTAACCTAGGTCAATGGGTCTTAGCTAACCTTAGACAACTGCTCCCATACCTGGCACTGTTCCAAAAATTCACAGCCTACAGGTGTCCCAACATCTGGAAACTCAAGAAAGTTTAAAAACTTTCTGTTAAAGCTCCCTTAAATACAGCAGTTTGACATAAACCGAGAGACCCGATGGCTGTGAACTTAGCTAACCTTGGGTTAGCAAAGTTCTTGGTTAACAGGTCCTCCGGTGAGCGTATCAGCCCCAAACCTTCACGGAAAGTTTTAAGGGCCATTTTAAAATTTCTAACTCGTCCCCCGAACCCGAGCCACGTTTGACGATTTTTTAGTAAATTGCTCGGGTTTTACGATCACAAACCAAATGGTCAACGTTTATAACGAACCTGAAATCGGCGAATATGTTCGGGGAAGGTTTGCTCATCTCTATATAAGAACATGTTTTCACATAATCCGTTAAGTAATAATTGATATCATCTTTTCATAATCTCCTCTTCTTTCCCGTGAACAATATAAAGTCAAAATAAACAATAACATTCAATAAATGGAGAATAATAAAATGGGCAAACATCATTTCCCGAAAATAATGAGTTTGTTTATGGAAATTAATGTCACCTATTAGAATAATGAGATGAGAAAGGCGGGCGGTGTCGGGGGGTAATTAACAGATGTGGCACGCGCGTTATCACAAAGATAACATATGTTATAGGAAACCTTCCTATTGTGTGTCATTATTAATGCAAAGCCCAAATGTATGGACGGCGGGAATAATTCATTATCTGCGCTCCTTAATCCTCGTTAAGACAGCAGCAATTCTCCTTTATAATATTACATAATATATGAATGGGGATAGAGAGTTCCTCTAGGCTGCAGCCGATCCTATTATTGGTGTAAATGTTCCCCGTCTCTGCATGAAGCAACGACAGGAACGTGCAGTCAACACTCCCCGAACTCCAAAATGTCGAAGGTCAATAGGAATTACACACTTTTTTTAATTTATTTTTTTTCTAAGCATTGCATTGTGTCCCGGTCTGCGCGGATCGAGATAATTTCATTGCTTTGTTAGTGTAGTTACTGTTCTGTTTGTACGGAAGTTTTCTCTCCAACTTCCTACGTTCCTATCTCCTCCGACTTCGTGCTAGACGTTTGCAGAGTGACACGAGGTTTGTTTTTTCCACATAATTTGCTGCTTCAGTGTTGTTCGATCCTGTAGTCAGATGTTTCTATGGAATTAAAACATTCCAAAAGTATATAAACGGCTATTCACAAACTAGACGGGGTCCGATTCTATCGCATCAGGCGATTATGATAGTCCAACCACACCCGCTACTAATTGTAGCACCATTGAGGAGGGCGGAGGGAGCCGCTGCTGCACGGGGAGGCCTTGGCTTGGCAGGTGCTGTTCCTTGCCATCCCCTTGTGCGCTCGCTTTCCCCTGTGCACTCTCTCTCCCTTTGTTCTGTCTCTCATCCCAGTGCACTGTCTTTCCCTTGTGCTGTCTCTCTCCCTGTGCACTGTCTCTTTCCCTGTTCGCTCTCTCTCCCCATGTGCTGTCTATCCCCGTGTGTGCGCTTTCTCTCCTCTTGTGCTCTCTCTCCTCTTGTGCTCTCTCTTCTCCCTGTGCGCTCTCTCCCCTTATGCTGTCTTTCCCCCCTGTGCACTCTCTCTCCTCTTGTGCGGTCTCTTCACCCTGTCCGCTCTCTCTCCACTTGTGCTGTCTCTCCACCCTGTGCGCGCTCTCTCCTCTTGTGCTGTCTCTCCCTCCTGTGTGCTTTCTCTACCCTTGTGCTCTCTCTCCCCTCTGTGTGCTCTCTCTTCCTCATGTGTGCTCTTTCCTCTTATGCTCTCTCCCCCTGTGTGCTCTCTCCTCTTGAGCTGTCTCTCCACCCTGTGCAATTTCTCTCCTCTTGAGCTGTTTCTCCACTCTGTGCGCTCCTTCTCCTCTTGTGCTGTCTTTCCACCCTGTGCGCTCTCTCTTCCCCTTATGTTGTCTCTCCTCCCTTTGCTCCCTGAAATTTGTCAAAAAATTGTGCTTTGGTCAAGATGTGCGGCGCTCTCATTTTTCTGGATCTGGAGCTGTGTGACAGCTTTTTTTTTCGTGTGTCCTAAGCTGATGTTTTAAATCTTACCGTTTTTGGGTAGATGTGATGTTATGATCGCCTGTTATTGCATTTTATTTCAATGTTGTGGCAACCAAAAAAATTAATCTTGTCGTTCTGACTGTTCTTTCTGTTACACACTTTACCAATTGGATTTATTTATGTTATATTTTGATACATCGGGCATTTTTGAATGCGGCGATTTGTAGTGTTTTTTTTATTGTTTTATTTTCAATGGGGCAAAAGGGAGGTGATTTGAACTTTTGTTTTTTTTTTTCATATTTTTAAAAACTTTTTTTCACTTATTATTGCTTTCACTAGTACTCTTAAGGGAATTGAGGCCTGCATTGTCTGCAATGAAGTATGGCTCTGTACAGCACAACTGATCATGTCCTGTGAACGCCGGCGTTCAGTGTTCAGAGGAAGCGAGTCATCACAGTGACAGGAGTCATCATCTGACCCCTTGTTGTCATGATAACCTATTGGCACCCCGCTATCACGTCACAGGGTATCAGCGGGAATGGGGCGGTCCTCACCGTTGTGTGTAAGATTACACTGTTAAAGTATGACAGCGCAATCCAATGGGACAACAAGTGTGGGTGGATTTCTGATCTCCAATCGACCTGCACCTGGTTGCTGCACATGTCAGATGATCAGATCAGCCAACGTGTGCTGAGAAAGATGAGGGCTCAGCGCGGGAGCTCACATCAAAGGGAGGGACACGACCGATGATGCTCCTATACACATTGGTCGTGAAGGGGATAATATACTGGGTAGTTTGTAAAATGAATGATGAGATGTTTCTTTTATCTGTATATAGTGAAACAAGTGTATTGTGCCAACTACTGATCATGTTTGGGGGATAAGTGACCTACTATCACAACGGAGCCCACCGGAGAATCCTCCTGCTCTCTTGTGGGCCAGTCTGAGCCTACTAGGAGGTTTCTGTATTTTTGTTTGTCCTCCCGCTTTTTGTGGATAGAATTAAAATGTTGATGTTTTGTTTATTGAGCCACTTAGTTATCACTTTTTTCCTTGTGACATGTTCTCCATCCTGCTACAATTTTATATTCTATTGTATTGGATTGCACTGGTTTTATATGCTTTTTTTTATTGTTTGATGTGTGTTGCCCGTTTCACAAGCTTTTTTTCAAATGTTGCCATGTTGCACACCCGCTCCTACCGTACATATACGCTGGCACTGGCTTTGTCTGTAAAGATCTTGTGTCCGGAGGAAGTGGGCAGCCGCCCATGAACCGCGTTGACCAATAAACCTGATTGTGACCATTATCTGATCCTTGTCCTGGAATCTCTTCTCCCAATCGGCAGCGCGTGAATTTAACCTGTTCCTATCTACCACTTGGATTTTGTTACCTGTGGGCTCCCGTGCGGCACACCGATCTATGCCCTAACAGTGGTTGCGATTCTCACAACAATTTCAGGTGTTCCCCTGACCATTCATGTTGTACAATTACTCAGATAAGACCCTACATGCACTTATCTCCTCCTCTTTAGCTCGTGTTACAATTTGACCTTTGAGTTTTCATTGGCTGTAAGCTATAATCAACATTAACAGAAATAAACACTTGACAGAATAGTACCACATACAGGGGAAAAATACCACCACACCATGACCAGACTACATATTACCATAAAATATTAACCAAACAAGACCACATACAACGGAGAACCACCACCATACTATGATAAGACCATATATTACCACCACATAGTAACTGACTAGTATCACACACTCTGTGTGTAATGACTCTATATAATATATGCGCTTCACTTTATGTATTGAATTACTGATATAAATTAACTTTTTTGATGATATTCTAGTTTATTGAGATGCACTTGTATGTACATTAAGTATTCATTCTGATTGTCTCGTAGTCCATTATACTGGTTGTTAATTGAACTTCAATGTGTTAAGCTTTTGATTTTCTTTTTCTCGTGAGTCATCACTGCGTTGCTTTCTTTGGCGCTGTTGTGTCCTCCATTCTTTTCTTTAGTTCTCTCATAATTTGGCTGCTCCTGTGTCTAAAGTAAAGTAAACTAAGTCTTCTCCCCCACTTGATTTCTAGCTAATAATGAGCACATTACCCCCTCTTAGCTGATAGTGTTTTATGCACAATTGCCATATCTTATCTGTGAGAAGTGATAATTAAAAGATTTGCAAAAGCATCACCAGCACAAAGACACAACAAAGCGACATCTTTCCAGTATGCTTAGTGGACAACAGATAATTATTCCCATCACCCATTCTGGTGTCGTGTTCACAATGTACTCCGCCATCACAAAAAAAACAAAAAAAAATCTTTGTATTTTATTTAATGCAGAAATTTATCATTAGAAAGGTACCGAACAATACCGGCAGGTCTGAGCGTGAATCATCCCACTGACACCTCTTCCCAGCTGTTACCCAGCACTTATTCTCTGCGCTCCATCTCATTATCCTACGTTCATTCATTGCTTCCCCTGTGTTCTCTAAAATTCTCTAAAAATTGTCCCGCTTTAGGAAATACATGTCCGGTCGATGGTCATTACATAATATACCAATGAATGTGTCATTGCCGTGTACGTTTGCCACTAATTGAAGAACGGTGCAGTGCCGCTGGCCAATGTGCGCAATCATCACCTTGTGTCAAAACTGAAACACAGTGATTTAGCTTGTAAATACTGGACCGTGATGCAAAACCTTTACCAATGTGCCCTAATCATCTCATATAAAAAATAAACTGCATCACCTTTCCCAGCACCGATGCCGAGAAATCTGCCACCAATATCACTGAAACTAATCAGTGCAGGTAGATAAAATAGCTAAAAACCACACCACCATGGTGGTATTACTCCCTTCTATGTGATACTATTCAGTCACTGTGTGGTGGTAATATGTACTCTGGTCACAGTGTTGTGGCATGTGTCCTTTGTATGTGATGCTAATCAGTCACCATGTGGTGGTAATATGTGGTCTTATCATGGTATGGTGGTATTTCTCCCTTGTATCTGATACTATTTGGTTACTGTGTGATGGTAATATGTGGTCTGGTCATGGTGTTGTGGCATTTGTCCTTTGCATGTGATTCTATTCAGTCACTATGTGGTGGTAATATGTGGTCTTATCATGGTGTGGTGGTATTTCTCCCTTGTATCTGATACTATTCGGTTACTGTGTGGTGGTAATATGTGGTCTGGTCATGGTGTTGCAGCATTTGTTCCTTGTATGTGATACTAGTCAGTTAATATGTGGTGGTAATATATGGTCTTATCATGGTATGTTGGTTGTTCTCCCTTGTATGTGGTCTTGTTTGGTCAGTATTTTGTGGTAATATGTAGTCTGTTCATTGTGTGGTGGTATTTTTCCCCTGTATGTGGTACAATTTGGTCACTATGTGGGGGTAATATGTGGCCTTATCATTGTGTGAAGGTATGACTGTGTGTATTATCCCTTTACTGTGACATCACTGTGTGTATTATCCCTGTCCTGTGACATCACTGTGTGTATTATCCCTCCCTGTCCTGTAACAACATTGTGTATTATCCATGTAATCTAACATCGCTGTGTGTATTATCCCTGTACTGTGACATCACTGTGTGTATTATCTCTGTGATGTGATATCACTGTGTGTATTATCCCTATACTGTGATATCACTGTGTGTATTATCCCTGTACTGTAATGCTATTATTCTTTTTAGTATATTTTTTTATACGACAGCCACTTGCCACACGATTTTGTTTCCCATTCATTGGCAGCAAATGGTAGGAGCTTAGTCTGTACTGCAGCTGCACTGCCTCCGCCATATCGACTGACCCTGCCCTAGTAGTTGCCCTTCTCCATATATCTGTCACAGGTGTTTCACGTCCTGATGTGACCTCTAGGAGATCTGAGATCAGAAAATCACAACGTACAATTGATCACAGATCTTCGTTGCTGCCCGCTTGACTATTATCATGCAGTGGAGTAGTTTTACTTTCTTTTAGTGCTGAGAGGGGTTAAGGATTCTTTCCCTCCTAGCTTAGAACTTGCAGCCTTTATCTCAGCTGTAGCTCTTTAAGCCATGCCCTTCTGCTATATACTCACAAACTCCTGGCTGCCATCCCGTGCTGGTTATATTCTTTACATTGACCACTTTGGAGGAGCTGTCTCTGGAGAAGCTTTGAGGTTTTTTTTCTGTTGCTACTGTGAAGTTCCTGCTGGATCATCTGGAGATTGTTGTTTGTTGTGGATTTCCCATCGGTTTGTCTTACTACCCTCGTGGTGTTTATTGTACTAGCACAACTAGTGTCTCACTGGCCTGCACATTAGTCAGGGTGAATCCATGGCCAGCGAGGGCCTGGGCATGTTACTGTGATGGGGAAAGACCCCGTATGGGGATGTTAGGGGAGCACATGGCTCAGCTTTAGGTGAGTATTAGGAGGTGACCACTTGCTGCCTCTCCCTAACGCCACTGCTGTCACATGTTGACTACTCTGCAGTCGGGAAGCCACGTAGGGGTACTTCACCCATAAAAGAGTGTGTAGTATCCCTGTGACTACGGAATTGGGATGCTGCATAAAGGACCCTCATGACACACATCCACACACATGGATGGACCCACTGTAGGGAGGATCCAATCCATTGGGATGAGTAAAAAGGGTAGTCAAGTGTGTGGGTTGGAGGAGAGTGAGGTCAGTTAGCACAGAGCTCCACTGGGGAGTGAGGAGTGCGGGATGGCAGAGAAGCCGTCGAGGAGGAAGGGGACGCTAGGAGCACCAGGTGCTGCGGTGAGCCCGAATCTGGACGCATTACGGGTGTTCACCCCCGAGCCACCGAACCGGAGGCCCAAGCTTCTTTATGAAGTTGTGGCCGACGCCCAGCGCACCCAGGAAAAGGCACCATAGAGGATCTCGAGGACCCGGAAAGGGGTCGCTCAGTTAGGGAGGATCCGAAGGAGCTGGCTTCAGGCTCTGCGCGTGGAGGACAGGAGAGAGCGCAGGAAGGAACTGGATAGGAACAGCAGGCATTCCTCCGAGGGACCCAAGCGTGGCATCCTAACTCCTAGCGACTACCCAGGCCAGGCAGACCTGAAAAGACTGTGTTTAAAGAACTGCCAGTAAACCCATTGCAAGTTATAAAGTGTGTGGTGTACTTTATTCACCTGCGCCTGAGGAGCCACCGACTGCAGCATGAGAAGCACAAGCAACAGTGCCTGGTGCGGCTGCGCCCCTGTGTGAATAAGAGACTGATCCACAACCCTCATCATCCACTCTTGCCCCGGGGATCCTGCTCCACCTACAGGGAGCAAAACCAACTAACTGCTTCACCATCACCCTGGAGGTCTGTCCATCAGCGCCGGTAACCTTCCAGAGCTGTAGTTGGCATCACGAGTCACTATTTCTACGATTTTTATTGACTATTCCCCTTTTCCGCGACCACCAGGACCACGGGACCGGGCAACAGGCCCGGTTACATCCCTAGTAAATCAACGCCCGGAATCGGGTACCCCAAGGCCCTGGGGCGGGTCATATTTGTCTGTTACAGTTCTGCAGGTGGAGAGTTGTGGGTTTTTCAGGTGACCATGCCCCTGGTCTTTAAATAGTTCCCTTTTCCAACAGCTGGTGTCGCTGATAGTTTTATTCCCTGCCAGACCTGGAGCTGAGAAGACGTATGTGCACTTTGTGCTGAAGCCTTCTTGGAGTTTTGTTTTTGTGGGAGTTGCTGGGGTGGTGGGGTTTAGAGGAAAGTGGGTGGGAAGATAGGTCAAGTGATGAGCTAGTACAAAAAGAGGAAAAAAGGAGGAAGGAGTTAGTAGGCCATTGGGTGCCAAGAAGCCAAGACCAGTGACAGAAAGTGACACTTCCCGGAGGGATAGGGCTCGCTGGAGACGCAGAAACCACAGAGACACCGTTCCATGGAGAGAAAGTTCGTCCATAGCTGGCAGCCCATGGGAAAGTGAGGACAGAGACCGGACCGGTGCCACCAGGTCCGAGGAGTACGGCAGCGTTGACCAACTACAGGTGGGATAGATTCCCTTGAAGTATCTGGTAATCACATGGGTCGGAAGGAGCCCGGTAAGTCCTTGAAAGACAGGGTTAACCAAGGCTGGGCTGGGACCAGAGTATCAGCTCTGGGTGACCGAAGCAACAAGCAGGTACACGAACATACCGGCGGGGAATACTGATTCCAAATCAGGGTTCCCACTACACAGATTGGAGACTCAGCAACACAATAGGACCCGGCTTGCTGCCCATACACATAGGGGGAAGCCATACAAAGGAACTGAGTTGCCGTCATACAATCCACAAGGAAAAGCAGAGAAAGAACAAGCCTGAAAGGTTAAATAGAAAGAGTGAAGGGTCTCAGAAAGATAGCCTGGCTGCATAGGGTTCAGAGTGTCCGGAGTTATCTGTGTGAAGTGACTGTGAGAACTGTACTGTTGAAACTGAAGAACGTGAAAGTAAAACCCAGTGAACCCTGCTTCAGTCTCCCGTGTATGATTCCCGGTATACAGAACTTTTATCATACTATACACCCTGTCAGGAGCAGCCCCGACCCGCGGCGGGCTCATCCACCTTGCTGCAGCATCCATTCATCCTCCTGACAGAAGTATACTGCAGCGGTGGTCCCATCACTGGCCACAACCCATGGGTTGTGTTATGACAACAGTCTCCCTTGTAAATATACCCTTTTACTTGTGGGGCTCGGGACACGGTCCAGACGACGACCGCCGTGATATCCCCAGCAGTATCCCGGTCCGGTACCGAGTACCCCGTCCCAGCGGGCTCCACAACTTGGTGTCACAAACAGGATGGACCCGGTCCAAAAGAACCGGACCCCGGATTCGTGTTTTGAACTTTTCTGCAAAATCTGCGCATAATGGCTGCCATGGAAGCCTGAGGCCATGTGCAGAGGAGGCGTGCCCAGACCCCCCATTGTGGGCCGGCACGGACCAGAGCGGGAAAGGAAAGGCCCGCCCTGGCTCCCCTTAACTCCGGGGGAGCCAACCATCAATCTCAAGGAGGAGCCTCAACTCAAGTGCAGCTGCCAATGAGAAGATGGCGGGAGCTGAGGAGGAAGTAGACACCCAAAGAAGGCGGGGCAGGAAACCGGATGGTGAGCAGTCGCGATTGCTGGACACCCGGAAGGAAGGAGAGGATGCTGAGCAGAGCGCTGCTGTAGGAAAACCCCAAGTGATCCCGGAGGGCCCACAGAAAGTGATTGTGGAGGAACCCGGCCAGGGAAAGAACTTTGGTGACCGAGCCAGCATGGCGGAAGGCGGCAAGAGAGGTCCGAAGGTCCGAGACACCCGGCGGGGTGTGCTACGACTTTTGCCCCAGCAGTTGACCCGGGTTCAAGCTAAGCAAAGAACCAGGATACAAATAGACTTTCATCAGTCCCAGCAATCCCTGACTGTATAGACTGGCTGGGCTCGTGTCCCCGATGTCCCTGATGTTACCCGGAGCAGGGAGCTGCAATTGTTGGTAGATCTAGAGGATGTGACCATCCCTGAGACTGTGACCCAGACTACCAGCCATGTAATTGACCCGCTTGGAGCCTTGGAGGAGAGATCCCTACTGCTACCGGAGCCCTTAATACCAGCACCTGCATCGACTGAAGTGAGAGGTGAGCAGCTCCGCTGTTGGTGGGAATAGGATAGCAGAGAGGAAAACTTAATGGACTTCCCTGGAAATCCTGATAGTGACAAAAGTCCCGTAGAAGTAATAACCCGGGATGAGTATATCAGAATATGTGTCTGCAGATGGGAACAGGAAGAGACCGCGAGGTTAGCTCAAAAACAAGAACTGATCGCCCGCACACAGTATTTGAAAACAGTAGCCCGGCGGGATGTAAACCTCAACAAATCCCAATGAAATGAAGGAAAAATTGTTAAGATAAAGCTTAAGGACGGTTATGCATTTGCTTGAGAACCCGGAGCAGATCGTGATGTATTCATTAATAGAAGGGACGTGGAAGAGTACCTTCCTGAAAAGCACCCGGACAGGGAAATGCAGGTTGGTGAATGGGTCTCCTACATTGAGGTGCAGAGAGAAAGAGGCCCGGACGGCATGAAAGTGCGAAGACTAGCCTTAAGATCGCAGCAAGACGTAGAGTCTCCAGCAGTAGAACACCCGGATCCAGTAACTAACTCGGATCCAACTGCTCTTGAGGAGAGCGCTACAAAGGCTAAAGTGGATGCATCAACACAGACTTCTTTCAGCCACCTGTTGTGTAGTGCATTAGAGCAACTGGAAATGTTCCCAACCAGAAGAATAACAGGAGAGTTGCCTTGGAAGAAAAAGGACTGAAGAACCCGGATCCTGCTACAAGCAAGACAGTAAGTGCGAATGTGATGTGATCCTTATTGTCTCCATCCCATACCTGAATGAATGAATGAATGAATGAATGAATAGTCTTTTCCCCAGTTCGTCTTATATGTTAATTGACATTGATGTCATGAACAATGATATGACAAAAACTCTCTTGTATATAGTTGAGCACCCAGTGTGCTCCCCATTGGTTTTATGACCAAGGAGCACAGTGAGACTGGGTACGCAGCACTTGAACTAAGACTGGAGAGTGCTTTTGAACTGCTTTTGAAGCACTTGTGCCTTTTTGCTAGTTTTATACTTTTTGAAGAAAGGTGTATTAATGTGTCTTTTAAATGTGAACGTTTGAACTTTTGCACCTAACTCATTGTACATATACAGAGCCAGTATTGTTATGCCACAGGACTCTTAGAACTAAACAGTGAACTGAGTAACCCGTGTCCTTGAAGGGTTAAGGACAATGTGGTGTAAAATGCCGGCGGAGAGAAACAGCTTTGCCACAAGTTGGTGACCCGAGGGCCCGGAGGCCTCAGCATTTACAGCCATAGATGGGCTGCGAACTGTGTTTTATGTGTAAATAGTTCACTTAAAGTAACGGTTAAGAACCCGTGCCTCCTTGAATGGATGAAAAGTATACTCAATGTTAATGTTATAGAAATAAAATGCTTTTTCAGGGGATGCATGCCGGACGGCGTGGGGACACACCAGTTTAACTCCAGGGGAATGTGGCGCCCCTGCGACCAGGGTGGCCAGATGAGGGAACTGCAGCCATGCAGATAGGAGACGAGTGTTACACACACACCTTCAGCACATACACATCCACTAGATCACAACACCCAACATGGAGCCCGTGAGTCTAGGCGGGCAAGGGGTGGTGGGGTTTAGAGGAAAGTGGGTGGGAAGATAGGTCAGGTGACGAGCTAGTGCAAAAAGAGGAAAAGAGGAGGAAGGAGTTAGTAGGCCAGTGGGTGCTGAGAAGCCAAGATCAGTGACAGAAAGTGACACTTCCCGGAGGGATAGGGCTCCCTGGAGACGCAGAAACCACAGAGACACCGTTCCATGGAGAGAAAGCTCGTCCATAGCCGGCAGCACAAGGGAAAGTGAGGACAGAGACCGGACCGGTGCCACCGGGTCCGAGGAGTACGGCAGCACTGACTAACTACAGGCGGGATAGATTCCCTTGAAGTATCTGGTAATCACACGGGTCAGAAGGAGCCCGGTAACTCCTTGAAAGACAGGGTTACCCAAGGCTAGCCTTGGACCAGAGTGTCAGTTCTGGGTGACCGAAGCAACAAGCACGTACACGAACATACCGGCGGGGAATACTAATTCCAAATCAGGGTTCCCATTACACAGATTGGAGACTCAGCAACACAATAGGACCCGGCTTGCTGCCCATACACATAGAGGGAAGCCATACAAAGGGACTGAGTTGCCGTCATACAATCCACAAGGAAGAGCAGAGAAAGAACAAGCCTGAAAGGTTAAATAGAAAGAGTGAAGGGTCTCAGAAAGATAGCCTGGCTGCACAGGGTTCAGAGTGTCCGCAGTTATCTGTGAAGTGACTGTGAGAACCAGTAAAACCCGGTGAACCCTGCTTTAGTCTCCCGTGTATGATTCCCGGTATACAGAACTTTTATCATACTTTACACCCTGTCAGGAGCAGCCCCGACTCGCAGCGGGCTCATCCACCTTGCTGCAGCATCCATCCATCCTCCTGACAGAAGTATACTGCAGCGGTGGTCCCATCACTGACCACAACCCCTGGGTGGCGTCACGACAACAATCTCCCTTGTAAATATACCCCTTTTACTTGTAAGAACCCGGGACACGGTCCAGACGACGACCGCCGTGATATCCCCAGCAGTATCCCGGTCCGGTACCGAGTACCCCGTCCCAGCGGGCTCCACAACTTGGTGTCACAAACAGGATGGACCCGGTCCAAAAGAACCGGACCCCGTGTGCCTAGGATTCGTGTTTTGAACTTTTCTGCAAAATCTGCGCATAATGGCTGCCATGGAAACCTGAGGCCATGTGCAGAGGAGGCGTGCCCAGACCCCCCATTGTGGGCCGGCCCGGACCAGAGCGGGAAAAGAAAGGCCCGCCCTGGCTCCCCTTAGTTCCGGGGGAGCCAACCATCAATCCCAAGGAGGAGCCTCAACCCAAGTGCAGCTGCCAATGAGAAGATGGCGGGAGCTGAGGAGGAAGTAGACACCCAAAGAAGGCGGGGCAGGAAACTGGATGGTGAGCAGTCGCGATTGCTGGACACCCGGAAGGAAGGAGAGGATGCTGAGCAGAGCGCTGCTGTAGGAAAACCCCAAGTGATCCCGGAGGGCCCACAGAAAGTGATTGTGGAGGAACCCGGCCAGGGAAAGAACTTTGGTGACCAAGCCAGCATGGCGGAAGGCGGCAAGAGAGGTCCGGAGGTCCAAGACACCCGGCGGGGTGTGCTACGACTTTTGCCCCAGCAGTTGACCCGGGTTCAAGCTAAGCATAGAACCAGGATACAAATAGACTTTCATCAGTCCCAGCAATCCCTGACTGTATAGACTGGCTGGGCTCGTGTCCCCGATGTCCCTGATGTTACCCGGAGCAGGGAGCTGCAATTGTTGGTAGATCTAGAGGATGTGACCATCCCTGAGACTTTGACCCGGACTACCAGCCATGTAATTGACCCGCTTGGAGCCTTGGAGGAGAGATCCCTACTGCTATCGGAGCCCTTAATACCAGCACCTGCATCGACTGAAGTGAGAGGTGAGCAGCTCCGCTGTTGGTGGAAATAGGATAGCAGAGAGGAAAACTTAATGGACTTCCCTGGAAATCCTGATAGTGACAAAAGTCTCGTAGAAGTAATAACCCGGGATGAGTATATCAGAATATGTGTCCGCAGATGGGAACAGGAAGAGACCGCGAGGTTAGCTCAAAAACAAGAACTGATCGCCCGCACACAGTATTTGAAAACAGTAGCCCGGTGGGATGTAAACCTCAACAAATCCCAATGACATGAAGGAAAAATTGTTAAGATAAAGCTTAAGGACGGTTATGCATTTGCTCGAGAACCCGGAGCAGATCGTGATGTATTCATTAATAGAAGGGACGTGGAAGAGTACCTTCCTGAAAAGCACCCGGACAGGGAAGTGCAGGTTGGTGAATGGGTCTCCTACATTGAGGTGCAGAGAGAAAGAGGCCCGGATGGCATGAAAGTGCGAAGACTAGCCTTAAGATCGCAGCAAGACGTAGAGTCTCCAGCAGTAGAACACCCGGATCCAGTAACTAACTCGGATCCAACTGCTCTTGAGGAGAGCGCTACAAAGGCTAAAGTGGATGCATCAACACAGACACACAGTGAAGGGTCTCAGAAAGATAGCCTGGCTGCACATGGTTCAGAGTGTCCGGAGTTATCTGTGTGAAGTGACTGTGAGAACTGTACTGTTGAAACTGAAGAATGTGACAGTAAAACCCAGTGAACCCTGCTTCAGTCTCCAGTGTATGATTCCCGGTATACAGAACTTTTATTACACTTTACACCCTGTCAGGAGCTGTCCCGACCCGCGGCGGGCTCATCCACTATGCTGCAGCATCCATCCATCCTCCTGACAGAAGTACATTGCAGCGGTGGTCCCATCACTGACCACAACCCCTGGGTGGCGTCACGACAACAATCTCCCTTGTAAATATACCCCTTTTACTTGTAAGAACCCGGGACATGGTCCAGACGACGACTGCCGTGATATCCCCAGCAGTACCCCGGTCCGGTACCGAGTACCCCGTCCAAGTGGGCTCCACAATAGTATCCATCACCTGATCTTCTGCGATGCATTGCACCCTAGTAATAGGGAACATGAATAATTTTGAGCTGAGAGAGAATAAAAACTTCATAGAACATTAAGTCAGTATAAGATAATTAAAGTCAAATATTTCTACAATTTTACGTAATTTAATTATAGAACTTTCTTAATTTTTTTTATTCATTATGGAGTTTTCGTCAATTCTTTCCATACTGTTAGGCTCTGTGGCTGTGACTGTCATCTCCATGCTTCTCTATATTGGTTATGACTTTAGATCTTGTTACTTAAATTGCTTTTTTTTCACTCCTATCTCATTCTACATGGACAGTAAATCTTTCTCTGTACCTTTTTTATATTCCTCGTTTTTTTTTTCCGGTCGATGAAACTGACAGATCCGTCCTGGCAGCTCCTAGAACGATCACGGTGCCAGCTGTATGAGCGGAAGACGCGTCCTTCTCCATCTCTACCTGTTTTGCAAACAGAGATAAGTTCCTAAAAGAGTCGGTAAATGTTAAAAGTGATGAGATTCCTGCTTTCTGTAGGAGACATGATACCGACTGATGGGTTGTGTTATTGGGCGAAACACAGAGTTTGATTTGTAATAGAAGGATGGCTCGGAAATGAAGAATTGTGTGCCGAAGAAGCGTGGCTCATTACTCCGGACCTGGCACAATACCGAATGGGATGGACGACCATCTGTCCTCCGTCTACAGCTTCTCTGGATGATTCAAATGGCCGAGATTTACTTGATTATTCAAAAGGTTATTCAACAATTACTTATTGTCTGGGAACAGCTGAGTAAACCCAAAATGACGGCCAATACAGCTCCGAGAAAGGTCATCACTAGATGGAAGCCATCTGGTTTGTGTCTGACACGCCAATGGCGGTCAGGTAGCTGGGCATCACACACATGCAAGATATCACAGTCTCTCTAAGTTGCCATACCTCCACCCACCTTGTTCCTGTACAGACTAAAACTCCTACTGTGCTGTCCATCAATGCACCTGCACAGATAGGAATCCCTGACCACAAGACTGGGAGATGACTGATTGGAACTAAGGGCACCTGCACAGATATTAATATCACTGACTGCAGGACTAGGAGATGACTGTTCGGGCCTCGCTCCCTGATCGGCTGTCAAGAGTTTCACGTGCCTCCTCAAGAACCAGGGGAGAGGCTGCTAAGCACAAAGAAAGGTGATCACTTGGTGGAAGTCATCTGGTTTGTGTCTGTCATGCCATTGACGGTCAAGTAGCAGGGCACCACACACGCAACATATCACAGTCTCTCAGTTGCCACACCTCCACCCAACAGGTTCCTGTATAGACTAGTACTCCTACTGCACAGTCCCTAAGGGCACCTGCACATATAGGAACCCCTGACTGCAGGACTAGGAGATGACCGCTCGGGCCTTGCTCCCTGATCGGCTGTCGAGAGTTTCACATGCCTCCTCAGGAACCAGGGGAGTGATTGCTAAGAGCAACAACACAACAGAGCAAGCATACAAAGAGAGGTAATATGCCCGTAACTGCTAGGACATCGGGACAGTGTGCACCTGAACTGTCCCTACAGCCAGGTGACCCTAGGCTAGCCTCTGTCCCCAAGATTACCCCTGAAAGCGGGGATGACTGGGTCTCGTACCTTACTAGACTGATGGATGAGACTCACCTAAATGTCTCCCCTCCCCCCAGAGGGAGTGAAGGTGCTGGCGGTCAAGGACGCACACAGAGAACCCAGGAAAGGCAACAGGAATAGCAGTTTTTCTATCACCAGCATGGAGTGAGGTCAGAGGAGGGTAGTTATAGCAGAAGGGGAGGATAATTACATGCTACAGCTCTGAAGAGAATACTCATCCACCAGTGAAAAGGTCCTTAACCCCACCATCATAGCAGACCAAGCACATTGGTAAAACTGTTAAGTGCACTCTGCAGAAATCCTGCGAATAATCAAACGCTGAGATTTTCTGACTTCAGGTCCCACAGAGGTGAGAACAGGACGTGGCACATCCATTACAATTTCAGTCAGAACCTCCTTTTTTTTGCTTTGTGTAGGAGGTTGAATCCAGAAAAAAATGGTATACCATCGCAATATTTCTTTTTCATATGGGAAGACGACAGTCCCCCGTAGAAATGCGTAGTGGTATGTTTTCACAGTAAACTGAGTGATCAATCACCTAAATTTTATCCCTTAGTCCTTTCTGTGCAAAGCGCTCTATCCTGGCCACAAATTTTGTTTAGATATACAGAGCACAGAGTGACACAAAAGAGTAATACAGCAACAGAAGCCCAAAGCAAAGGCAGCACACAGCAACAGAGAAGATGTCCACAAGCAGGGATCACTGCAAGTTCTCAGTGCAAAGTCTCACCAATCAGAAGTATCAATCCTGGAAATTCAAGGTGAAGATGCTGCTCATAAGAGAAGGTACGTGAAAATATATGCAGGAACAAGTGCCTCATCCATTACCAGATGACTGGGTAGAGAAGGATCAGAAAGCACAAAGCACTATCTCCCTCAGTGTAGATGATGATCAGATCGTGCATATATGCAAGTGTGCAACTACAAAGGAGATGTGGGATGAGTTACAGAAAGTGCATGAAAGATCAAATCTCAGCAATAAGCTTTTTTCATGAGAAAACTGTACCAGTCTAAGCTAAGTGATGGCCAGAATATGCAGGACTATATAAGAAACACTCTAGATATGGTGAGTGTCTCAGGGGTATTGGAGACGAAATCAAAGACTTTCTTGTTGCTGCACTACTATTAAGTGGTCTTCCAGAAAGTTATTGAGTTGGTCGACAGGGATGGGGGTACTCAGATACCTGGGCAGGGGGTTCACTTCGGTGGGGATCACGGCTGGTCGGTTCCTGGTTCCATGCCCTGGACCCTTAGTGGCGGGGTGGGGGTTATGATGATGGGGGAAATTGTAACGTGACGCCACCTGTGGAAATGCAGCTTTGGAAGTACAGCTCCTCACAGGTGGAGCTTTACCTCAGGGCAGCGGGGTGGATGAAGGGAGTAGTAGTAGCAGTTCTGCTGTGAACTCTGCAGGCGGCAATGGTGAAGCAGGCACACACACACAATAGTCTCTGTTTTGGTACCTTTTTACTGATGTCCAGTAACAGGCATGGTCCAGGAGGGTAACCAGGTTATCGGTGCAGCTTGGGACGCTCACCTTGGAGAGATGTGAGGCCTCCTCTGTTAGTGAGTGCAGTGATTGGGGTAAGTTCTGCCTGTAATTGAACTTGCTGCTCTTTCTCACTCTCAGGGTACTACTCCACAACCGACAATGAGGACCTTGCTGTGGGGATCCCTATTCTCCTCTTGGGCCCCTGGTCCCAGGTTTGGTGTCTCACTTGGTGTAATTTCAGGGGGACTTGATCCTCCTGGTCTGTCCGGGCTTTCTCTGCTACACTTAGATGAATAGCAACTTCGGACTCCGGTATCCGGGTGGGCTACAGGGATACCAGGTATGTTCCTTTCTAATGTGGCACCCCATGGGTTAATGTGCCACAATAACATCACATGGGTTCTCTCCCCCACTACACACTGACAAACACTACCACCTCTGGGCAATAGGGGGAGCACCACCTGCTCCCTTATATACTCTTGCCCATGAGGGAGAGCTCAGAACAGCTCAGGAGACCGTGCAGCACGGTGTAGTGCTGTGAAGAGCTCACTGAGGACAGAGTTAGCTCAGTGCAGACCTAGCAAGGGTCAGAGGAACGAGGAGAACGAAAGACAGAGAAACACATCTGGGAGCTGGAGTGACACCATCACTTGCCCCAGAAGTACGCACAGAGACGGACACCGGATCCGGTACTGTATCTGGCACCAACAGCACAGTGAATCCAGGAACAGTGGGATCTCTAGATGCCCCCTAGTACCAGAGCGAAGCAACACGGAGGGGTCAGCACAGCATAGAGGACTCAAGTTGCCTAGCCAAGTGGTACCAGCAGCATACAGGGAGACGTGAGGAATCCCAGCAGCTCAGCTAATAGCAGCAGCCAGGACACACACACAGAGTGCAGCATAAGGACGCTGACGACCCCGGACAGGGTTGGGAGAGAGCTTAGCCCCATTACAGACTCCGTGGACTATAGCCTGCAACAATATCTGCAGTAAAGCTTTGGAAAACAACTTTGGAGTCTGTGTATTGATTGCGACCTTTGCTCCAGATTCAGCACAGAGACAATTCCTCCCTACAGATCCAGCCTGTCAGCTCTGCAGCATCAGGAGAAGAAGAGAATTGCAGTGTCTACCAAATGTGAGTGTGTGTCCTCCAACCCTTCTCCACCATCTATAACCCCAATAGACTTTAAACCCTTACTGCCCCGGGGGTACAGTTCCCCCCACTGGAACTATACCATCCCCGCTACCATTCCATCACCCCCGGAGGTTCTGCAGCAGCGGCGGCCCCCATTACTGGCCGCACCAAGTGGGTGGCGTCACCCGTGACAATCCCCTTGTAAATAATTCCCCCCTTTTATTGTGAGGGCCCAGGGACACGGTCCGGACCAAGCCACCCGTGACATCCCCAGTACCGTCCGGTCCGGCACCGAGTACCCCAGTCCCGCCTGGGGCTCCACAACCTGGCGTCACGAACAGGATCTACCCGGTCCAAAAGAATTGGACCCAGTGCGCCATCCGAACTGTATTTCTGAAAATCCGCCATTTTGGAGTGCGCAGCGCGCGGGAAAGAGAGGGGGCGGTACCTTGCATTGGCGCGAACCCAGTCTCCTCCCTTGGTGCTGACGACATCCGGCGGGTAAGGAGATCCCTGCTGCGCCCCGGAACCTCCCAGAGACATCCGGACGGAAGCGGAAGACGGAGGGCGCATATTAACTAAGGGAGCCCAAGATGTCGCAGGCCGATGCACAAGACGGCGGCGGAGTAGCCGATGGAGCTGCAGTATCGGGTCAGCCAGTAGCGTCCGGCGGTGCAGCGGTGCAAGGAACAGCATCCATAATGCCATTTCTGATGCCGTATACTCCAGGGGCAATGTGGCTGCCCCAATACTCCGGTGAGCCTAATACTTTAACTGACTTTATGCAAAAGATTAAAGAGTATTATGTGATGTATCCCCTCACTGAAGCCCAGCGTGTAGGAATGATAATGGGACAATTAACGGGCAATGCACGGCGTGAGGTTGCGTCCTGGCTGGACACAGATAAGGACACTGTAGAGCATTTAGCAGCCAGACTGAAAGCAACTTTTGAATCTGCTGTTGATACCCGGGCTAAGAGGAGATTCTTTGCATGCCACCAGAAACCTAAACAGAGTGCCAGAGACTTTGCCTTGAACCTGCAGGAAGCACTCAAAGCCCTTAAGCTGGCAGAACCTGCTTTAGCCCCGGGAGCTGATAAAATGCTATTTGACCAATTTATTGAGGGCCTCCATTCCCCTTCCCATCGAGGACAGTTAAGCATGGTACTGCTGCAGAACCCTGACATGACATTTACTGAGCTGAAAGATAGAGCTATCCGTCTGCAGCAGCTGGAGGAGCCAAGGGAATTAACATCTGTGCTTGACACTGCAGCAGCACCTCAGCAGGCGGCAGCACCAGCGACATCTGCTATGTCCGCGGCTGCTGCTGAGGCCGGGGACTATATCTCAAATGCAGCCATCAACCAAAAGCTAGATGCCCTGACAGACACCGTGATCTCCATGGCCAAGGTCATCAAAGAACTGCGAGAGTCAAAACCTGCACCCAAGATCGAGTTGGCGACCAGCAGAGAGGATGTTCCGTGGATGAGGCCCAGAAGATACCCAGCAGCAAGAGGACGACCCAGCGATCGCTACCAACCAGATGGACAGCCCATTTGCCGCCGTTGCCAGAAATCAGGCCATCTTGCTCGAGAGTGTCCTTTAAACGACGATACCCTGGGCAGGCGGGCCGCTCCCCAGGAATGAACGATCAAGGCCCCTCAGCCTGGTATGACAAATTCGTGGGAGGAAAGCCGGTGATCCCTATTGTGTTGGATGGCATCCCCTTTAGTGCCTTGTTGGATACCGGATCCCAAATAACATCCATCCCACATGTTCTATATAAAAGGTACTGGGCTGATTCAGACATTACTAATGCGCCAGATGACTTTAATTTTGATATATGGGCTGGTAATGGATTGATAATACCAAAGGTTGGATTTAGAGAGATGAATATTCAGGTTGGGAAGGTAGAATTGCAGAAACAGGGTATTATAATCGTAGATGTCGACCGGCGAGGCCGTGAACCCGTGATGGTGGTAGGAATGAATGTCATTGAGAAATGTTTTTCCGAAGTGTTAAGTGTTTTGCAGCAAATCGCCGAGACTGCCGGGACTGGACAACAGAGGCTACTGCACAAAGAAATTAAAGCCCTGATGTTGAAGCAGCAGGTAGAAATCTCCGGAGGTGAGATCGGCAGTGTCAGAGTAAGTGACCCAATACCCATTGTAATTCCTCCCAAAACTGAAATGTTGGTGCGGTGCAGAGCCGCAATAGGCATTAAAGGGCAAGATTATCAGGCCCTGGTAGAACCCGTGTACTCAGACAGTAGACCGACCATACTCACTGCTAGAGGAGTGGTTGACGTACACAGGGGAAGAGTGCCATTACGCCTGTTGAACTGCGGAGAAGATGAGGTCACATTACCAAAGTATGCTACCATGGCTAAGTTGTACATGGTTGATAACAACAACATCACCGTCGCTGAGCCCTTGAACCTGTCATGCCAGGCGGATGACAATGGCTCAGAGGAGAAGCTAGAAGATTGGTGCCAAAAGTTGCATGTAGGTACCAGTTCTACACCTCCCCGTCACAAGCATGGAGTATACCGGGTAGTGAAAGAATATGAGCAGATATTCAGCAAACACCCGTTAGACTTTGGGCAGATCAAAGGGGTAGAGCACACTATACCCACAGGTAACCATCAACCTATAAAAGAGAGGTATAGACCCTTACCACCAGCTCACTACCAAACCACCAAAGACATGCTCAGAGAAATGAAATCTGCAGGGGTAATAAGAGACAGTTGTAGCCCTTGGGCAGCACCTCTAGTGTTAGTTAAAAAGAAGGATGGGACCATGAGAATGTGCGTAGATTACCGGCAGATTAATCGCATCACACATAAGGACGCATACCCATTACCTAGGATTGAGGAGTCATTAGCTGCATTAAAATCTGCTAACTACTTTTCCACCCTTGATCTGACTAGTGGGTACTGGCAGGTTCCTGTGGCCGAGGCCGACAAGGAGAAGACAGCGTTTACTACGCCAATGGGCCTCTGTGAGTTCAATTGTATGCCGTTCGGACTCGGCAACGCACCCGGGACCTTCCAACGTCTGATGGAGAGCTGCCTAGGACACAAGAACTTTGAAACTGTCCTCCTGTACCTAGATGACGTCATAGTCTACTCGAAGACGTACGAGCAACATCTACAAGACCTGGCAGAAGTGTTCGAAGCTTTATCGAAATATGGCATGAAAATCAAGCCATCCAAGTGTCACCTTCTCAAACCAAAGGTACAGTACCTGGGACATGTCGTGAGTTCAGAGGGAGTAGCACCAGATCCTGATAAAGTTACAGCAATAAGGGATTGGCCAAGACCTACGAACGTAAAAGAAGTGAGGCAATTCCTGGGCCTGGTAGGCTATTATAGAAGATTTATCCGAGGATTCACGAAGCTAGCAGCTCCTCTGCAAGACATTCTGATAGGGCGATCGAAGAGGACTTCAAACTGTAATTCCCTGGCATGGTGGGATGAGGAAAGAGAAGATTCCTTCAATAAGCTAAAAAGTGCGCTGACGGGAGAAGAGATCCTGGCATACCCTGATTACCATCAACCATTCATTCTTTACACGGATGCCAGCAACGTGGGACTGGGAGCAGTATTGTCGCAGAAGCAAGGAGGCAAAGAAAGAGTTATTGCCTTTGCAAGCAGGAAGCTCCGGCCTACAGAACGAAATCCCGAGAACTACAGCTCCTTCAAGTTAGAGCTACTAGCAGTAGTCTGGGCTGTAACCGAACGCTTTAAACATTACTTGGCAGGTGCAGAATTCACCATCTACACGGATAACAACCCATTGACTCACCTGGACACAGCAAAATTAGGTGCTTTGGAGCAGCGATGGATAGCCCGGCTATCTAACTACAACTTTGTCATCAAATATCGGGCAGGCCGTAAGAATGGGAACGCAGATGCCTTATCCCGAATGCCGCACCTGAAAGACGTGGAAGAGGAATCGGAAGAGTTGGAAGAGATTGAACTACCGGCCTTTCATCGTTCAAAGGTACAAGATTATCGACCCGGCATCTATCAAAAGAAACAGGAAATAAATCTTAACCCGTTAAGACACTACGGATGGGCTGAAGCTCAAGATACTGATCCAGCCGTGAAGCTAGTGAAAGAACTGCTTACGCAACAACATGCACACCCTGATCAGAATGCCCCAGCTGAAGCTATACAGCTATGGAAGGATAAAGGCAAGTTGTTCCTGCATCAAGGGAAGCTCTGTAGACGATTTACCAATCCCAAGACGCATGAACTGGTCTGGCAGATAATCGTGCCCAAGCGAGACACCCAAATGGTCTTAGAGGCTTATCATGACAACGCAAGTCATTTCGGATGGAAGAAGTTAGAAGCAATCCTGAGAGACAGATTTTATTGGGTTGGCATGAGAAGATCCATTGAACTATGGTGCAGCAGATGTGCCGCATGCAACCTCAGAAGGAAAGATCTACAGAAAGCTCCACTTCAACCAATAATAACCAAGCAGCCACTTGAGCTAGTCGCGTTAGACCACGTCAAGTTGTCACCAAGCCGGTCAGGCTATATCTATGCCTTAACCATCGTGGACCATTACTCACGCTTCTTAGTGGTGGTACCCGTCAAAGACTTGACAGCAAAGACGGCAGCAAAAGCATTCCAGACGCATTTCTGTAGACCACATGGTTACCCAGAACAAGTCCTTGCAGACCAAGGTCCAGCTTTTGAATCAGAACTATTCAAGGAATTCTGCAATATGTACGGTTGTAAGGAGATTCGCACAACGACATACCATCCCCAAACAAATGGTCTATGCGAGAAAATGAATCATATCGTAATCGAACTGTTAAAGACCTTACCGGAATCAGAAAGAAACCAGTGGCCAGATAAATTACCTGATTTGGTAGACTTATACAACCATGTCCCTGTGAGTTCTACAAACTGCACTCCAGCATACCTTATGCGCGCAAGACCCGGTAAGCTACCAATTGATCTAGAAATGGGAATTGAAAAACCAGATACAGAAGTAGAAGAAACAGATTGGGATATCAAACGTCAGAAACAGTATCACCAAGTGCAAGAATGTGTAGAGAGAAACCTACAACAAGCAAGAGCAAGACAAGAGAAGACATTTAATAAACATGCTCAAGCAATGCCATTACAAGAAGGTGATCAAGTTCTCAAGAGAAAGAGACGTACAAACAAACTGGATAATCAGTGGGAAACCATCCCATACACAGTCTTACCATCTAACTTAGACAATGTTAAAACCTATTTGATAAGCAAAGATGAAGGAAGAACTTCACAAGTCGTATCTCGTGATCAACTTAAATTGTGTCCTGAAACACTGAAGACACCTGAAGTCATAGAACCCGTACAGGTCCAACCTATCCAAGAAAAAGAAGAAGTATTCCACACGGTACTAGGAGATTTTCCTAAAACATGGCCAAATTACCATGAAGCAGTTGTCGTACCAATGATTGCATTCCCTTGAATGATGGACCCAAAACCAGAACCCGTGTTACCAGAACCTGTGTTACCAGAACCTGTGTTACCAGAACCTGTGTTACCAGAACCTGTGTTACCTGAAGAAGACCCAAGACTTTAAGAACTGGAAGTAGAATCCGAAGAGGAAGAACAGATTCCTGGTCCCAGTGAACTTGCCAGTCCTGCAGTCAGACCTCCATCTGCCATAGTACCGAGCACCCCAAATAGGTACACGTCCACTCACACCTTCATACTAACTCCACCAACATTGCGCAGATCAGAGTGTAGTACCCAAGGTCAGTTACCGGCTAGGTACAAAGATTAAGATGCAATTAAGAATATAATGTAAATATGTTGTTTGAATATAAGTTGAATTCAGTGGACAAATGTATATAGTTATTGCAACGTTAAAAAGCCCAGTACCTACAGAGACTATCCTGGGACACGGTCCGGACCAAGCCACCCGTGACATCCCCAGTACCGTCCGGTCCGGCACCGAGTACCCCAGTCCCGCCTGGGGCTCCACACTTCTTTCTTACTACTTCTTCCACTGGCCTCCATCCCTATCCCTAGGGCGCTGCACAGCTGGGTCAAGCTTCATGGTTCTGGAACTGGCTTGGTCCTAGCAACCAGCTCTTTCACTAACTGTTCTCTTCTCTGCCGACTGCAGACTGCCAACTGGCTGACTCCTCCCTTCAGGCCTGGATCTTTATAGGGAATCTGTCTTAAGGACAGCCAGTGGTGCTCCCCTCAGGTCTGGGGTGGAAGGTGTTGGATGCTGTGTGTGCCAAGGTGTTCATCCCTCCCTGCACCAGTGGGTCCTGTGGCAATCCCCCGCAGGGGTGCCACATTCTGACACACTTGACACTGCACTAGATGCATGGCAGATGATGAGCGAAAAATGCATAATGTAAGCAGCAGTAATGAATCCACAGCAGAAACAGTATTAAAGACACTGGACTTTCCTAAAAATAAGAGCAATCTAAGGGAAACTCGGGAATGTTTTGTCTGTAAAAAGCCCGACCACCTTAAAGCAAACTGCAGAATATGGAAAGCAAGAATGAGTCAGCTTAAAAAGCAGAGCAGTCATCAAAAGGTGAAAACAGCAGTAAAGGAAAAGTCTGCATGTGTTGAAGCTGCATTTAATACCAGTACAGGCTCATCTGCAAAATGGTGTATAGACTCTGGTGCTAGCAGTCATATGACGAATAACAAGGATTTCTTCACTGACCTTGATGAAAGCAAGTCAGAAAAGGTCAGAAAAGGTCATCTTAGCTAATGGTCACTATATGACTTTAAAAGGAGTAGGAGATGGCTACCCCACTGTCCAGTTTCCTCAGCACAAAGCAGAAAGATCCCAGTAAAGGATGTTCTCTATGTTCCCAGTCTTAAAAGAAATATTCTGTCAGGGAAGAAGCTTACACAAAGAGACAACAGCTGTATTATATCAAAGAAGGGTCACACTCTTGCAGAAGGAAAAATCCAAAATGAACTTTAGCAGCTAAAATGCAAAGAAAGAGTGTACAGTGCTAGACAAGATCAGCATAAGAACTGTATCCATGTATGGCACAGACGTCTTGGGCACAGAGACCCAGAAGCAGTAAGGAAGCTAGGTCAAATAGCAAATGGTGTTGAAATCAAGCAATGTAGTTAAATGATTAAATGATGAAGTGCATTAGCTGTCTTAAAGGGAAAATGTTCTGAAAATCCTTTCCTAAAGTAAGCAGCACTAGATCTGCACAGCCACTGGATTTGATATACACAGATGTTTGCAGTCCAATGAGTGTTCAAACTCCAAGCAAGAAGAGATATTTCCTCACATTTATTGATGACTACTCCAGATATACAGTCACCTACCTGCTTCACAGTAAGTATGAAGTTCCACAGAAAGTTGAAGAATATCTTGCCGTAGTGTTTAACAAATTTGGAAGAATGCCAAAAGCCCTGTGTGCAGATAATGGGACTGAGTGTACAAGTGGTATGGTGCAAACCATTGTGAAAAGGAATGAAATCATGTTCCAGACCATTCCACACAACCCAGAACAGAATGACATTGCAGAGAGAAAGAACCGCACTCTCTGTGAAAGTGGAAGAAGTATGTTGTTTGATGCGAATCTACCTACAACGTATCGGGGAGAAGCCATTATGTCAGCTTGCTATCTTCATAACAGACTGCCAGGTAAAGCCACAAACAAAACTCCATATGAGCTATAGAACTGCGAGAAGCCTAACCTGAAGCACCTCAGGATATTTGGAAGCAAAACGTTTGTGTATGTTCCCAAAGAAAAACGTTCCAAATGGGAATCACATGCAAAACAAAGAGTCCTGGGATATCCCTGAGGAAGGTGCCAGGTTGTGCACCGAAACGTGTTGGAATAATGGAAAGAAACTGCTTGTGAAATCCTGCCTTCCATGTGAGTTTCTTCTTTGGATATAGCAGCGCGGACCGTGATACACCTCTTCAATCCCAATTTTTCTCATGAAGTTACACCAGTCATTCAAGCCATGAAACAAGAATTTCAATCACCAAACCCAGACACTGAAAAAGAAAACACTGAAATCTGGATAAGCTCTGAAGCCAGCGAGGAAGAAAGAGAAGAACAAAGTCAACCTCTAGTCAGGAGATCAGAAAGACCAAACAAAGGTATCCCAGCTAGACGCCTTTCTTATATGGTCAGAACACTTCCTGAACCAGAGCCACAGTCATGGCAACAGATGCAAAAACTGCCTGTCCACGAGAAGTAGAAGTGAATAAATGTCACTAATGAAGAGATGGAGTCCCTTCACCAACTCTAGACATGGGAATTTACGGAGCTACCACAAGGAAAAAGAGCTCTCAGAAGCCAAAGGTTTGTCAAAACTCCAGCAATGAAAGTTACAGACAAGCAGTGGGGCACTTCTGTATATGAGGACAACCAAGTATGTATTAAACTTGCCAGTAGTGAGAAGATTAGTGCAATGACTAAGCACATTGACGTTAAACATCACCACTTATGTGACTTAGTGGAATGTGGTGTACTAGAGTTTGTTTATTGCGCGTCTGACAAGATGTTAGCTGATGGTATGACAAAACCATTGCTAAGAGCCAGGTTTGAGGACTTCAAAACCACAATGGGACTAACTGGATAAGTAGTTGTTGAGTGGGGGTGTTAGAATATGTTTAGTGTTCTATTGCAAGGTTTGTGCATTGTCTATAAAGTTAGATTTAAAAAAAAACACTCCCAGAGGCTCACACACAGGAAAGACCATGTGACTGTACCCAGTTTCCTGTGTCTGTGCATGAGAGGAGAAGCAGCCTGCTGATGCTGCACAGAGACACTTAAGATATGTATATTTGTGGCACCCCAGAGTCCGGATGTCACTATGTGATTATCTCTCCCAGGGGGTAGTGTCATACCTGAGAGCAACAGAGGGTATCCACACCAGGCAAACCTAAAGCACACAACACCTTTCTGACTCCTGGCCTGAAGGGGGAGACCTAAACGCGGGTTCAGGGTGAGCTCCCCTATAAATTCTGGTCTGGGGCAGAGTTAGCCAGTTCAGTTCTTAGGAGGACTCTGAAGAAGACCTGTGGACTGGAGCAGTGCTAAGCTTGTCCCAGGAGAGCTAGACTTAGCTTGAGTGACCTGCAGGCAAGGGTCTGAGGAAGGAGAGGAGAGCCTGGGGAGAGAAGCGTTGTCAAGCTCACCCCAGAGGAGTAAGCGCCAGGAAACAGACACAGGAATCCGAGACTGTGCAGGGCCTAACGCCCCGGCAGCCAATCCCAGAGAGTGAGGGATTCCAAGTTCCCCATCCACACTGAAGTGCCAGGAGGCAAAGCAGTGTGAAGAGCTCAGGAGCAGCCACCAGAGAAGTGGGGCTGGAGGAGGACTCGAGCTGCCTGTCATACGGTACACAGCAGTAGAGAGATAGGGCCACAGCTAAGCTTAATCAGACGCAGGGATCCACAGGAGAAAGCGCAGCATGGAGGCCTCAGAACTTGCCAGGTGAAAAGAACCCCGAGTTGCTCCCAGGTTGCCGGATTCCATCGATATCATCTGTCCTTGTGCCACTATGACCAGTAAAGGACTTGAGGAACCAACAAACTGTGAGTCTGTCAGTTACTTTGCGCCCTCCATCCTGCACCCTACACCCTTCTACATCTACTGCCCTGGGGATCCCCTTCACCCATGGGGAGCCACTACATCCAGCTGCTCATCCATCGTCTCAGAGGTTCTGCAGTAGCGGTGGCCACTCATAGCCACAAACCATTGGTGGCGTCATGAAAAACTTTCCCTATAATAGCCAAGATCTTCTTTTACACTGAACCCAGGGCCACAGAAGTCGGGTCTCAACCCCTGTGAACCCCCAGAAACACCGTAGCCCAGGTCTGAGTACCCCACAGCCCTAGGGTGCATTATATTCCTGATTCTACAAAGCCTATCATATCTGTACCTGTTTATTGCTAATTTAACCCAGTCCCAGTACCAATGTTCCTTGCACGATTACTAACCTGTGTCTCATCTACAGCCTGCTTCAGCCTGCTCCTGTCTGTCACAGCCTGCTGCAGCCTGTACCTGTCTGTACCTGTCCATCACAGCCTGCTACACCTGTCGCCACCTGCTCACCACGATGTGCACCGGACTCTCCGACCGTATCCACCCCCAAACTGCATAACCTTGTATATAAGAGCCGACCACTGGTTCCAGCAGGCATCCAGACCCAGGTGGTGCTGCGCTTGGCAGCTACTGTACCAGATGGCCAAGCCAGGTTAGCTTCTCCAGTCGGCAAAGTTCTCACAACCCAGTGGGTCCGCTCCTGGACGCTTGCCTCCTACAAGCATAACACCTATGACGTCTCCTATAGAAAGAAGAGCAAGCAAAGAGAAATACTGCAGAAATACTGCAGAAAGCAGCAGCATGGAAGACAACATAGCACTGAGCTGTGTGGATGTGAATCCAGTGCTGTGGTAACAAAAAATCTTGTTCGTAAGCTCAGGACAATTTTCCATGTCTCCCTCTGCTTGTTTTCTCATCCTCCACTGTAGTTGTTTTAGCCAATAAAGGAACTTTACTTGACGTTGCAACTAACAGGGGAACTTTACACTTAATGGAAGTACGACCGTTTCCCATGAATGTGGTTCCCATTGCAACAGCCAATGACAATTTACCGGCTGACCGCCTCCCTGGCACTGGAGCTACAGACGATACCCTCAAGCCCCTCATCCTCTCTTCCAGTGCCGTTGTAGCTGAGTGGAATGAAATAGTCTTTTTGGGTCCAGTGCATCTCACCCACAGGGATTTAGCGTAACCCAGTGTTTCCCAAACTCCAATCCTCATGGCCCCAAACAGGACACGTTTTCAGGATTTCCTTAGGCTTGGACAGGTAGTGGAATCATTATCAAGGCATCACCTGTGCAATGCTAAGGAAATCCTGAAAACATGACCTGTTGGGGGCCGTGAGGACTGGCGTTTGGGAAACACTGGTGTAACCTATTGAAATGGCCAACAAGACATCACTCCTGCTCTGCTTTTCGTCTACAGCCCGCTCTCTAGAGCCCAAAGGCCTTCGTCAACTAAGAGGAATCGTTGAGTATTTGTCAACAGGAAATGAACACCACCCGAGAACACATGGACTCAACCCCTGAGGGACTCAGTTACTTTGCTGTTTCCACCCGTCCTCTGGTTATTGGACCAATGCATGTCTGGGTCCAGAGTATAACCTAAGGGTGTTACCAAATTAGATCTTGGGGCCTTCAGTCAAGTCTTTTACTTCTCTCTGTTTCTCTCCCTGTCATCCCCGATTTACAACCCCTTTTTGTTTCCCTGACTCCACCCTTAAGGGGTGTACAAAACTGCTAACCATAATTAACCCTGGCTAACACCAGACACCAAGTGGCCACATCATGTATTGCAAATATACATATACTAGATGGGTGCCCGATTAAATCACATCGTGAGATTGTAGAACATGTGCAATTATATATTAGGCGGTGGGGGGGGGGGGGGTGTGCAGGGAGGGTCAAAGCTCCCCTTGTATGAGTATAAACGACCGGAGTAACTGTAAGAATGCCCACCAACGAAGCTGATCATGCTCACCAGTGAAGACAGTCACGCCCAATAACTTGGAAGCAGCCCATACATTCCAGGCTCAACCATGATATCAGTCTATTGTTGTAATGAGTGGGGGAGCAATATGGCCACTGATACACCCTGAGTGCTACTGCGCATGAGCGAGTGTGCCAATATGGTGGGCGTGTATATTGTTGTAATAAGCAAGGGGATCAAAACGGCTACCGCTACACCTGGAGTGCTACTGCGCATGATTGCGTGTGCCAATATGGTGGTCGCGTATTGTGTTGTAATAAGCGGGGGGATCAAAACGGCTACCGCTACACCTGGAGTGCTACTGCGCATGATTGCGTGTGCCAATATGGCGGCCGCGTATTGTGTTGTAATAAGCGGGGGAATCAAAACGGCTACCGCTACACCTGGAGTGCTACTGTGCATGATTGCGTGTGCCAATATGGCGGCCGCGTATAGTGTTGTAAAAAGAGGGGGGGATCAAAACAGCTACCGCTACACCTGGAGTGCTACTGCGCATGATTGGGTGTGCCAATATGGTGGCCATGTTAGTTTACTGCGGTAATGCGCAACAGCCTAGGAAGACTATTATTTTCCTGTAACCTGGCGAATCGCACATACTTGGGTCGGCCAGTGTCCCCGATGGCGTGTGTGCCCCCCCCCCCTCCATCCAATAGGTGACGCTATTTCGGGGACAAACTTACAGACGTGATAGTGCTTGTATTATATTAGATAAACTAATATTATAATGGAAAACTTCTCCAAGGTACAGCATCCTCCAGGATGGGGGTGGCAGAGCCCTAGACCCCCCCCCTACACCATCACTATGCCAATAAAGCCTGTCGTAGTGTAAAAATTCACTCTACCTCCTTGGGGAGTGACGGGGTTAAAATAATTTTGCTGCATTTGGCAAGTACAGCTCCTGATTTTCCGTCCCCAGTATATCCACCGTATTTCGGTCTTTCTTTAAGACGATCTTGAGTCTGAGCGCCGCCGAGTACAATAAACAGCACATTAACAAGGTATTAAACATCGTTATAAATAATGGAAAAGCATTATAATTACTCGGCGGTAATACATTTGGCGTCAGGCTTAATGATCGCCGAGCATAATTATTGTTATTATTATTATGATGTTTTCTTGAATCCGTTCACAGAGGCAGAAACAAATAGTTGTCGGGGTAAATCATGAATATTCACATTCCATAACGTCTATTTGGGATGTGAAATATGAAGGGATGATCTGTCTGTTCATCAGGAACGATCAGATTTATAAACATCTAACATGTAATTACAGAATTCCAGACTTTGTGCTTAATGGTTTTATCTTAAAGTGACACTATCGGAAAATGCAGCTTTAATTTGAATCCCTTGCGACCTAAGGGGCTGTTAGCTGCACGTGTCGGCTGATCAGATCAGCTGACATGTGCAGGGAATTGTCACGGGGTGGTAGAACGGTAAAGGAGGTAAGGATGGAAAGATGGGCAAAAGGCGATCAGGGGAACTAGCCTGACCTTAGGCTCACCCTGTTCCCGGAATTACCTCTGAAGGTGAGGACATCCGAGCCGCCACCCTTGCCCTTTGCTCCTGATCAGCCCTAGGCTAAGATCCACTCACCTCCACCCATGGACCAGGAAGCACAGCGACTCCCATAAAAGAAGGAAAACACCAAGGCTACAGCACAAAGTACACACACGTCCTATCAGCTCACGGTCTTACAGAGACTAAAACTCAATCAATGACGCCTGCTGATGGAAGAGGGAACTATTTAAAGGCTGGGGGAGTGGACATCTATGTCAGCTGACACAACAAGCAGCAGCTCACCTGTGCCTGGAGAGCCTTAAATTCATAAACATGAGCAGCTTCTGACATTAAGACACATTTGCCAAAGGGAATTTACCGGTACTCACATTTAAACTACTGCAGAACAGTCAACACATTACAGGGAAGACGCAAGTTCAGCATGTGAGCTCGCATCAAAATAGAGGGGTAACCAAGGATGTATCTATATGTCCTTGACCATGAAGGGGTTAAAGGAGTTTTCTCCATGAACAAAATTAATTTTAATCAATGAATTTTTGAATAATCATAATTTCCACAATTGTATGTTTAATAAAAATGCTTCTGTGATGAGATAATCTTATGTATGTGTCCCTGCTATGTACTGTGTAAGGCTGGTTTCACACTACGGATTTTTCATTTCCGTTGCTGTCCGATAAAAATCGGACAGCATCGGATCCGAATTTGGCCCCATGCAGCCCTATGGGCATCGGACCGAATCGGATGTGCACTAAATGTCATCCGATCTGGTCCGATCCGAATCTGTCCGATTTTTTTATCGGTGCAAAAATCGGAGCTTGCTCCGATTTTTGCACCGAAAATAAAATCTGACAGATTCGGATCGGACCAGATTGGATGATATTTAGTGCACATCCGATCCGACCCGATCAATTTGACATGGGGCCCTATGGAGAAGGGTCCGAGGAAACATCTGATGTCTCCTCGGACCCCGTTTTACTGTACTGAGCATGCTAAGTACAGTAAAACTGCTCCTAACTGGGAGCACAAGGGTTAAAAAAAAAAAAAAAAGTTTATTCTCACCTCCCCCTGAGCCTTCGCCGTCTTCCGCCATCTTCTTGGAGGCTCCCGGTGGCTTCCGCAGGCTCCCGGTGGCTGCAGAGGTCTTCCCCTGCTGTTCAGGACCTGCGGTGATGTCACAGTCATGTGACCGCGGGTTACCATGGTGAACCCGCGGTCACGTGACTGTGACATCACCGCAGGTCCTGAACAGCAGAGGAAGACCTCTGCAGCCACCGGGAGCCTGCGGGAGCCACCGGATGCCTCCAAGAAGATGGCGGAAGATGGCGGGGGCTCGGGGGGAGGTGAGAATAAACTTTTTTTTTTTTCTTTTTTTCACTACGATTTTATGCCGGAATCGGATGCCTATTTGGCACCCGATTCCAGGCATCAGAAGGGAGCCGATGCTGTCCGAATTATATCGGACAGCATCGGCTCCCTTCAAATCGTAATGTGAAAGTAGCCTAATAGATGTGTCTGACCGTACAGGGACATGGTCTGATCACACCACATCTCCTGGGCTGCAAAAGGGGACGCAAAAGAGTATACAGACATTACAGCACGGAAATGAGTATACAGACTTTACAGCACAGGATCAGGACTTATTCTTTTGGTGAGGTAAAACATTTCCTTCCCCCAAAAGAAAAAGAAAACACAACCAAAACAGGCAAACTCCTGAAAACTGTGGTCTGTGGGCTGTACATATCCTTTGCTGCCCATCATCCTCAGAATGCACAGGTACCATTATACACAACACCTTCCACCCCAGGCCTGTAGGAGGAGCTCCATTTGCTACCCTTAAGCAAGATCCCCTATGAATACCAGTGCTGGGGCGGAGTTAGGTAGTGCAGTTCCAGAGAGGACTGTGAAGAGTTAGTCTGTGCAGTATGGAGTAGTACTGTGAAGACCAACCGGTGAACGGTGCTGCGTTAGGCCCATACCAGAGACCAGCCTAGCCAGTGTGAGGGCCCGAGAGTGAGGGTCGTAGGCAATGGAAAAGACAAGTTAAAGAGTAGATTGGGGGCAGAGGAGCCATACCGGTTCACCCCAGGAGCAACCCGGACATGGGAGTCCGAGTCTGCAGGAGAGCATCAAGCCCAGCAGAAAACACCGGTTTACTGAGGAGACTCCAGTCTCCCGGACACCTGTAGCGCAACCAACCCGAGAGCCAGGAACCGCAGGAGAAGTCATAGTGGTAGCCACCAAAAGGTTCTCAATACTACAATACGGGTGAGAGAAACACAGAGGAAGCCAGGCCTAATTCTACACAGGTCAGGGGCTTCACCACGGGAAAAGAGACAAGGAGGCCTCACAAATCACTCACTGTGGAAATCCCGATGTGCTTCCCGACCACCTGGAGTGTACCCTGGACTGTGCCTGCCATAACATCAGTAAAGGTATGGAAACGACTCTGAGCGTGTGTGTGTCAGTCATTTCAGCCCTGGTCCTGTCCAGCCCAGAGACTGTAGCCGCGGCCCAGTTGCCGAGCCACCTCCCTGTGTAAATTCCCCATCACTGCCCTGGGGACACCCCCTCGCTCCACCTGTGGGGAGCGATAACATCTGGCTGCCTACCCATCGTCCGCAGAGGCCTGCCGGTAGCATTGGTACCATCACCAGGTACCACAGGTGGCGTCACAAAACTTTATTCTTCTTCATTTGTTTTTTATTTATTCCCAAACTTTTTAAGCGACCACCAGGGCTACGGCCCCGGGCAGGCCACCAATGACATCCCCTTACAGTAACCACTTGGCTACCGAGTCCCCACGGCCTTGGAGTCCATGGTCTTTCTAGAATTGACAATTGTGCCAATTCCCTGGCCATTCAGTTATGATGGACTATGATGGACTATGATGGACTATGATGGACTATGATGGATTTCCCAAGTGGATACAAAACATTTAACATCATTATTCATATACGGCCTCCAAGACAGCCTGAGAATAGCTCTCTGCGTAACCGTGATCCCCGGATGACCACGCAAGATAGAGTCATGAAACTCCTGCAACAGATGCAATCTTAGGCAAAAAGGAACAAATAATGGAGACTGGAGTGGTGGGAGCGGCCAACGACTGGCTTTTATGGGGCTCCACTTCCAACTCTCCGCAGAAATTACAATACCCCGAGGAAGAATGGAGGATGGAAGTTCTGGAGGAGAAACTGAATTAAAACTGCATGATGATGCGTCAGCCTTTAATTCTTGGACCCCGGCCTAAATGTGATGGAAAATTGAATCTAGCGAAAAACAAGGCCCATCTATCCTGTCTAGGAGTTAGTTGTTTAGCTGATTCTTATGGCCTTGATGAACTGCCCCCTCCAAACAAAGCCTCCATTCCTCAAAGATTTGTTTAACTCACGACTCCTCACATTATAATGTCTTTTAATTTCTCTTTAGAAATGAACACGACCACAAATTGGTCAGAGTTTTGGGACCATGATTTCAAATGGCCCGTGACCTGCCCTGGGGTCTTTGGGAACTCGGTACTTGAGCATTAATGCTGGGGGTGATGTCTTGGTAGCCTGTGCCCGGGCCCGTACCCTGGGGGTCAATGGGTAAAAAGGAGAAAAGAATAAAAGAATAAAATAAAGTCTCGTGACGCAGCCTAGAATAAAGCTGATCACTCTACAGTGTGACAGCCCTAGAATAAAGCTTATCCCTCTGCAGTGTGACAGCCCTAGAATAAAGCTGATCGCTCTACAGTGTGACAGCCTTAGAATAAAGCTGATCCATCTGCAGTGTGACAGCCCTAGAATAAAGCTGATCCATCTGCAGTGTGACAGCCCTAGAATAAAGCTGATCGCTCTACAGTGTGACAGCCTTAGAATAAAGCTGATCCATCTGCAGTGTGACAACCCTAGAATAAAGCTGATCCCTCTACAGTGTGACAGCCCTAGAATAAAGCTGATCCATCTGCAGTGTGACAGCCCTAGAATAAAGCTGATCGCTCTACAGTGTGACAGCCCTAGAATAAAGCTGATCCCTCTGCAGTGTGACAGCCCTAGAATAAAGCTGATTCCTCTGCAGTGTGACAGCCCTAGAATAAAGCTGATGCCTCTGCAGTGTGACAGCTCTAGAATAAAGCTGATCCCTCTATAGTGTGACAGCCCTAGAATAAAGCTGATCCCTCTACAGTGTGACAGCCCTAGAATAAAGCTGATGCCTCTGCAGTGTGACAGCTCTAGAATAAAGCTGATCCCTCTATAGTGTGACAGCCCTAGAATAAAGCTGATCCCTCTACAGTGTGACAGCCCTAGAATAAAGCTGATCCCACTACAGTGTGACAGCTATTGAGATATTTGTAGACAGCTATTAAGTCTCCTCTGTCTTATTTACAAGCTAAACATTCCCAGACCCTGTACCCGTTCCTCATAGGACATGGTTTGCAGACCGGTCACCATTCAGGTCACTCTTCTCTGATCTTGCTCCACTTTGTTGATGTCTTTTTTTATAATGTGGTGCCCAGAACTGGACACAGAGGAGGTCTGACCATAGAGGAACCACCATCAATTAAGGTATGTCCTGACAAAGTAACCAGTGAGTTTTGAAACTCATTGACTGTAATAAAAGCATAGTTTTTCATTCCTTGGTCTCAACGTCTTTGAGCTGCCGGCAGCGTCACATCCACTGTCCCATCCTTCAGTCTCTAATACTGTGACGTCTTATTTGATGCTTCTATAGGGGTTGTGCCTCTCATAACTCCATCAGGTGAGCACGTCTTCCTGTAATATTTTCCCATTTAAATACAATTAAGACCCTATTGCACTTTTGTGTCTTTCCAGTCGCCATTATACAATCTGGTACCTCTGTGGCATTTACCACTCAGTACTAGTGATGAGCAGGCCCCACATGCTCAGGTGCTCGGTGCTTGAATCGAGGATTTGGGCACTTGGACGGAGTCGACTTGAGTAGGCGACCATAATGGAAGTCAAGCATTTTTCTGGATTATGTGTGTTCACTTTTGACTTCCATTACACCTGGGTACTCAAGTTGAGCCCATCCAAGTGTCCAACTGCCTGTTTCGAGCAGCCGGCACCTGAGCATGGTAGTGCTCGCTTATCACTGTTCAGTGCGTTTTAGGGTACCTTTACACGTCGCAACATTGCATGCAATTTCACTTGCAACTTACTGGTTGCAGTGAAATCATGGACACATTGTTCTATTTTGTTACTGTGTACAAATGGAACAATGTGTCCATGCAATGTTGTGACGTGTAACGGTACCCTTATGGTGGGGTTACACGTAGCGATATCGTCCCGATATCGCATACAACGCCGCGGGAGCGCGCATTTTGGGAGCACTTTTCCCGATATCGCATCGGCGGTTTACACGCTGCGATATCGGGAAACAACGTCCCTCCGATGTGTACGCCCACCAACCCAGGAACGACCAGTTAACATGGGAGTTAATGGTGAGGTGCGAGTACACATCGGAGTTGAGCTGTCACACGCTGCGATGCTGGTACAACGGCCATGCGATATCGGGCGGTTGAATAGCTCTGCTATTCAACTCCGATATCGTTTTGGCATCGTTCCAGCATCGCGTTGTATGCTAAAACAGTACAACGCGCAAACGATATCGGGTCCAACTCGCGACCCACGTGACATTTTGTCGGAGTTGGGTCGGAGTTGGACGCCGATATCGCGGCGTGTAAACCCACCATTAGAGATGTGTGAAACAACTCACAGAACCCTGGTTCTATAGGTTTGACCCGATGGGATCCTCCGCCTCCTGGCTGCTGGAGTACTCGATCCCCAGCACCACTTATGATCTGCAGGTCCAGCGCGCTGTGGATCCTGCGCAGTAAACATGGAATACTGAGGTGGTTCCTGTGTGGCAGCCATGGACTACAGATGTGTCTCCTGCGTGGCAGCCATAAACTACTGACGTGGATCCTGTCTGGCAGCCATGGACTACAGACATGGCTCCTGTGCTGCAGTAATAGACTACAGGCGTGGCTCCTGCACAGCAGCCATGGACTACACACGTGGCTTCTGTGCAGCAGTCATGGACTACTGACATGGCTCCTGTGTGGCAGTCATGGACTACAGATGTGGCTCCTGTGCTGCAGCCATAAACTACAGATGTGGCTCCTGTGCTGCAGTAATAGACTACAGTTGTGGTTCCTGTGCAGGGCCATGGACTACAGGCGTGGCTCCTGCACAGCAGCCGTGGACTACACACGTGGCTTCTGTGCAGCAGTCATGGACTACTGACATGGCTCCTGTGTTGCAGTCATGGACTGCAGACATGGCTCCTGTGCAGCAGCCATGGACTACAGATGTAGCTCCTTTACGGCAGTCATGGACTACAGACGTGGCTCCTGTGCAGTGCCATGGACTACAGACGTGGCTCCTGCATGGCAGCTATGGACTACACATGTGGCTTCTGTGCAGCAATCATGGACTACTGATGCGGCTCCTGTACGGCAGCCATGGAAAAACAGACGTGGCTCCTGTACGGCAGCCATGGACTACAGACGTGGCTCCTGTACGGCAGCCATGGACTACCGACGTGGCCCCTCTGCGGCAGCAATGCACTACAGATGTGGCTCTTGTATGGCAGCCATGGACTACCGACAGAATCCTGCAAATCAGTTTTTTCATCTCTTAAACCTTTATTAAAAAGACTGATGTATTTTTTTTATATGTTTTTCTTTCCCGCGGGTTCTGCGGGTATATATACACAGGTACTATACAGGGTGCAGTATATACATGGTGTAGTATACACAGTGTATAGTACCTGGGTAGTAATACTTGTTTCTGTACTGATGGGGGTTCTAGAGATACAATGTGTACTGTTGGTGGTTCTGGTGATGTATTCTTGTGCAGTTATTGGTTCTGATCCTTTACATGTAAACACTCCATAACGTGTAAGATTATGTGACATGTGGTTATGTTAAAGCCTGTTACCTCTGCTGCTTTAATGTTGTGGCCAGGGATAAAGGGAGCCAACCACCAGATTTCACCCCCTGTAAATCAGTGCAGCAGGTGATTGTTATGTGCAGCATCACATTACTATATGGGATTTTTCTTATTCCTCCTCTACTGTATGGGCATGGCAGTCTGCTGTATGCTGAACCCCCTCCCCCCACCTGGATGAGTCTGGATGAGAGGGAAGGGGTTCGGCTTACAGCAGACTGCCATGCCCACAGGGGAGGGATATAAAAAACCATGATGTCATGCTGCACACACAGGTGGTTAAACCTGGTGGTTAGATCCCTTTAAACTTTTTAAGTAAAAAAAAAACTTTTAAAACAAGAGAAAATTAAACTTCAAATCTCTCAATATGCTCGAAGACTTCTCATTTATGCTGTACGTGTAGAAAATCGTCCACGGAGGGGACTTGTTCGGATTTTAATTTTGTCGTTATTTCGCGCAGATGTTACACTTTATTAGCAGGTACGTGGCTGCCACCTAGCGGTGACATTGGGTAACTGCAATAATCCTTTTTTTATTTAGGCTACGATGAGTTTTTCATATTGCTAAATGTTTGCTCCATTGTGTAAATGTGGGTATTCGCACTTTTTCATTGTATTTTTCTTTTTACATGCATCTTTATTATGCTTTATTTTGTCTCTGTTCTGGTGTTTTATAGTGTAACCGCCGTTTACATTTTTATTTTATAATAATGTAGAGCAAGTGCTTTTAATAAACTTTCAAATATACTTCATAAGTGAAATCTGGAATAAAATCTTTCATATAAAACCTTCTAGAAGGTGTCCCCACTAGGCTGTGTCTGATCCTGACAAATGCTCATTCTCAGTGAGATCCGTCTTCAAGCTCCACACACTGAATACGGCCATGTAACCATATAAGGGTGGGGGCGGGGCTTTAACATAACTTTATTGACATTCTTAGATGCACATATTTTATGCATTTCTACCACACGTGCATTTTTACCTGCATATATTACACATCTAATGCAAGTCTATGAGGGAAATCTCAATTTTTATTGATATTATTGTCGGATATCTGTGACGTTTTGATCCCACTTATCCCTGTTTCTCTGTTGTTGCGTCAGCCAAAAAAAAAAACCACAATTGTGACATTTTGATCTATTTTATCATCACACCATTTACCAATCGGATTAATTTATTTTATATCTTAATAGATTGGACTTTCATGAACGCAGCAATACCAAAAAAGTACATTTTTTATTATTATTTCTTCCATTAATCTGGTAAAAAGGGTGGGATTATTTGAAATTTTATATTTTTTTAATATTTTATTTATTTATTTTTCATCATATTTAATAGCCCCCTTAGGGGAGTTGAACCTTCGATTGTTCGATCACTTGTGCTATCTGTATGTAGCAGAAATCACTGTCTCCTATGAATGTTGACCATGGGCTGGTTTTCACAGATGTACATAGAGGGGTCTCAGCAGACCCCCGGCTGTCATGATAACTCATCACGTCACGGGAGTGTGGCATCCCTGCATCTGGCTGCACCAAAATGGTATTGCAATAACATCATGTAATGCCACGTCTGATGGGAATTGGGGCCCCTTTTCTGGAAGTCTGAAGTGAACACACTGCCTGATCTCTAACCAGGAAGCTGAGCACTGAAGGCCTGGGTTGGGCTGTGACTCAGCCTTTCATTGAAGGGAGGGGTTAGTTAGGGTGTAGTAGGACAGAATAGACACAGGAGAGGTCCAGTGTGGAGGTAGCAGGAGCTGCTGTGAAGGGACCAGTCCCTAGGTTATCCAAGCTTATAGTGCCTAGTGGCAGAACTGGAGGCCCTTGAGTTCTGTTGAACTTAAATGGAGCACTATGGGGCATCAGTAGTACATAGGATCAGGGAACTGCTATAGGCACAGATACCCACAGGATTTGCACTACCAGCCTGGCAGGAGGTATCTCACAGCAACTGAGAGGTATTACTGGAAGCTCAAGGCCCCAAGATACCTAAAGCTCAAGGAAAGTTACCAGGAAGGCCCATATTACTCACCCAGCAGAGAGGACTACAGTTCTCATCAGACCGGCCAGTCCACCTGCCTGGTGGTGGTGGATGTATACCCTGGACTGGCTATCAAAACCTCAGTAAAAAGTTAAAGCAAAAGACTGATCTCTGCTGGTCTGCTTTCTCCACAGGACTCAATACCATCACCCTCATCATCTCCCGGGGAGCCAGCACTGATTGGGAAGAGTTCAACATCTGCACTGCTTACTACGTGCTTACTACCACCTGTGTCTCAGGGAATCCCCTGGAGCTTCAGCTACATCTGGCTGATCATCCCAAATGTATCACGAACAAACTTTATTACTATCACTACCCCCTTTATGTGTGCGGTTAGTACCACGGCAGCTCGGTATGACCATCGTGAACAGAACTTTGGCCCAGGATGAGTAACCTGGCCCTTGCGACTGACACAGGAACACTGACGATGCATTAGAATAGCATGATCCCCCCCATCAGCATGCGTTAAATGCCACTGTCAGAGATTGACAGACGCAATTAACAGGTTAACAGCACTGAAGGACACCCACTTTAGGAGACGTTCTGATTTCTTCAATGCCATGTACTTCTAAGCTTCCCACCCTGGTTATCTCCTTATCCCTCAGTTCCTGATTCCAGTGATGTATCACTTACTGGGTTATTTCCTGCAGTTTTGATAAAAATCAGTTGTTTCTGCTGTTCTCTAAATGCTGAATTCTGTATTATACATAACCCTACCCACACCACTGATTGGCTGCTTTCTGTGAACACTGTGCATAGGCAGAAAGATGCCAATCAGTGGTGTGGGCGGAGTTATACAGAGCTCAAGAATATGGAGGACTACATGACATGAGACAACTAGTCCTCTAGTGATGATCTCCTGCAGATAAAACTATGATTTCTAGGCAGCCCAGTAAGTGACACATCACTGGACTCAGGGTCTCTGTACCTACATTATGGTGGTCCCAAATGGGGTAGCAAGAACCTGGTGACGGATTCCTTTAATATTGCTGAATGCAGATTATGTTGGAGCATCTCTGATAAATCCGCCTGCAGATTACACTTTATTGCTGCACATATTCTTTATTACAACTACATGATTACTAAATTAGCAAACTGCAGAGGTAATTAGGTTTTTCCCAGAATTTCATTCATTCTACAATTTGTCAGGTATCGTTACCGGTCGGGGACACCGTGAAATAAGGCTTCTCTACTACACTTTATTTAAGGATACCCTATATAACTTCACCAAAAGGATTAAAAAGAAGCAAGTGGGACTGAGTCCCTCTATCTTTAAGGAGTCAAGTAAACAGAGGCAACTATCTTGAGAAAGGTCCTAATTGGTCCGAAACGCGTTGGCATGTCTTTTTTACAACTACATGATAACTCATCAGTCACAGGAGTGTGGTACCTCTGCATCTGGCTGCCACAAAATGCTATTGCTATAATGTGGCGCCCCGCAACGAGTGCGTCACAGGAGGATACTGCACCCCTGACTGAGAGTGCAGTATTCTCCTTTCTCGGTGATGAACAGGTTAATTCCAAGGCTCCATACACCACATGCAACATCCAGAGGTAGAGGACCAATTGGGTCCTGGTGGGAGGAGTGTGAGATGTTCAGTGTGGGGAAAGAGCAGAAAGAAAGTTAGAAAGTGGGAGAGACAAGGTCAAGGACAGAAGTCGTGTCAGAGATCTAACAGAGAGGGCACCGAGAAGCGGTGACCCAGAAGCGAAGGGGACCAAGTAACCAGTAGCCAAGTAACGGGTCGAAAGACACCCGAGCCCAGTCCACCCGGAGTGCCGGCTCCGAGGCAGTACAGACGTCCACCGCTATACTACAACACCGGAGTGATAGAGGGCTTTTCAGGAGCGCATCACAACAACCACCATCTCCGCAGCTGTGCCAGGAGGGGTACCCACCATTGGGGTTCAGGGGACCCATCGGGAGTCAAGGCCTAGGCTCTGGTCCTCAACAGAGGTTCCCCAGTATCCTGACCTGGTGCACGAAAGCAGCGACAAGTAACAAGGGACAGCTAGTTAAAGAGGGAACACTGTGGAGCCTTGGAAAGATGCCGTACATCACATGGACCACCCGGTCTGATACCTGAAAGTGACTGTTATCCCATGTACCGTGCATAACCACAGTAAAGACCCGTGCATAAGAGCATTGTGTCTGAGCATTCTTTCTGAACTATTACTAACTCATTCATCTACCAAATTGACTGAGCTGCCGTATTCCATCAGTCCCGCTCCTGACCCCGGGGACTATTGCTCGTCCTGTGGGGAGCGGTTCCATCTAGCTGCCGCACATCCCCTGGAGGTCCAAGCAGCGCCGGTGCCATCACCGGAAACCCACAGGTGGCGTCACGAAACATATCTTTATTCTTATCTAACCGTGCATTGACCACCGGGCCCTTACAGCCTCATGCACCGAACCGTGACCGAAGCCAGCGCCTGAGACCTGAGAACCCGGCAACGGTGAGTCAGTAACATCATGTAGAGCTATGTCTGATGGGAATTGGGGTCCCACTGCTGGGAGTCTGAAGCAAACACACACACAACCTTACTTCTAACCAGGAAGCTAAGCACTGAAGGCCTGGTTGGGCAGTGACTCAGCCTCTTGTTGGAGGGTGGGGTTAGTTATGGAGTAGTAGGGCTGAGTAGGCACAGGAGTCGACCACGGAGGAGGCAGCAGGAGCTGCTATGAAGAGACCAGCTGCAGTCAGGGAACCAATCCCTAGGTCATCGAGTCTTAGAGGGCCTGGTGGGTTTGAAGCTCACCAACAACTTAGAGCAGTTCTCAGTAGTATAGAGCGTCAGGGAACTGCTATAGGCACGGATAGCCACAGAATCCGCACTGCCAGCCTAGCAAGAGGTAACCAGCAGCAACCTAGAGGGAGTACTGGAAGCTCAAGGCACCAAGAAACCTAAAACTCAAGGAAAGTCAGTAGGAAGGCCACATTACTCACCCAGCAGAGCGAACCACATCACTGGATTCAGGGTCTCTGTCCCTACATTATCGTGGTCTCAAAAGGTGGAAAAAGATCCTGATGACGGATTCCTTTAATATTGCTGAATGCAAATTATGTAGGAGCATCTCTGATAAATCCGCCTGCAGATTACACTTTATTGCTGCACATATTCTTTATTACAACTACATGATTACAGAATTAGCAAACTGCAGAGGTAATTAGGTTTTTCCTGGAATTTCATTCATTCGGCAATCTGTACACCAGCAAAAGGGTTTAATTTATTATTGAGCTATTTATTATATTTGAAATGATTAATTTTGTGCAATCTTCAGAAACAGGTGTAACAAATTAGATATAAAATGGAAGGGAGGACAGGCTGAAAGCGAGAGTAATCTAGTGAGGATGTGAGCCATCAGACTAGGCAGACTAATGGTCTGTGAGTCTACTGTTCGCTGACCCTTAATAATCATTAAGGCTCATTCACCTGTCTGTGATCATAGTGTGGCACCCCTGCGGGTCCACTCACCACAGAGGTACTGCACCCCTGTTAGCTGTTGAGCTGGAGAGCCTGGGTCAACAGCTACGAAAGGCCCAGGTTGAGGCGGTGGAGGCATGGAAAGTCGACCTGCTGCAGCGCATTATCCGGCGGTGGGCTAGGTCTCGTCCACCATCACCAGCCCCGGAGAAGCACGAAGTAGTCGATGCCGAGGAACCACCGGCGGCTGAAGGTACTGATCCTCCCCCGGTAGTGGACAAGACCCTGGTGGGGCCGCTAGATATCCCAACTGCCCTGGCACCCGGCCGGGTGTGTAGAGACTTGCCCTGGGACTGCTCTGTGCCCTTTAAGCGGTTAGCGGTTCCCCTCACCCCAGAGCCAGCGCCAGAAGGGTGCACTGCAGAGAAGGTGGTATTCAGATGGGACAGCCTGGGTGACCAGTTAATGGGGTTTCCAGGAGAGGTCCGAGAAAGAGAGACCCGCGTAGAGTCTGTGAGCTGGCAAGACTACTGTAGCCAGCAGGAGGCCCAGCTGAAGGCAGAGGAGCAAAAGAGACGAGCCACATGGCAGACCATGGAGGAAAAGAACCTGCAAGCTAAGCAGCAGGTTCGCCGATCCCGAGCAGTGGAGAGAGGCCCAATCTGTAGTGGCACTGTGGTCCGGTTCAACATCATTAAAGGCTGGGGGTTCATGAAGGAGCTGGGTACCAAGAGGGAGCTATTTGTGACCTGACGGGATGTAGAGGCCCACCTGCCAGAGGGCCACATCGGGCACGATCTGTACCCCAGGGTTACCGTGACTTTCACTCGACACATGGGTGAGCGGGGGTGGTATGCCTATCCAGTGGACCATAGACCACCCACTTGTCCAAAGACTCAGGTGTCGCAGTTAGAACCCCCTATAGTGCCTAAGCTCCAAGAATAGCCGTAAAAGCCCGCCCCCGCGAGGATACCGAGTATGGAGACCGTCGAAAGAACTGTGCCCAGGACGCAGCTATGCAGACCCTGTTGACCTGGTCTGCCGGGATGGTAGAGAGAACTGCCGACACGGCCGCCCAAACGGAGCCGTTGCTGACAAAGTGTAACCAGGCTGCGACCACTAGTGCAAGTGGCACTGCAGGACTCCAGAAGAGTTGAGATGATGACGAGGTGCAGGTGCTGCCGTGGCAGAGGAAAAGGCCAGTAACTAGTTGGTACAATAGTAGAGGAGCAGCCATGTAAATAATGTTTGTATTGTTGACCCGGTTAGATCCTAGTTGTAGTTAGCATTAATGAATGTGTGCTTGTTAGAGATAGTATGCTAGCTTAAATAATGCATGTTTCTGTATAGAATAGGAAAGTGAGCAATCCACCCGTGGGGCTCGTATCCATTGTCAGGCGCAGGCAAGTGGAGGGCCTAGGCCCCAAGGTGCACCAGGAACCCAAAAGACTAGTGGAGAAGCCCAGATTCAGCTAGCAGCCCGGAGGCTGTGGCACTTTCATGGTGACACAGTCGACAACCGCGCACATCTGCTGAAAAGGTGGCAAGCATAGGACTTAAGTGCAGGTTAAGCCCTAAGAAAAACCCACGGTCACTGGCTTAGAGCTTCGTGTGGTGAGGCGCAAGGCAGGACGGGTGAGGCAAGAGCAGTGTGGGACGACATGGAAAGGACAGAGAAGGGGTGCCAGTTATGTACCATCCTATTACCCGGCAGTAGCTGGATCCCTGTCTCTGAGAACCCAGTGCTCAGCGGGCTGCTGCACAAAGACTGCGAGTAAAAGATCTGAAGACTGCAGCCAACTGTGTCTGTGAACTTACTGTGAACACGTCTAAAGCACTAGAAACACAACTGGTTCTACTCGTAGAGGGCTTAAGAACATTACTGCCTCCCAAACACCGACCCTAGGAAGACTGTCGAGCAGCGACAGCCATCTATAGCCGCAACCTGCGGGTGGCGTCATGTATAAATTAACAAGTATCCCCAGGTCCAGTTGTCCCTTCCAGAATGAACCCTTCACGCCAGATCCCTATCCCTAAGAGAGAGAGACACTCATACCGAACTTTAATGAAACCGCCAGGGTCATGGAGCTGGGTCTCGGTCCCTGTGATCCCCATAATGAAGCCTTAAACCAGCCCGGTTCTGAGTATCCTAAGGCCTTGGAGGGGCATGTCAATCAGTCTGATCATGATCGAGAAAATTGCACAGATTGGCTATGTCTCTCCTGACCCAAGTGAGAAAGTTGCATGGACTGGCCACGTGTCTCCTACCAAAGCGAGAAAATTGCACGGACTGGCCACGTGTCTCCTACCAGAGCGAGAAAAGTGTACGGACTGGCCGCGAGTCTACTGACCAGAGCATGAAAGTTGCATGGACTGGCCATGTGTCTCCTGACCTGAGTGAGAAAGCTGCACGGACTGGACTTGTGTCTCCTGATTAGAGTGAGAAAGCTGCATGGACTGGCTGCACATCTCTTGACTTGAGCGAGAAAGCTGCATGGACTGACCACATGTCTCCTGACCCGAGTGAGAAAGCTGCACAGTCTGATCACGCCTCTTCTGACCTGAGCAAAAAAGCTGCATGGACTGGCCACGTGTCTACTGACTAGAGCAGTGATGGCGAACCTATGACACGCGTGTCAGCACTGACACGCGTAGCCATTTTCAGTGACACGCGGCCGCCGGAGAAACTACAAGTAGGATTCAGTACTTCTCACTCGCTAGACTTGCTATTTGGATAAAAACCATAGACACGGCAGCAAAAAACTGTTGCGAGTCGGGCTTCCGACACGGCAATGCGAGCGCTTTCCGAGACATCTGCGATTACAGGGCCAGGTGCAGTAGCTGAGGAAAAAAAAATGTGCTGGAGGTCTGTAGGCCAGAACAGCAGAGCTCCGGCACAGAGCGTCTAGTCCTGGGACTTCCGGTAGGCGGAACTTGCTGGTTGGCTGGCGCAGCAAGGAGCAGCGGAATGCTGTGGGGGACGCATATCTGAGGCCCTGTGATCGCTGTCTGGAGGTCCAGTGATTACTACAGCAACCATCCTCCAGTGAAAGGTTCTGGGCAGAATCTGGGGTGTCATGAATGTGTGATTGGCCATTACTGAGATAAGTGAGGGGGAGGCTGGAAGAGGCCTGTGCTATGGGTGCCGTTTCCCGCCATTAATTTACATAAGGAACGCCATCTTGCAGCATAGTACAGACTCCATTTCACCACTATATTATTGTTGCACACCCTATTAATCCCTATTTCTGCCCTTTCCTAAAAGACAGTTAACCCCTAATTGCCTGCAGGGCTATCTATAAATCTTCTGTCACTGCCCCTCTGATGGAGAAGCCAAAAAAAACAAGGTTAAGTAAAGGAAGTGGTAGTAGCAGTAGCCGACCCTTTCAAGAGACATGGACTGAGATGTATGGCATTATAGAAAAAAATGACAGATCATTTTGCGTTCTATGTAGTGAAACGGTAGTAAGCAGAAATTCAGCAACAAAAAAGTCACTAAATCAGTGATGGCGAACCTGTGGCAGTCCAGCTGTTGCTGTTGCTGGACTGCCACAGGTTCGCCATCACTGGAAGAATTCCCCCTCCCCTTCACTTATCTGACTTAGTTCATGGCACCCCACATAAGTTAAATAACAGCAAGACCAACAAAAGAAACCAACTGACAGATTAACAAAGAAGTCACTAAGCAGGTAAGTTAAATATTAAACATATTTGTTATTTAAACTATAAATATCGTAAAATTAGGGTTTTTTTTCTCAAGGTGACACACCTCCCGATTTATGCGCGGTTTTTTGGCGAATTTTGACACACCAAGCTCAAAAGGTTGCCCATCACTGGACTAGAGCGAGAAAGCTGCATGGACTGGCCACACGTCTCCTGATTCGAGCGAAAAAGCTACACGGACTGGCCACCCTCTTCTGACCCAATCTAGAAAGCTGCATGTCCTGGCCACGCATCTCCTGACGCAAGCAAGAAATCTGCACAAACTGGTGTGAGGCAGTGACCGGGATGACATATGATGGCCAGAATGTGCCTCCCAGACTGTGCTCTATGTCCCTATAGGCTATAGGAACCCTCCACTCCGAGTCTTGCAGGATTCCCCAGGTGTAGAAACAGGATTAAAAGCTGAGCTGGAATACAGGGTGTGGTCTGGGTGGACATTTGTGGCGCCCCGCAACGAGTGCGTCACAGGAGGGTATTGCAGCCACAAATGCAGCCGCAATATTCTCTGACCCGGCAGTGATCCAGTTAACTTAGAGATCCAACCCTACATGCAACAACTAGAACAGGGGACCAATCATAGGTCCTGGTGGGTGGAGTGTTAGGGTAGTGTAGTAGAACACACAATAATCTAGAGAGATCGAAGGAGAATCTAGAACCTGACAAGAGCAGACTAGAACTTGGAGAGGAGCGGGGGCTCCGCACCCCGTGCGGGCCCCTGGGCCGTCACCGGTCGGGTGTCAGCACCTGAGGCCTTAACCACCGGGATTGGGCTTATCTACACGGGTTCCCAAAAGACTCCCGTGCCCACAACTCACAGCCGGTTCACTGGTACCGAAGCTGGCAGCAGTTCACCTCTGCCACGCGAACCAGAAGAGTGGAGGATCAGCTTTACAGGAGCACCCCACCACCAGCCAGTCTCCAGTCGTCTAACCAGCGGTGTACCCACCGAGGGACCCAAGGCTCCCCAAAGCATCCAGAACGTAAATCATGGATAGGGCATTGAAGCAGCCTCACCGTACCCGACCTGGTATTCCTGGGCGACGCTGGCGATAAACTAAGTAGGTAGAATGGAAGAACACTGCGGATCTCTGAGGAACACTATCACTGCTGAGTCCACCTGGTCTACTACTCAACCACTGTATGCCATGTACTGCCTACTGGTTACAGTAAAGACCCGTTGCAGAGACTACCTGTGTCCGTGCTTCCTTATGAACTGTCCGTCCGCACAACAAGGTAACCGCAGCTGCCGCACAACATCTTGAGCAGCTCCAGCCCCCGGGGATCACCGCTCAGCCTGTGGGGAGCGTAACATCTTGCTGCTGTCCATCCCCCGGGGGTTCCGCAGCGTCGGTAGCCCTTACCGAATCTACTCATAGGTGGCGTCACGAATAAAACAAATTAAACCCCTTTTAATCTGTTCCACCAAGACGTCTTCACTTTTGATCTGCACTACACCGGGCCCCACTACCGGCAGGCGCGGTCCACCCGTGACAAGGAGGGAAGAAGAATCGCCTGTCTAAACCGGAGTCAGCCGGCCGCGGTGAGTCAGAAAATGGCGTCACGAACAGGATACGAGCAGGCCCGTTACCCAACGGGTATATTGTGCTTAAACTGGACTTTATTGTCTACACTGGACTTTGTTCGTCCCTAAAAGAACTTTCCCGCCTTTTCACCATTGGGTCAAGATGGCGCCCAAGATGGCGTTCCCGCCACAAGAAGCCGCCACGTGCAAGCCCAGGAGTGAGTCAACCTTCCCCCCTCACCGTGGGAGGGCCAAAGACAAAAGGCGCCAAACTCTTTGTCCGCCCTGATTGCTGGAATCAACCAGGGGGGCAGACCCCAAAGACTTTTCCCACGATTGGACTACAAAAGCCCAGAGGAAATGGGAGTGTCACAGACAGTCAGACAGACTTCTTCACCAGCTCTACCAGAACGTCTTACCGGTTGAACGGGTGTGGTTTCCCTCCAAGAAGAGAATGGCCAGCACGAGACTCCAAGACCTAATGCGGGAGGTCGAGGCGGAGGCCAGAGCAGCCATAGGCCAACCGGGTCCGGATCCTGCCCTTACCATAGACGGCAGCCCCGACTTCTGGCTCGAGGCTCTACAAGACCTCCGGGTGCGACTACTTGAGACTGTGGAGTGGACGATCCACAGCTGGAGCGCGTCCCTAGGCAGAAGACTCCATCATGCGATGCAGCAGAGCCGACCGGGTACAGCTTCTCCAAGCCCAGATGACATCGCCAGCTTTTCCACCACCTCACCGTCGCCCACCACCTGTCCTGCTTCCTCACCGGAGCCCATAGACTGTATCATTCCTGTGAGGACCACAGCTCAACCCGTTCCAGCGGACGAAACCGCAGCCGACCCCGTTCCAGAGCCGGAGCTTCCAATATGCTCCCACGAAGAAGCTGACATCTACCTGGTTCCACCTGCGGAACCCGCGACTAGTTTCACCACTACCGAGACTGTCGCCTGTTTCTCCCCTGAACCGGAGGCCTCCTCTGCAACTACAGAGGCCTACCTGGTGACCGGGATTGAAACACCACTTCCCGCTGCTACAGAAGAAGAGGCAGTCAGCCTGGAAGTCCTGCACAACGACCCCAAGGAGAACTTTGCCGCACAGCCACCCACCGATCCAGAGGATTCCATCCCATCGTCTTCATCAGCCGAGCAGCCCGATGTTGTCATCGAAGGAGAGGTCGAGGAGGATGACGAGGAGACCTACAGTTCACCTGAGGATCTCTACACCGGGTTCGCCTGGGGAGACACGCGGAACCCTTCTGCCGGGCGATCAGCTCGGGTGCACTGGTCGGGTGCCGCTGCAACAGTATCTTCTCCGGTTCCGTTGAACCGGGCTCCACTCCAGACTGCCCACCAAGCTCGAGCGGTTCAACAACCAGCACGCCGTAGTGACTTTATCCACACGCCGCATCACTCCGACGAAGAGGTACGTCGTATCCGGAGAGACGAGTGGCACACTCGACTGCAAGCCAACATGCAGGCTCGCGCTGAGGCCCGCCGTCAATCTCCATTGCCTGAACAATTCCGGAAAACCGGGTGGGTAAGCACATTTAACTTGTCCACCGGGTGGGGATTCGTAAGGGAGGAGGGTGTGAGTACTGAAGTGTTTGTGGGGCGTCGTGATGTGGAATCGCACCTACCGCGAGGCCATCCAAGCCGAGACTTGTATAGAGGGGACATAGTAACCTATGAGCGCCATATATGCCGTGATGTGTGGTTCGCTATACGGGTCCGGAACACTGCCCTCCATAAGTGACTTTGTTGTTTGAACTTTGCTATTAAAAGAGACTTCTTCCTGTTTGCACCGTAACACCGCGACTTGGCGGCTACAGCCTGAACTTTTATTCTAAGGACAGCCGACCGCCCGCCGGGTCCGCGCAATGTGTTAACCTGTTTATTTACCCTTTTTCACTTTTATGCATATATGACTTGTCATTAATAAAAGTGTATTACCTGTTATAAAATATAAAAAACCTCTGTAATGTGGGTAGTGAGACGCTTGGGGACAAGCGTATTCAACCAAGGGGGAGTGTGGCGCCCCGCAACGAGTGCGTCACAGGAGGGAATTGCAGCCACAAATGCAGCCGCAATATCCTCTGACTCAGCAATGATCCAGTTAACTTAGAGATCCAACCCAACATGCAACACCTAGAACAGGGGACCAATCATAGGTCCTGGTGGGTGGAGTGTTAGGGTAGTGTAGTAGAACACACAATAATCTAGAGAGATCGAAGGAGAATCTAGAACCTGACAAGAGCAGACTAGAGCTTGGAGAGGAGCGGGGGCTCCGCACCCCGTGCGGGCCCTGGGCCGTCACCGTTCGGGTGTCAGCACCTGAGGCCTTAACCACCGGGAATGGGCATTTCTACACGGGTTCCCACAAGACTCCCGTGCCCACAACTCACAGCCGGTTCACTGGTACCGAAGCTGGCAGCAGTTCACCTCTGCCACGCGAACCAGAAGAGTGGAGGATCAGCTTTACAGGAGCACCCCACCACCAGCCAGTCTCCAGTCGTCTAACCAGCGGTGTACCTGTGGCACCCCATGGGTTAATGTGCCACAATAACATCACATGGGTTCTCTCCCCCACTACACACTAACAAACACTACGACCTCTGGGCAATAGAGGGAGCACCTCCTGCTTCCATATATACTCTTGCCCATGAGGAAGAGCTCAGACCGTACAGCACGGTGTAGTGCTGTGAACAGCTCAAGAGAACTGAGAGCTTATTGAGAGCAGAGTTAGCTCAGTGCAGACCTAGCAAGGGTCAGAGGAACAGGAGAACGAAAGACAGAGGAATACATCTGGGAGCTGGAGTGACACCATCACTTGCCCCAGAAGTACGCACAGAGAGACGGACACCGGATCCGGTACTGTGTCTGGCACCCACAGCACAGCGAATCCAGGAACAGTGGGATCTCTAGATGCCCCCTAGTACCAGAGTGAAGCAACACGGAGGGGTCAGCACAGCATAGAGGACCCAAGTTGCCTAGCCAAGTGGTACCAGCAGCATACAGAGAGAGACGTGAGGAATCCAGCAGCTTAGCTTGAAGCAGCAGCTCAGGACACACACACAGTGCAGCACAAGGAGGCCAAAGACCCGGACAGGGTGTGGGGAGAGAGCCCAGCTCCATTACAGACTCCGTGGACTATAATCTGCAATAATATCAGCAGTAAAGCCTTGGAAAACAACTTTGGAGTCTGTGTAGTGATTGCGACCTTTGCTCCAGATTCAGCACAGAGACAATTCCTCCCTGCAGATCCAGCCTGTCAGCTCTGCAGCATCAGGACAAGAAGGGAATTACAGTATCAACTAAACGTAAGTGTGTGTGTCCTCCAACTCTTCCCCACCATCTATAACCCCAATAGACTTTAACTCCTTACTGCCCCGGGGGATACACTTCCCCCCACTGGAACTATACCATCCCCGCTGCCCTCACATCACCCCCGGAGGTTCTGCAGCAGCGGCGGCCCCCATTCCTGGCCGCATCAAGTGGGTGGCGTCACCCGTGACATATCCCTTGTAAATAAATCCCCTTTTATTGTGCTGAGCCAGGGACACGGTCCGGACCAGGCCACCAGTGACACCCCCAGCAGCAGACCGGTCCGGTACCGAGTACCCCACGTCCCTTGGGGCTCCACAACCTGGCGTCACGAACAGGATCTACCCGGTCCAAAAGAATTGGACCCAGTGCGCCATCTGAACTGTATTTTTGAGAATCCGCCATTTTGGAGCGCGCGGCGCGCAGGAAAGAAAGGGGGCGGTACCCTGCATTGGCGCGAACCCAGCCTCCTCCCTTGGTGCTGACGACATCCGGCGGGGAAGGAGATCCCTGCTGCGCCCCGGAACCTCCCATAGACATCCGGACGGAAGCGGAAGACGGAGGGCGCATAATAACTAAGGGGGCCCAAGATGTCGCAGGCCGATGCACAAGACGGCGGCGGAGTAGCCGATGGAGCTGCAGCGTCGGGTCAGCCAGTAGCGTCCGGCGGTGCAGCGGCGCAAGGAACAGCATCCATAATGCCATTCCTGATGCCGTATACTCCAGGGGCAATGTGGCTGCCCCAATACTCCGGTGAGCCTAATACTTTAACTGACTTTATGCAAAAGATTAAAGAGTATTATGTGATGTATCCCCTCACTGAAGCCCAGCGTGTAGGCATGATAATGGGACAGTTAACGGGCAATGCACGGCGTGAGGTGGCGTCCTGGCTGGACACAGATAAGGACACTGTAGAGCATCTAGCGGCCAGACTGAAAGCAACTTTTGAATCTGCTGTTGATACCCGGGCTAAGATGAGGTTCTTTGCATGCCACCAGAAGCCTAAACAGAGTGCCAGAGACTTTGCCTTGAACTTACAGGAAGCACTCAAAGCCCTTAAGCTGGCAGAACCTGCTTTAGCCCCGGGAGCTGATAAAATGCTATTTGACCAATTTATTGAGGGCCTCCATTCCCCTTCCCATCGAGGACAGTTAAGCATGGTACTGCTGCAGAACCCTGACATGACATTTACTGAGCTGAAAGATAGAGCTATCCGTCTGCAGCAGCTGGAGGAGCCAAGGGAATTAACATCTGTGCTTGACACTGCAGCAGCACCTCAGCAGGCGGCAGCGCCAGTGACATCTGCCATGTCAACGACTGCTGCTGAGGCCGGAGACTATATCTCAAATGCAGCCATCAACCAAAAGCTAGATGCCCTGACAGACACCGTGATCTCCATGGCCAAGGTCATCAAGGAACTGCGAGAGTCAAAACCTGCACCCAAGATCGAGTTGGCGACCAGCAGAGAGGATGTTCCGTGGATGAGGCCCAGAAGATACCCAGCAGCAAGAGGACGACCCAGCGATCGCTACCAACCAGATGGACAGACCGTCTGCCGCCGTTGCCAGAAACCAGGTCATTTTGCTCGAGAGTGTCCTTTAAACGACGATACCCTGGGCAGGCGGGCCGCTCCCCAGGAATGAACACTCAAGGCCCCTCAGCCTGGTATGACAAATTTGTGGGAGGAAAGCCGGTGATCCCTATTGTGTTGGATGGCATTCCCTTTAGTGCCTTGCTGGATACCGGATCCCAAATAACATCCATCCCAAATGTTCTATATAAAAGGTACTGGGCTGATTCAGACATTACTAACGCACCAGATGGCTTTAACTTTGAAGTGTGGGCTGGTAATGGATTGATAATACCAAAGGTTGGATTTAGAGAGATGAATATTCAGGTTGGGAAGGTAGAATTGCAGAAACAGGGTATTATAATTGTAGATGTCGACCGGCGAGGCCGTGAACCCGTGATGGTGGTAGGAATGAATGTTATTGAGAAATGTTTTTCCGAAGTGTTAAGTGTTTTGCAGCAAATCGCCGAGACTGCCGGAACAGGACAACAGAGGCTTCTGCACAAAGAGATCAAAGCCTTGATGTTGAAGCAACAGGTAGAAATCTCCGGAGGTGAGATCGGCAGCGTAAGAGTAAGTGACCCAATTCCCATCGTAATTCCTCCCAAAACTGAAATGTTGGTGTGGTGCAGAGCCGCAATAGGCATTAAAGGGCAAGATTATCAGGCCCTGGTAGAACCCGTGTACTCAGACAGTAGACCGACCATACTCACTGCTAGAGGAGTGGTTGACGTACACAGGGGAAGAGTGCCATTACGCCTGTTGAACTGCGGAGAAGATGAGGTCACATTACCAAAGTATGCTACCATGGCTAAGTTGTACACGGTTGATAAAAACAACATCACAGCCGCCGAGCCCTTGAACCCGTCATGTCAGGCGGATGACAATGGCTCAGAGGAGAAGCTGGAGGATTGGTGCCAAAAGTTGCATGTAGGTACCAGTTCTACACCTCCCCGTCACAAGCATGGAGTATACCGGGTAGTGAAAGAATATGAGCAGATATTCAGCAAACACCCGTTAGACTTTGGGCAGATCAAAGGGGTATAGCACACTATACCCACAGGTAACCATCAACCTATAAAAGAGAGGTATAGACCCTTACCACTAGCTCACTACCAAACCACCAAAGATATGCTCAGAGAAATGAAGTCTGCAGGGGTAATAAGAGACAGTTGTAGCCCCTGGGCAGCACCTTTAGTGTTAGTTAAAAAGAAGGATGGGACCATGAGAATGTGCGTAGATTATCGGCAGATTAATCGCATCACACATAAGGACGCATACCCATTACCTAGGATTGAGGAGTCATTAGCTGCATTAAAATCTGCTAACTACTTTTCCACCCTTGATTTGACTAGTGGGTACTGGCAGGTTCCTGTGTCCGAGGCCGACAAAGAGAAGACAGCGTTTACTACGCCGATGGGCCTCTGTGAGTTTAATTGTATGCCGTTCGGACTCTGCAACGCACCTGGGACCTTCCAACGTCTGATGGAGAGCTGCCTAGGACACAAAAACTTTGAAACTGTCCTCCTGTACCTAGATGACGTCATAGTCTACTCGAAGACGTATGAGCAACATCTACAAGACCTGGCAGAAGTGTTCGAAGCTTTATCGAAATATGGCATGAAAATCAAGCCATCCAAATGTCACCTTCTCAAACCAAAGGTACAGTACCTGGGACATGTCGTGAGCTCAGAGGGAGTAGCACCGGATCCTGATAAAGTCACAGCAATAAGGGATTGGCCAAGACCTACGAACGTAAAAGAAGTGAGGCAATTCCTGGGCCTGGTAGGCTATTATAGAAGATTTATCCGAGGATTCACGAAGCTAGCAGCTCCTCTGCAAGACATTCTGGTAGGACGGTCAAGGAAGACTTCAAACTGTAATTCCCTGGCATGGTGGGATGAAGAGAGAGAAAATTTCTTCAATAAACTAAAAAGTGCGCTGACGGGAGAAGAGATCCTGGCATACCCTGATTACCATCAACCATTCGTTCTTTACACGGATGCCAGCAACGTGGGATTGGGAGCAGTATTGTCGCAGAAGCAAGGAGGCAAAGAAAGAGTTATTGCCTTTGCTAGCAGGAAGCTCCGGCCTACAGAAAGAAATCCCGAGAACTACAGCTCCTTCAAGTTAGAGCTACTAGCAGTGGTCTGGGCTGTAACCGAACGCTTTAAACATTACTTGGCAGGTGCAGAATTCACCATCTACACGGATAACAACCCGTTGACTCACCTGGACTCAGCCAAATTAGGTGCTCTGGAGCAGCGATGGATAGCCCGGCTATCTAACTACAACTTTGTCATCAAATATCGGGCAGGCCGCAAGAATGGGAATGCAGATGCCTTATCCCGAATGCCGCACCTGAAAGACGTGGAAGAGGAACCGGAAGAGTTGGAAGAGATTGAACTACCGGCCTTTCATCGTTCAAGGGTAGAAGATTATCGACCCGGCATCTATCAAAAGAAACAGGAAATAAATCTTAACCCGTTAAGACACTACGAATGGGCCGAAGCTCAAGATACTGATCCAGCCGTGAAGCTAGTGAAAGAACTGCTTACGCAACAACATGCACACCCTGGTCAGAATGCCCCAGCTGAAGCTATACAGCTATGGAAGGATAGAGGCAAGCTGTTCCTGCATCAAGGGAAGCTCTGTAGACGATTTACCAATCCCAAGACGCATGAACTGGTCTGGCAAATAATCGTGCCCAAGCGAGACACTCAAATGGTCTTAGAGGCTTATCATGACAACGCAGGTCATTTCGGATGGAAGAAGTTAGAAGCAATCCTGAGAGACAGATTCTATCGGGCTGGCATGAGAAGATCCATTGAGCTATGGTGCAAAAGATGTGCCGCATGCAACCTCAGAAGGAAAGATCTACAGAAAGCTCCGCTTCAACCAATAATAACCAAGCAACCACTTGAGCTAGTCGCGTTAGACCACGTCAAGTTGTCACCAAGCTGGTCAGGCTATGTCTATGCCCTAACCATCGTGGACCATTACTCACGCTTCTTAGTGGTGGTACCAGTCAAAGACTTGACAGCGGATACGGCAGCAAAAGCATTCCAGACGCATTTCTGTAGACCACATGGTTACCCAGAACAAGTCCTTGCAGACCAAGGTCCAGCTTTTGAATCAGAACTATTCAAGGAATTCTGCAATATGTACGGTTGCAAGAAGATTCGCACAACAACATATCATCCCCAAACAAATGGTCTATGCGAGAAAATGAATCATATAGTAATCGAACTGTTAAAGACCTTACCAGAATCAGAAAGAAACCAGTGGCCAGATAAATTACCGGATTTGGTAGACTTATACAACCATGTCCCCGTGAGTTCTACAAACTGCACTCCAGCTTATCTTATGCGTGCAAGACCCGGTAAGCTACCAATTGATCTAGAAATGGGAGTTGAAAAACCAGATACAGAATTAGAAGAAACAGATTGGGATATCAAACGTCAGAAACAGTATCACCAAGTGCAAGAATGTGTAGAGAGAAACCTACAACAAGCAAGAGCAAGACAAGAGAAGGCTTTTAACAAACATGCTCAAGCAATGCCATTACAAGAAGGTGATCAAGTTCTCAAGAGAAAGAGACGTACAAACAAACTGGATAATCAGTGGGAAGCAGTCCCATACACAGTCCTACCATCTAACCAAGACAATATAAAAACCTATTTGATAAGCAAAGATGAAGGAAGAACTTCACAAGTCGTATCTCGTGATCAACTCAAATTGTGTCCTGAAACCCTGAAGACACCTGAAGTCATAGAACCCGTACAGGTCCAACCTATTCAAGAGAAAGAAAAAGAAGAAGTATTCCACACGGTACTAGGAGATTTTCCTAAAACATGGCCAAATTACCATGGAGCAGTTGTCGTACCAATGATTGCATTCCCTTCAATGATGGACTCAAAACCAGAACCAAGACCAGAACCTGTGTTACCCGAAGAAGACCCAAGACTTGAAGAACTGGAAGTAGAATCCGAAGAGGAAGAACAAATTCCTGGTCCCAGTGAACTTGCCAGTCCTGCAGTCAGACCTCCATCTGCCATAAACCAAGCACCCCAAATAGGTACACGTCCACTCACACTTTCATACTAACTCCACCAACATTGCGCAGATCAGAGCGTAGTCAAGGTCAGATACCAGCTAGGTACAAAGAATAAAGTACAGAATTAAATGTATAATGTAAATATGTTGTTTGAATATAAGTTGAATTCAGTGGACAAATGTATATAGTTATTGCAACGTTAAACAAAAAGCCCAGTACCTACAGAGACTATCCTGTATGAACTTTGCAATCTCCTTATTTACTTATGGACCATATATACCACGGACTGGTTGTGGTAAGAACTCTCTTGTATATATTCATCAGCCCGGAGGCAATAGCCTCTGGAAAGACTGCTTTTTGACTTTCGAACTCTTTTTCACATTTTAGTGATTTTTGTACTTTTTCATTTAAGTCTATGTAAATATTAATTGTTGTGTACTTGTCTTTCCACAGTCCCGGAGTACTGTATTTAACTAAGGGGGAATGTGGCACCCCATGGGTTAATGTGCCACAATAACAGCACATGGGTTCTCTCCCCCACTACACACTGACAAACACTACCACCTCTGGGCAATAGGGGGAGCACCAGTTGCTCCCTTATATACTCTTGCCCATGAGGGAGAGCTCAGACCGTACAGCACGGTGTAGTGCTGTGAACAGCTCAGGAGACAGTTCAGCACGGTGCAGTGCTGAGAAGAGAGCAGAGTTAGTTCAGTGCAGACCTAGCAAGGGTCAGAGGGACAAGGAGAACGAAAGACAGAGGAACACATCTGGGAGCCAGAGTGACACCATCACTTGCCCCAGAAGTACGCACAGAGAGACGGACACCGGATCCGGTACTGTGTCTGGCACCCACAGCACAGCGAATCCAGGAACAGCGGGATCTCTAGATACCCCTAGTACCAGAGCGAAGCAACACGGAGGGGTCAGCACAGCCTAGAGGACCCAAGTTGCCTAGCCAAGTGGTACCAGCAGCAAACAGAGAGAGACGTGAGGAATCCCAGCAGCTTAGCTTGAAGCAGCAGCTCAGGACACACACACAATGCAGCACAAGGAAGGCAACGACCCGGACAGGGTGTGGGGAGAGAGCTCAGCCCTCATTACAGACTCCGTGGACTATAGCCTGCAATAATATCAGCAGTAAAGCCTTGGAAAACAACTTTGGAGTCTGTGTATTGATTGCGACCTTTGCTCCAGATTCAGCACAGAGACAATTCCTCCCTACAGATCCAGCCTGTCAGCTCTGCAGCATCAGGACAAGAAGTGCACCAGTATCAACTAAACGTGAGTGTGTGTCCTCCAACCCCTCTTCCACCATCTATAATCCCAATAGACTTTAAACCTTACTGCCCCGGGGGATACAGTTCCCCCCACTGGAACTATACCATCCCCGCTGCCATTCCATCACCCCCGGAGGTTCTGCAGCAGCGGCGGCCCCATCGCTGGCCGCACCAAGTGGGTGGCGTCACCCGTGACATATCCCTTGTAAATAAATCCCCTTTTATTGTGCTGAGCCAGGGACACGGTCCGGACCAAGCCACCAGTGACATCCCCAGCAGCAGATCGGTCCGGTACCGAGTACCCCACGTCCCTTGGGGCTCCACACATGCAATGTTGTGACGTGTAACGGTACCCTGAGGGTACCTTTACACGCGGCTACATTTCTAGGGTGGCTACAGGTAACTTACTGGTTGCAGTGAAATCATGGAGACAAGGTTCTATCTTGTTGCTGTGTACAAATGGAATAATCTCTCCATGATTTCACTGCAACCAGTAAGTTACCTGTAGCCACCCTAGAAATGTAGCCGCGTGTAAAGGTACCCATAGAGATGTGTGAAACAACTCACAGAAGCCTGGTTCTATAGGTTTGACCCGATGGAATCCTCCGCCTCCTGGCTGCTGGAGTACTCGATCCCCAGCACCACTTATGATCTGCATGTCCAGCGCGCTGTGGATCCTGCGCAGTAAACATGGAATACTGAGGTGGTTCCTGTGTGGCAGCCATGGACTACAGACGTGTTTCCTGCGTGGCAGCCATGAACTACTGACGTGGATCCTGTCTGGCAGCCATAAACTACTGACGTGGATCCTGTCTGGCAGCCATAAACTACTGACGTGGATCCTGTCTGGCAGCCATGGACTACAGACATGGCTCCTGTGTGGCAACAATAGACTACAGATGTAGCTCCTGTGCTGCAGTAATAGACTACAGTTGTGGCTCCTGTGCAGGGCCATAGACTACAGGCGTGGCTCCTGCAAAGCAGCCATGGACTACACACGTGGCTTCTGTGCAGCAGTCATGGACTACTGACATGGCTCCTGTGTGGCAGTCATGGACTACAGATGTGGCTCCTGTGCTGCAGCTATAGACTACAGATGTGGCTCCTGTGCTGCAGCCATAAACTACAGATGTGGCTCCTTTGGTGGCAGCCATGGATTACAGACGTGGCTCCTGTGCAGCAGCCATGGACTACAGATGTAGCTCCTTTACGGCAGTCATGGACTACAGACGTGGCTCCTGTGCAGTGCCATGGACTACAGACGTGGCTCCTGTGCAGTGCCATGGACTACAGATGTGGCTCCTGTGCAGTGCCATGGACTACAGATGTGGCTCCTGCATGGCAGCCATGGACTACACATGTGGCTTCTGTGCAGCAATCATGGACTACTGATGCGGCTCCTGTACGGCAGCAATGCACTACAGATGTGGCTCTTGTATGGCAGCCATGGACTACCGACATGGCTACTGGACCAGAATCCTGCAAATCAGTTTTTTCATCTCTTAAACCTTTATTAAAAAGACTGATGTATTTTTTTTATATGTTTTTCTTTTCCGCTAAATTTTGCAGGTTCTGCGGGTATATATACCCAGGTACTATACAGGGTGCAGTATGTACATGGTGTAGTATACACAGTGTATAGTACGTGGGTAGTAATACTTGTTTCTGTACTGATGGGGGTTCTAGAGATACAATGTGTACTGTTGGTGGTTCTGGTGATGTATTCTTGTGCAGTTATTGGTTCTGATCCTTTACATGTAAACACTCCATATTGTGTAAGATTATGTGACATGTGGTTATGTTAAAGCCTGTTACCTCTGCTGCTTTAATGTTGTGGCCAGGGATAAAGGGAGCCAACCACCAGATTTCACCCCCTGTAAATCAGTGCAGCAGGTGATTGTTATGTGCAGCATCACATTACTATATGGGATTTTTCTTATTCCTCCTCTACTGTATGGGCAGGGCAGTCTGATGTATGCTGAACCCCCTCCCCCCACCTGGATGAGTCTGGATGAGAGGGAAGGGGTTCGGCTTACAGCAGACTGCCATGCCCACAGGGGAGGGATATAAAAACCCATGATGTCATGCTGCACACACAGGTGGTTAAACCTGGTGGTTAGATCCCTTTAAACTTTTTAAGTAAAAAAAAACTTTTAAAACAAGAGAAAATTAAACTTCAAATCTCTCAATATGCTCGAAGACTTCTCATTTATGCTGTACGTGTAGAAAATCGTCCACGGAGGTGACTTGTTCGGATTTTAATTTTGTCGTTATTTTGCGCAGATGTTACACTTTATTAGCAGGTGCGTGGCTGCCACCTAGCGGTGACATTGGGTAACTGCAATAATCCTTTTTTTATTTAGGCTACGTTCCTACGATGAGTTTTTCATATTGCTAAATGTTTGCTCCATTGTGTAAATGTGGGTATTCGCACTTTTTCGTTGTATTTTTCTTTTACATGCATCTTCATTATGCTTTATTTTGTCTCTGTTCTGGTGTTTTATAGTGTAACCACCGTTTACATTTTTATTTTATAATAATGTAGAGCAAGTGATTTTAATAAACTATCAAATATACTTCATAAGTGAAATCTGGAATAAAATCTTTCATATAAAACCTTCTAGAAGGTGTCCCCACTAGGCTGTGTCTGAACCTGACAAATGCTCATTCTCAGTGAGATCCGTCTACAAGCTCCACACACTGAATACAGCCAAGTAACCATATAAGGGTGGGGGCGGGGCTTTAACATAACTTTATTGACATTCTTAGATGCACATATTTTATGCATTTCTACCTGCATATATTACGCATCTAATGCAAGTCTATGAGGGAAATCTCAATTTTTATTGATATTATTGTCGGATATCTGTGACGTTTTGATCCCACTTATCCCCGTTTCTCTGTTGTTGCGTCGGCCGAAAATAAAACCCACAATTGTGACATTTTGATCTATTTTCTCATCACACCATTTGCCAATCGGATTAATTTATTTTATATCTTGATAGATTGGACTTTTATGAACGCAGCGATACCAAATAAGTACATTTTTTGTTATCATTTCTTCCATTAATCTGGTAAAAAGGGTGGGATTATTTGAAATTTTATATTTTTTTAATATTTTATTTATTTATTTTTAATCATATTTAATAGCCCCCTTAGGGGAGTTGAATATTTGATCGTCCAATCACTTGTGCTATCTGCATGTAGCAGAAATCACTGTCTCCTATGAATGTTGACCATGGGCTGGTTTTCACAGATGTACATAGAGGGGTCTCAGCAGACCCCCGGCTGTCATGATAACTCATCACGTCACGGGAGTGTGGCATCCCTGCATCTGGCTGCACCAAAATGGTACTGCAATAACATCATGTAATGCCACGTCTGATGGGAATTGGGGCCCCTTTTCTGGAAGTCTGAAGTGAACACACTGCCTGATCTCTAACCAGGAAGCTGAGCACTGAAGGCCTGGGTTGGGCTGTGACTCAGCCTCTCATTGGAGGGACGAGTTTGTTAGGGTGTAGTAGGACAGAGTAGACACAGGACAGGTCCAGTAAGGAGGCAGCAGGAGCTGCTGTGAAGGGACCAGTCCCTAGGTCATCCAGGCTTATAGGGCCTAGTGGCAGAACTGGAGGCCCTTGAGTTCTGTTGAACTTGAATGGAGCACTATGGGGCATCAGTAATACATAGGATCAGGGAACTGCTATAGGCACGGATACCCACAGGATTCGCACTACCAGCCTGGCAGGAGGTATCTCACAGCAACTGAGAGGTATTACTGGAAGCTCAAGGCCCCAAGAAACCTAAAGCTCAAGGAAAGTTACCAGGAAGGCCCATATTACTCACCCAGCAGAGAGGACTACAGTTCTCATCAGACCGGCCAGTCCACCTGCCTGTTGGTGGATGTATACCCTGGACTGGCTATCAAAACCTCAGTAAAAAGTTAAAGCAAAAGACTGATCTCTGCTGGTCTGCTTTCTCCACAGGACTCAACACCATCACCCTCATCATCTCCCGGGGAGCCAGCACTGATTGGGAAGAGTTCAACATCTGCACTGCTTACTACGTGCTTACTACCACCTATGTCTCAGGGATCCCCTGGAGCATCAGCTACATCTGGCTGATCATCCCAACTGTATCACAAACAAACTTTATTACTATCACTACCCCCTTTATGTGTGCGGTTAGTACCCGGCAGCTCGGTATGGCTATCGTGAACAGAACTTTGGCCCAGCCTGAGTAACCTGGCCCTTGCGACTGACACAGGAACACTGACGATGCATTAGAACAGCATGCCCCCCCCCATCAGCATGTGTTAAATGCCGCTGTCAGAGATTGACAGCCGCAATTGACAGGTTAACAGCACTGAAGGACACCCACTTTAGGAGACGTTCAGATTTCTTCAATGCCATATACTTCTAAGCTCCCACCCTGGTTATCTCCTTATCCCTCAGTTCCTGATTCCAGTGATGTATCACTTACTGGGTTATTTCCTGTAGTTTTGATAAAATTCAGTTGTTTCTGCTGTTCTCTAAATGCTGAACTCTGTTATTAAACATAACCCCACCCACACCACTTATTGGCTGCTTTCTGTGAACACTGTGCATAGGCAGAAAGATGCCAATCAGTGGTGGGGGCAGAGTTATACAGAGCTCAAGAATGTGGAGGACTACATGACATGAGACAACTAGTCCTCTAGTGATGATCTCCTGCAGATAAAACTATGATTTCTAGGCAGTCCAGTAAGTGACACATCACTGGACTCAGGGTCTCTGTACCTACATTATGGTGGTCCCAAATGGGGTAGCAAGAACCTGGTGACGGATTCCTTTAATATTGCTGAATGCAGATTATGTTGGAGAAACTCTGATAAATCCGCCTGCAGATTACACTTTATTGCTGCACATATTCTTTATTACAACTACATGATTACTAAATTAGCAAACTGCAGAGGTAATTAGGTTTTTCCCAGAATTTCATTCATTCTACAATTTGTCAGGTATCGTTACCGGTCGGGGACACCGTGAAATAAGGCTTCTCTACTACACTTTATTTAAGGATACCCTATATAACTTCACCAAAAGGATTAAAAAGAAGCAAGTGGGACTGAGTCCCTCTATCTTTAAGGAGTCAAGTAAACAGAGGCAACTATCTTGAGAAAGGTCCTAATTGGTCCGAAACGCGTTGGCATGTCTTTTTTACAACTACATGATAACTCATCAGTCACAGGAGTGTGGTACCTCTGCATCTGGCTGCCACAAAATGCTATTGCTATAATGTGGCGCCCCGCAACGAGTGCGTCACAGGAGGATACTGCACCCATGACTGAGAGTGCAGTATTCTCCGTCTCGGTGATGAACAGGATAATTTCAAGGCTCCATACACCACATGCAACATCCAGAGGTAGAGGACCAATTGGGTCCTGGTGGGAGGAGTGTGAGATGTTCAGTGTGGGGAAAGAGCAGAAAGAAAGTTAGAAAGTGGGAGAGACAAGGTCAAGGACAGAAGTCGTGTCAGAGATCTAACAGAGAGGGCACCGAGAAGTGGTGACCCAGAAGCGAAGGGGACCAAGTAACCAGTAGCCAAGTAACGGGTCGAAAGACACCCGAGCCCAGTCCACCCGGAGTGCCGGCTCCGAGGCAGTACAGACGTCCACCGCTATACTACAACACCGGAGTGATAGAGGGCTTTTCAGGAGCGCATCACAACAACCACCATCTCCGCAGCTGTGCCAGGAGGGGTACCCACCATTGGGGTTCAGGGGACCCATCGGGAGTCAAGGCCTAGGCTCTGGTCCTCAACAGAGGTTCCCCAGTATCCTGACCTGGTGCACGAAAGCAGCGACAGTAACAAGGGACAGCTAGTTAAAGAGGGAACACTGTGGAGCCTTGGAAAGATGCCGTACATCACATGGACCACCCGGTCTGATTACCTGAAAGTGACTGTTATCCCATGTACCGTGCATAACCACAGTAAAGACCCGTGCATAAGAGCATTGTGTCTGAGCATTCTTTCTGAACTATTACTAACTCATTCATCTACCAAATTGACTGAGCTGCCGTATTCCATCAGTCCCGCTCCTGACCCCGGGGACTATTGCTCGTCCTGTGGGGAGCGGTTCCATCTAGCTGCCGCACATCCCCTGGAGGTCCAAGCAGCGCCGGTGCCATCACCGGAAACCCACAGGTGGCGTCACGAAACATATCTTTATTCTTATCTAACCGTGCATTGACCACCGGGCCCTTACAGCCTCAGCACCGAACCGTGACCGAAGCCAGCGCCTGAGACCTGAGAACCCGGCAACGGTGAGTCAGTAACATCATGTAAAGCTATGTCTGATGGGAATTGGGGTCCCACTGCTGGGAGTCTGAAGCAAACACACACACAACCTGACTTCTAACCAGGAAGCTAAGCACTGAAGGCCTGGTTGGGCAGTGACTCAGCCTCTTGTTGGAGGGAGGGGTTAGTTATGGAGTAGTAGGGCTGAGTAGGCACAGGAGTCGACCACGGAGGAGGCAGCAGGAGCTGCTATGAAGAGACCAGCTGCAGTCAGGGAACCAATCCCTAGGTCATCGAGTCTTAGAGGGCCTGGTGGGTTTGAAGCTCACCAACAACTTAGAGCAGTTCTCAGTAGTATAGAGGGTCAGGGAACTGCTATAGGCACGGATAGCCATCAGAATCCGCACTGCCAGCCTAGCAAGAGGTAACCAGCAGCAACCTAGAGGGAGTACTGGAAGCTCAAGGCACCAAGAAACCTAAAACTCAAGGAAAGTCAGTAGGAAGGCCACATTACTCACCCAGCAGAGCGAACCACATCACTGGATTCAGGGTCTCTGTCCCTACATTATCGTGGTCTCAAAAGGTGGAAAAAGATCCTGGTGACGGATTCCTTTAATATCGCTGAATGCAAATTATGTAGGAGCAATCTCTGATAAATCCGCCTGCAGATTACACTTTATTGCTGCACATATTCTTTATTACAACTACATGATTACAGAATTAGCAAACTGCAGAGGTAATTAGGTTTTTCCTGGAATTTCATTCATTCGGCAATCTGTACACCAGCAAAAGGGTTTAATTCATTATTGAGCTATTTATTATATTTGAAATGATTAATTTTGTGCAATTTTCAGAAACAGGTGTAACAAATTAGATATAAAATGGAAGGGAGGACAGGCTGAAAGCGAGAGTAATCTAGTGAGGATGTGAGCCATCAGACTAGGCAGACTAATGGTCTGTGAGTCTAACATAAAGGCTCATTCACCTGTCTGTGATCATAGTGTGGCGCCCCTGCGGTTCCAGTCACCACAGAGGTACTGCACCCCTGTTAGCTATTAGCTGTTGAGGTGGAGAGCCTGGGTCAACAGCTACGAAAGGCCCAGGTTGAGGCGGTGGAGGCATGGAAAGTCGACCTGCTGCAGCGCATTACCGGCGGTGGGCTTAGTTCTCGTCCACCATCACCAGCCCCGGAGAAGCACGAAGTAGTCGATGCCGAGGAACCACCGGCGGCTGAAGGTACTGATCCTCCCCCGGTAGTGGACAAGACCCTGGTGGGGCCCCTAGATACCCCAACTGCCCTGGCCCCCGGCGGGGTGTGTGGGACTTGCCCTGGGACTGCTCTGTGCCCTTTAAGCGGTTAGCGGTTCCCCTCACCCCAGAGCCAGCGCCAGAAGGGTGCACTGCAGAGAAGGTGGTATTCAGATGGGACAGCCTGGGTGACCAGTTAATGGGTTTCCAGGAGAGGTTCGAGAAGGAGAGACCCCAGTAGAGTCTGTGAGCTGGCAGGACTACTGTAGCCAGCAAGAGGCCCAGCGGGAGGCAGAGGAGCAAAAGAGATGGCAGACCATGGAGGAAAAGAACCTGCAAGCTAAGCAGCAGGTTCGCCAATCCTGAGCAGTGGAGAGAGGCCCAATCTGTAGTGGCACTGCGGTGCGGTTCGACCTCATTAAAGGCTGGGGGTTCATAAAGGAGTTGGGTACCAAGAGGGAGCTATTTGTGACCTGACGGAATGTAGAGGCCCACCTGCCAGACGGCCACATCGGGCGCGATCTGTACCCCATGGTTACCGTGACTTTCACTCGACACATGGGTGAGCGGGGGTGGTATACCTATCAAGTGGACCATAGACCACCCACTTGTCCAAAGACCCAGGTGTCGCAGTTAGAACCCCCTATAGTGCTTGAGCTCCAAGAATAGCCGTAAAAGCCTGCACCCGCGAGGAAACCGAGTCCGGAGACCGTCCAAAGAGCTATGCCCAGGACGCAGCTACGCAGACCCTGTTGACCTGGTCTGCCGGGATGATAGAGAGAAGTGCCGACACGGCCGCCCAAACGGAGCTGTTGCTGACAACGTGTGACCAGGCTGCGACCACTAGTGCAAGTGGCACTGCAGGACTCCAGAAGAGTTGAGATGATGACGAGGTGCAGGTGCTGCCGTGGCAGAGGAAAAGGCCAGTAACTAGTTGGTACAATAGTAGAGGAGCAGCCATGTAAATAATGTTTGTATTGTTGACCCGGTTAGGTCCTAGTTGTAGTTAGCATTAATGAATGTGTGCTTGTTAGAGATAGTATGCTAGCTTAAATAATGTATGTTTCTGTGTAGAATAGAGTAGAATGTATGTATGTTGATTATGAGTCAAAGGACTAAGTGGTTATGGAGTAACCGAATGTGTCTGTAAATAGTTAGCACCCCGGTGTGCTCCCTGTTGGTTTTACAGCTGACATGTCAGTAAGACCGCAACTAACAAAAACCCACTGGCGTTGCTGAAGAATGGGTTTCTTTAACCCTGTCACTATGCCCAGGGAATGTGCTGGGGTTTTACTTGTGGTGGGTTCCCCCGAAGACAAAGGGAGACACCAAGTGCAGGACACTCGCTTGTTTAACATCTAGGACAGTGTGATGCATATGTAACACAGGTAACCACAGACTCACCTACAGCATGGATGGGTGTCCACAGTGGGTACACAAGTTCAAACAACACCTTCCACCCCAACCCAGTAGGGGGAGCTCAACTTGCTGCCCTTATGCAAGATCCCCTATAAATACTGGTGCTGGGGGCGGAGTTAGACAGAGTGTGCAGTCGCTAGGAGAACTGTGAAGACGTCCTGGTGGTGAGAGCCGTGCTAGGCCCAAGCCAGAGACAATTGAACAGCCATCAGTCTAGCTATTGCAGGGATCCAAGAGTGGGGTCGGAGGCGAGATGTAGGAACAAGGAAAGCACCCAGCCCAGCAGAGAATACAGGTTTTCCGTGGAGACTTCAGTCTCCGGGCATCTGTGCAGCCACCAACAAGGGAGCCAGACACCGCAAGAGAGTCTATAGCAGCAGTCCAACGAGGGTTACCCAACACAGCACAGGTGAGAGGAGAGCAGAGAGGCCAGCCAAGTTCCATACAGGCAGGAACTTCACACAAGGGAAAGGAGACGAGGAGGCCTTACACCCACTCACTGTGGAGATCCAGAAGTGCTACCTGAACACCCGGCAGTGTCCTGGACATTTACCCGCAGTTCCATCAGTAAAAGGTAAAGAAACAATCTCCGGTGTGTGTGTCCATTCCACTACACCTGACCCTGCCATTTATTGAGACTATTCCATCTGCCGGCCAGCAAGGCCAATTCCCTGCTTTCATCCCTAAAAATTTACTACCAGAGCACCGTGGACCCAGGTCCGCCTGTGGGGAGTTTCAACACTTAGCTGCCGTACATCACCCCTGGAGGCCCAAAGCAGCGCTGGTGCAATCACCAGAAGCCACAGGTGGCGTCATGACAAACTTTTATTCTCTTTATTACCATTCCCCAACTCCTTTACCAGTTGACCACCAGGGCCACGGGTCTGGGCAGGTCACCAGTGACATCCCAACCACAGCAGGGCCTAGACACCCAAGTCCCCATACAACCCTGGGCTAGTCACATACCCAGATAGGGTTCACACTGGACTTGGCGGTACTGTATATAGTTATTTATGTGTATTTTCTACTTTTATATTCGTAACGTTAAAATAATCGGACCTCTCATTAAAGGGATGAAAAGCCTTCTTACTGTTATTGTTCTTGTTATTAAGTGCCTCACCCAGGCCAGGGGACTCAGATCTCAGGCGCAGTCTGGAAGTCACGGTTGGCGGTGCCTGAGGCTGTGGCCCTGGTGGTCAATGAAAAAGGGGGAAAAATAAAAGAAATTTGTTTGTGACGCCACCTGTAGGTCCCGGCGATGGCACCGGCGCTGCTGGAACCTCCGGGGTGATGTGCGGCAGCAAGATGGAGTAGCTCTATACAGCAGGAGCGGGGTCCCCGGGGTATTGGAAGTAGGAATGAATGGTGGAGTACGGCAGCACAGTCACTGTGGAGCAAGGCAGGTAAAGTTCAAGGAAGAAATCACCGACACGCTGCTCACTCTGAACGGGTATTTTACTCCGGTATTCTTCAGGGTTACAGGATAATGCAGTTCTCTTTGCAGAGTAGTACCGGGTGGTTCTAGCAATGAGCGGTGTCCCTCTGAAGCTCCACTGGTGTTCCTGTGGCACCCCGCAACGAGTGCGTCACAGGAAGGTATTGCATCCCTGACTGAAGATGTAATATCTTCCGTCTCAGTGATGAAATAGTTAATTCCAGAGCTCCATGTACCACATGCACCACTCAGAGGTAGACGGCCAATCAGGCCCTGGTGGGAGGAGTGTAAGGTGCAGTGTGGGGGAAGTTAGAGAAGTAGTAGTTAGTAGGAGAAGTGGGAGTAGAGAGTCGAGGAAGAGAAGGAGCAGGAGCCTGCACAGTGCCGTGCAGCCCTGGAAAAGTAACGTAACCAGTAGGGCACCATCAAGCGGTGACCCAGACCGGGAAACGGGCAACAAAGCAACGGGTTAAAAGACACCCATGCCCAACCTCAACAAACACCGGTTCCGAGGCAAACAGACGTCCACCGCTGTTCTGCAAAACCGGAGTGACGGAGCAGCTTTTTAGGAGCACCTCACTACAGCCACTAACCCAGCAGTCTTACCAGCAGGGTACCCACCATTGGGACACAGGACCCTTTACAGCCGGCTTAGCGTACTGGCTAAGGAATCCAATAGAAGTTCTCCCAGTACCCTGAACTGGTACACTAAGGCAGCAACGGCAACCAAAAGAGGACGGTTAGTAAAGGAGGAACACCGTTGAGCTCTGGACAGAGGCTGTTCATCACTGGGACCACCCGGTCCGTTCCCTGACAAGCTGTATATCGTGTACCGCACCGAACATACAGTAAAGACCCGTTACAGAGGAGCATTGTGTCAGTGCATTTCTTCCAGAACTGTTATTAACCTTGCTCATCAAACTACCTGAGCTGCTGTATTCCATCCAGTGCAGCTCCTGGCCCCGGGGACTCCCGCTCATCCTGTGGGGAGCATCCCATCTAGCTGCCGCACATCCCCCGGAGGCCCAAGCAGTGCCGGTGCCATCACCGGACTCCCATAGGTGGCGTCAATCAAGACTTATCCAAATCCCCTAATCCCCTTATTTATTTGACCACCGGGCCCCACAGCCTCAGGTGCGGAACCGTGACAAGTGAAGCATCGCCTGAGACCTGCGAACCCAGTAACGGTGAGTCATTCCTTCGGGTTTGGACTGGGCTAGGGCATTCGGTTACCCGTTCTATTCTTGGCCCCTTTCTCTTCTGGGTCACCAGGTTGAGGTGCCCTCCCCGTTAACTTCTCTCTGCTGTTCTGTAGCTCTCCAACTCTGCTTCATCTGCTGCTTCTCACTCTTCCTGCTGCACTGATCTTTCGCAGCTCCCTCCTGACTGAACTCTTCTAACCAGCTCTGTTCTGCTCACTAACTCCTAACTAACTCCTAACTAAACTTCAAGGAAGAAATCACTCTGAACGGGGTATTTTACTCTGGTATTCTGCAGGGTTACAGGGTAATGCAGTTCTCTTTGCAGAGTAGTGGACCGAGTGGTCCTGGCAATGAGCACCGTCCCTCTGAAGCTCCACTGGTGTTCCTTCTCTATCACGCTTTGTCTTTTACTCTGCTGCCCTGCACGGATCCCGCTTGTTAGACCAGGCCCGTTGGGATATATGAGATCCCCTTATCTCTCCTAGGAGACCCCAACTCAGTCTAGTGCTTTGGGTGAGGACCGTGCTGGTTTTAGGGCGGTTGGGTCGTGCTGCTATAAAGTCATTGACCACTCTGGGTTTGTGGTTCAGGGATTTAGCCAGCGGAACCACTTCGGAGCCGGTACTCCGGGTTTGGACTGGGCTAGGGCATTCGGTTACCCGTTCTATTCTTGGCCCCTTTCTCTTCTGGGCCACCAGATTCAGGTGCCCTCCCCGTTAGCTTCTCTCTGCTGTTCTGTAGCTCTCCAGCTCTGCTTCATCTGCTGCTTCTCACTCTTCCTGCTGCACTGATCTTTTGCAGCTCCATTCTGACTGAACTCTTCTCCTAACCAGCTCTGTTCTGCTCACTAACTCCTAACTAACTCCTTGCTGCTTGCCCCACTGCTTTATCACCTAGCCTCTCCTCCCACCAGGACCGGTTACCCTAGAAACGGGCGTTTAATTGGTCCTCTAACACTAGATGTTTGCATGCGGTGTTGGAGCTTCAGTCTTATTCTACCCATTACCAGAACAAAGCATACTGCACCTTCAGTCAGGGGTGCAGTACCCGTTTGTGACGCACTCTTAGTGGGGCACCACATAACCATCATACAAATTTTGCATATCTTTGATACCACTTGTTTTCTGTTCTCTTGCAACCCTAGGACGGGCTGGGTTTAAGGAGGGGGGAGTGTGGCACCCCTGCGGATCCAGTCGTCACAGAGGTACTGCACACCTGTTAGGGAGTAGTATCCCACTTACTGGTAAGGGGGGTACAGACCAGTACCGGGACGCCCAGATCACACTAGGAACTATTGTAGTGGGGTTGGGTGGTGAAGGAAGTAGTTAGAGGGAGCACTTGGAGAGGAGTGAGGTCAGAAAGAACACACGTAGATGACGTGGACATGTAACAGAGGGTATTAAAAGAGCGAGAAACATCTATTACACCGGAGACGTCAGTTAGGAGACGACGGTTGAGAAGAAAAGAGTGATCAGCTGAGGAAAGGCCATTGAACACCAAGGTCGAGTGGGAGGAAAGCTAGAGAACGTATGCCTGAGAAGTGTCCAGAGGACTGGAGCAAGTGGGAGCTCGTCCTGAGGCCAAACCCTAGAGCAGTACATGACCCAAGTGGCTCCAGGAGGAAGAGGGGGGTACCAGAGGCATGGGAAGTAAGCAATGCACCCGTGGGGCTCGTATCCATTGTCAGGCGCAGGGAAGTGGAGGGTCTAGGCCGCAAGGGGCACCGGGAACCCAAAAGACTACTGGAGAAGCCCAGATTCAGCTAGCAACCTGGAGGCTGTGGCACTTTTGACTCACTGTAGCCGGGTTCTGCACGTCGCAGGCATCTGCTTCTCATTGTCCTCTTACCCCAATTGCAAGGGTTTCCTCACTGGCTGGATGGCTGGTTGGGCCTAGTGTGTGTCTCATGAGGTGGAGGTCACACACCTCATGAGGCACATGTGTTGCACATTGGCTGTTTTTAATCAGATGTTTATGTTTGGAAATTAAAGATAGCACACGTATGAGGCGAGTTGTGTGAGGTGATTTGTGCACATCTGTGTCTGTCTGTGTGGTGTGTGTTTCCCTGGGGTGTGTGTATGTGTGTGTCCCTGTGTGGGAGGGGGTCTGTGTGGTGTGTGTCTCTTTGTGGTGTGTGTGTGTGTCCCTGTGGGGTGAGTGCATGTGTCCCTATAGGGTGTGTATGTGTGTCCCTGTGTGTGGGGGGTCTGTGTGGTGTGTGTCTCTGTTGTGTGTGTCTCTTTGTGGTGTGAGGTGTGTCCCTGTGGGGTGAGTGCATGTGTCCCTATAGGGTGTGTATGTGTGTGTGTCCCTGTGGGGGGGGTCTGTGTGGTGTGTGTGTGTATCTCTGTTGTGTGTGTCTTTTGTGGTGGTGTCCCTGTGGGGTGAGTGCATGTGTCCCTATAGGGTGTGTATGTGTGTGTGTCCCTGTTGGGGGGGGTGTCTGTGTGGAGTGTGTGTGTCTCTGTGTTGTGTGTGTATCTTTGTGGTGTGAGTGCATGTGCTCTATAGGGTGGCTATGTGTGTGTGTCCCTGTGGAGGGGTCTGTGTGGTGTGTGTGTGTCTCTTTGTGGTGTGTATGTCCCTGTGGGGTGAGTGCATGTGTCTCTATAGGGTGGCTATGTGTGTGTGTCCCTGTGGGGGGGGGGGGTCTGTGTTATGTGTGTCTCTTTGTGGTGTGTGTGTGTGTGTCCCTGTGGGATGAGTGCATGTGTCGCTATAGAGTGTGTGTGTGTCCCCTTGGGGGTGTGTGTGTGTGTCTCTGTGTTGTGTGTGTCTCTTTGTGGTGTGTGTGTTTGTTCGGGTGTGTGGTGAGTATCCAATGTTGGGGCTGCACCTTAGCGACTATACACTTGCTGTTACTCTTTGTGTGCGTGTGGTGTGTATACATGTCCCCGTGCGTGGTGAATATCTCATGTTGGGGCCCCACCTTAGTGACTATATGCTGGTATGTGCTGTTAGTCTTTGGCGCTATCATTAAGCCCCTCTCATTTACAACTGTCAACTGGTAACTGTCATTTTTTCCCCATTATGTAGATAGGGGCAAAATTGTTTGGTGAATTGGAATGCGCGGGGTTAAAAGTTCGCCTCACAACATAGCCTATGACGCTCCCGGGGTCCAGACGTGTAACTGTGCAAAATTTTGTCTCTATAGCTGACAGCTGTCGATTTTCCTCCAACACTTTTCCGTTCACTTTTTCCCCATTATGTAGATAGGGGCAAAATTGTGTGGTGAACTGGAACGCGCAGGGTTAAAATTTGGCCTCACAACATAGCCTATGACGCTCTCGGGGTCCAGACGTGTGACTGTGCAGAATTTTATGGGTGTAGTTGCGACGGTGCAGATGCCAATCCCGGATATATACACACACATTCAGCTTTATATATTAGATGAACTCCACAGTACAGCGGCAAAAAATTGCTCCGGGCCCTCCTTGAGTCCTGCTTGTTGCCATACACTGGGGTTGTGCAGAGGTGGCGGTGCACAGTGACAACCCCAATAGGTGAGTGGCCATTTGGCCCAATACTTACCCCCCAATTGCACCCCTTCTCTTTATGTTTAGTATAGTAGTTATATTCTTGTATATAGGGGCATACAGTGTATACTATGTTTACTTCCGGATTATCAACAACCAAAGGGGCAGCAAATTTTTCGACCGCCCCGGGCGCCACAAACAGTTGCTACGCCACTGCCCGCACTGCAGTGAGCTGCCGGCCACGCCCCCTAGACATTTTAGCACTGTGTGTCATGGATCATCAATGCTCTGCCCCAAATGTCCAGTTCAAGTGTCTTTTTTGTTTTTGTTTTTAATAAAGTTTCGTGCCGCTCGTACACATGCGGGGATTGCTGACACTGCCCTGCGACCTCAGCAGTTCCCTCCGCACACTGCTCTCCCGCCTCACCCCAGCAGTTGCTGAGGATTCCTCCATCGTTCTGCAGTGAGTGCACTGCCCAGTATCAGTGAGGGGAGAGGGACATTGTTCTGTAGCAGAAGGTGGGCGGGCCAAGTCTGTGCGGGAGGGGGAGAAACAGAAGGCAGTCTGCCCTGAGGAGAGGTTAGAGGAGAGCAGCCACAGGAGCCCCCTCCCTCCTGTAATCTCACTAACTGCTCTGCTGTCGGGAGGAGGGGGAGAGAAGGAGAAGGAGGCCTCCTGCGTGAAGATTCCAACTTCAGGCCTCCCCCACTGCTGTACTGCCACTGAAGAAGAGAGTGAGTATATATGTGTTCATGTATGTATGACAGTATGTGTGATGTGTGTTGATGTGTGATGCTGTGAGTGATGCAGTGAGTGATGCATGTGCTGTTTGTGAATGATGCATGTGTGTGAGTGGTGCGTGTAGTGTGTGAGTGATGCGTGAGTTAGTGATGCATGTGTGTCAGTAATGCGTGTGCTGTATGTGAGTGATGCATGAGTTAGGCTACCTTCACATTTATGTTCCCCTCCGCAGCGTTCTGCGGAGGGGATCCGCAATGTAACCGCAGCACCGCAAGCCCCTATGTTTATAATGGGAGCGCACGGTGCTGCACTTGACTGCACATGATCGTGCACACACATTCACTGCCATATGTGATTTGTGCGTATGCCTGCGCACACATCACACAGTCTCGTCCGCACCAGTACTAAACTGCACCAAAACGCATCAAATGAAATGGAAAAGGCAAAAAAATGCAGCAGAAATGCAATAATCAGAAGTTTAATATTAATAAGGGCATCTGTTGATTGTTCGTCACTTGTAAATGGGTGTGTCTTGGGCGTGGTTAGGGGCGTGGCTAAAATTTGCGTGGCGCACTACATGCGCCACATCTTTTGTCCCTCTTTCTGTTCTTCAAAAGTTGGGAGGTATGCATATTGTTCCACCCTTACACAGCCTATCATACAATATCCATGGTGGTGCGGACCTTTTCAGGCCCAGAACAGGGATTGGCCAACCTGAGTTACCGGGTAAACCAGGCGTCACCAAGCGTCCAGGCCACCAGCCGCCACCAAACCTCCATACTTAGGCAGGTCTCCAGGTGGACGGCTGTGCCCTATGCCGGAGTCAAGTGCCCTCCAGGATCAGCCTTGGTTCCTCACTCTAGGATCCGTACAAACTCCTGCATCTGGCCTCAAGCTCTCATACATTCGGTCAGAGGGACAGGTGCCTCCTGCATGCAGCAGGCCAAGCCTCCCTCTCGTCCCAAAGGGACGGAATTCCTCTGACACGACTTTACATCTCAGTGGTTTGGACAACACTGAGTTCCCATCGTCTCTCCCTCACACACACACCTGACAGGTTAAGTCCTGCTCGCCACACCCACCTGACACACCCACACCTGAGAACTGTCAGCAATCAGCACACACTGCTCCCTCAGCCGCTCATTCGGCTCATCTATCCTTTAGCTGTTAACCCGCTGTGTACTGGTCAGGTTTAACACAGCACAAACACACAGTAAAACAGGCTGATGTGAACAGGATCCTGTGCTGATAACCCTTGTGATGTATATCGGCCATGGGGCACCTGCCGGTCACATCACCACACCCTACAGCACCAAAAAAAATGAAATCCGCTCCACTCACATCATAAATTTTCCAAATATGGATCCTAAGAATCTCACTTAAATGACACTTTCTCCTCAGGTAACTCTAGATGTATGCAAGATATACCAATCAATCAGGCGTCCATTAATGCAATTTAAAATTCAATTTATTGAGGCCAGGTATCAAAAGTGAGCTAAAATGTGCAATGCAGTACATACAGTGTTGGCCAAAAGTATTGACACCCCTGCCATCTGCCAGCGGATTGACACCCCTGCCAGCGGATAATGTCCGCCTGCGGACACATCACTGTGGAGCCCGGCAGCCAATCGGCGCTGTCCGGGGGCGGGCCGGAGGAGGAGTTCAGCGCCGGAGATCTCCTCCCCGCCGCCGGTAAGCACCGGGACGTGTCGGCGGGGAGAACAGCTGATTTGACAGCTGTTTGAATCTTCCCGCGCCGACACCGAGAGGAGATGTCGGCGCGGGAAGATTCAAACAGCTGTCAAATCAGCTGTTCTCCCCGCCGACATCGCTAGCACATTACAGGCGGCGGGGAGGAGGAGGACAGCAGTGGCTCAGCTGATCTCCCGGTGGCCGTCGGTGAGCTCCTGTGACATCACCGGCGGCCACCGGGAGATTTTTCAATGGGTCCGCAGCGTTCTCCTGCGCTGTCAAGTGCAGAACAATGCGGACCCATTGAAGACAATGCATGTTTTGTGCGCTTGGGGACGCTTGCTGATTGTCCAAGCTCCCCGAGCGCACAAAAAAATGCAACTGGCTGCGTCCCGGGTGCGGATGCTGGACACCGGAAGGAGCAGATATCGTCCGCATCCGCACCCGAACGCAGCAAACGCAGGCACTATGCGTTCCTATGTTAAACATAGGAACGCAGTGCGCATGCGTTTGACTGCGTATGGGAACGCAGCGTACGCTGCCTTCCCATACGCAAATGTGAAGGCAGCCTAAGAAATGTATCATGCATTATTTCTGCCCATAGTCAATAGTTTCAATGGTAATAGTTTCAATGGTCTTCTGCTCCCTGTCTACTATCACAATATCTGATTAGCCATCACCTGCTTATCATCTGGACCTTGAAGTCCCACCCTTTCATTCTCCACCACCACTTTTTCTGGGGTCTCCCACCTGGGACTTAGGGGGATTTAGCCCATATGCTGTACAGATGTTGCTGTTGTGATGCAGCGGCTTGCTGCATTGCAAATATATATGCTGGGACTTCTAGTTCAGCACTTTTAAATGCCTCCAGGAAGCATTCAGGGAAACGCGTTGGGGCGACCCCTAGGACCACCTGAGCACATCAGCGCAATATATGGGTAAGCACATGCAGACTGCTATGTATGGGTTATGAAAAGGAACAGGGGAGGATAGGGTTTGCAAAATTGGAGTAAAGATGGTTACCTGTGGGGAAGGGACTAAGTAGTCTTGATCTATGGTATGCTATGATCTTCTAATGCCCCCACATCCTACAGTATTCATGTCTGTTTGCCACATAGCAATTTTTTGGAAATGGCTAACATGTATTTGATCTGACGGGTAAGGAAAAAGGCCCTAACCCCCAAATATCCTCCTATCCAGATCCTTGTGAACATAATAATTTTAACATGTCTATATGCACTTTATGCATCTGTGTTTTAACTTTTTTGATGAAGTAAATAAAAGCATCTTGAATAACAGCAAGTACATGTGCATAGTAATTATTTTGGTATAAAAACTCTCCAAATCCGATTAATTATGAGTAACAATGTATATGGGAGAGCCCTATTATATTTCGGATACCATCCCTGTTTAACCTGGATAATAAAAAAATTATGCTGGGGCTTGTAGTTGCACAGGTTGAGGTAATGCATTACAAGTGCAGGTGAGCCAAAAGACAGGGGCGTGTCTGGCCAACCTGATTCCTCACACACCTGAATATAATCTCTGTGTTAATGGGATTAGATGCCTCTGTGTGTTAGGGAGTAGGAGCTGTCCTGGGAGATGTATAGCCAGGAGGCCAGATCTCATGCTTAGGAGGTCAAGTCTTTGGAAGGCATGAGGTTCAGGGACCAGGGGAACAGCTGGTGCCCTGGAAGGCATGAGGTTCAAGGACCATGAGACCATCTGGTGCCCTGGAAGGAATCAGGTTCAGGGACCACAGGAACAGCGGGTGCCCTGGAAGGCATGAGGTTCAGGGACCACGGGAACAGCTGGTGCCCTGGAAGGCATGAGGTTCAGGGACCACGGGAACAGCTGGTGCCCGGAAGGCATGAGGTTCAGGGACCACGGGAACAGCTGGTGCCCTGGAAGGCATGAGGTTCAAGGACCATGAGACCATCTGGTGCTCCGGAAGGAATGAGGTTCAAGCACCATGGGACCCTCTGATGCCCTGGAAGGCATGAAGTCCGAAGTCATTTCACATTGCAACTTTATGGCTTTAAGAAACACTAAAAGAAATAATGGAAAAAAAAAATATGCTAGCCAGTAATGGTTACTTTTGTAGACCAAGCCGGGGGGAAAATTATGGAATCACTCAATTCTGAGGTTAAATATTATGGAATCATGAAAAATAAACAAACAAAAGAACACTCCAATGCATCACTAGTATTTTGTTGCACCACCTCTGGCTTATATAACAGCTTACAGTCTCTGAGGCATGGACGTAATGAGTGACAAACAGCACTCTTCATCAACCTGGCTCCAACTTTCTCTGATTGCTGTTGCCAGATCAGCTTTGCAGGTTGGAGCCTTGTCATGGATCATTTTCTTCAACTTCCACCAAAGATTTTCAATTGGATTGAGATCCGGACTATTTGCAGGCCATGACATTGACCTTATGTGTCTTCTTTCAAGGAATGTTTTCACAGTTTTTACTCTATGGCAGGATACATTATCATCTTGATAAATGATTTCATCATCCCCAAACATCCTTTGGATTGATGGGATAAGAAAAGTCTCCAAAACATCAATGTAATCAGTGCTTTTACCTGACATGCAGCTCCATATTATCAATGACTGTGGAAATTTGCATGCTCTCTTCAGGCAGTCATCTTTATAAATCTCATTGGAACAACACCAAACAAAAGTTCCAGCACCATCACCTTGCCCAATGCAGATTCGCGATTCATCACTGAATATGACTTTCATCCAGTCATCCAGAGTCCACAATTGCTTTTCCTTAGCCCATTGTAACCTTGTTTTTTCTGTTTAGGTGCTAATGATGGCTGTTGTTTAGCTTTTCTGTATATAAATCCCATTTCCTTTAGGCGGTTTCTTACAGTTCAGTCACAGACATTGACTCCAGTTTCCTCCCATTCATTCCTCATTTGTTTTGTTGTGCATTTCCTGTTTTGGAGACATAATGGTTTAAGTTTCCAGTCTTGAGGCTTTGATATCTTCCTTGGTCTACCAGTATATTTCCCTTTAACAACCTTACCATGTTGTTTGTATTTGGACCAAATTTTAGACACAGCTAACTGTGAACAACCAACATCTTTTGCAACATTGCGTGATGATTTACCCTCTTTTAAGAGTTGATAATCCTTTCCTTTGTTTCAATTGACAGCTCTCGTATTGGAGCCATGATTCATGTCAGTCCACTTGGTGCAACAGCTCTCCAAGGTGTGATCACCCCTTTTTAGACACAGACTAACGAGCAGATCTAATTTGATGCAGGTGTTAGTTTTGGGAATGAAAATTTACAGGGTGATTCCATCATTTTTGCCAGGGGTTATATATGTTGCTTTGTTTTCTTTCAGAGAACTGGATGACGACCAAGACTTATCTGTGTACTTCCTCACATATATCCTGGTGAATTAATGTGCTTAGATACAGAAGCTGTGCCCTGAAATACTAACTAATTGAATGTGGAGTGGAAGTTAAAGGGAATCTGTCAGCCCCTCTGTGCCCCCAGGAGCAGATCTGTGCCCATATCTATATTCCTGCCTAACAGTCCCATCATGTAGTTCCATACATAAATGAAAAAAGACCGTTTATAAGATGCTAATTAGGGCTTTGACTAGTCGAGGGGGCGTTAATTCCCTCACTATTCATCCTACCTAGCATGTTATCACGTCCCTGTGTGACTGTTAGGCAGGGAATACAGATATGGGCTCCTGGTTCTGGGTGCACAGGGGACCTGACAGGTTCTCTTCAAGTGTAATGGGACCAACAAAAGGTTAGGAATGAATTTCACAACTTAGTGAGCGCAAAAAACAAAAGTGGGTTATACAGCTGTAAACAGCTGTAAACAGGTGCGAGAATAATGCAGACAATGAGGAGGCGGCAGTATCTGAGCCAACAACGCTTTATTTATTTTACAAGTTACCTTTGGCCGAATGTCAGGGAAAGCACAGTAAATGGCAACAAAACTGATTATATTCAATAAGTGATATCGCAATAGAGATTTGCAAGATTTAAACACAGTACAACTTACAAAAAGCTGGAAACAGGGAAAAGGAATATTGTATGAACAAACTTCATTTTGTTTCCTACTGGCAAAACAGTACCAGTATGGCAAAAAGTGGAGACGAATGGGGAGCGGCACGTCCACCTGTAAAATGTGCATTTTCTTCTTTATTTATTCCATAGACATTAAAATGTTTTTCTGCCGTCCAGTCAGTCATCTAAGAGAGAAAGAGAACTGGACAGCATGAAAAACTTTAATGTCTATGGAATAAAGGAGAAAACTATTATTATTTTATTATATTGTTATAGCGCCATTTATTCCATGACACTTTACATGGGAAATGTGGCATACATAGACAAGTACAATAATTATAATCAATACAAGGCACAGACTGGTACAGGTGGAGAGAAGACCCTGCCCAAGAGGGTTTACAGTCTACAAGGGATGGGTGAAGATACAGTAGGTGAGGAGAGAGGACCCTGCCCACGCGGGCTCACAGTGTACAAGAAATGGATGAGGATACAGTAGGTGAGGAGAGAGGACCCTGCCCACGAGGGCTCACAGTTTACAAGGGATGGGTGAGAATACAGTAGGTGAGGATAAAGGACCCTGCTCATGAGGGCTCACAGTCTACAAGGGATGGAGGAGGATACAGTAGGTGAGGAGAGAGGACCCTGCCCACGAGGGCTCACAGTCTACAAGGGATGAGTGAGGAGAGAGGACCCTGCCCACAAGGGCTCATAGTCTACAAGGGATGAGTGAGGAGAGAGGACCCTGCCCACAAGGGCTCATAGTCTACAAGGGATGGGTGAGAATACAATAGGTGAGGAGAGAGGACCCTGTCCACGAGGGCTCACAGTCTACAAGGGATGGGTGAGGGTACAGTATACCGGTTAAGTATATGGTGCTATCCAAAGAACCACAATATGATGTTATGCATTGATAAGACATAAAGCACATGTGTACATTGTTATATACATTGCTTATAGTTTTTATTATATTAGATTAAGGTTTACATAGCATTTAACTATATATTTCTATAATATTTACTATGGCCATATACATTCAACATTTGTGTCAACAATAATTAAGTGCCTTTACTCAATGCTATTATCTATAATAAAACACCAATAATAATAATATATAACATACCGTATATACTCGTGTATAAGCCGACCCGTGTATAAGCCGACCCCCCTACTTTTGCCCCCAAAATCTGGGAAAACCTATTGACTCGTGTATAAGCCGAGGGTGGACCCCAGCACAGGTGTACAGCCCCCAGCAGTGTGGTATACAGGCCCCCGCAGTGGTGTACAGGCCTCCCCAGTGGTAGTATACAGCCCCCAGAAGTTTGGTATACAGCAGCCTCCCCAGTGGTACATACAGGCCCCAGCAGTGTTACAGCAGCCTCCCCAGTGGTATATACAGCAGCAGCCCCAGTGGTAGTATACAGCAGCCCCAGAGATATATACAGCAGCCCCAGAGGTAGTATACAGAAGCCCCAGAGGTAGTATACAGCAGCAGCCCCAGTAGTAGTATACAGAAGCCCCAGTGGGTATACACAGCAGCAGCCCCAGTGGGTATACACAGCAGCAGCCCCAGTGGGTATACACAGCAGCAGCCCCAGGGGGTATACACAGCAGCAGCCCCAGGGGGTATACACAGCAGCAGCCCCAGGGGGTATACACAGCAGCAGCCCCAGGGGGTATACACAGCAGCAGCCCCAGGGGGTATATACAGCAGCAGCCCCAGAGGTATTATACAGGGGCTCCAGCTGTATACAGCAGCCCCAGCTGTATACAGCCCCCCGTGGTATCCAGGGCCCCCCTTGCTGCACACCTGTAAAGGAAGATGTCCGTATACTTATCGCTGCCGCCGCCGCTCCGCTGCTCGGTCACCGCGATGCTCCGGGTCTTCATGCTTCCTGTTCCTTCGTCGGCGCTCGAACAATGACGTAATTTCCTGAGCGCCGAAGAAGGAACAGGAAGCATGAAGACCCGGAGCATCGCGGCGGCGGCGGCAGCGTCAGCGATAAGTATACTGACATCTTCCTTTACAGGTGCAGCAAGGGGGGTCCTGGATACCACGGGGGGGCTGTATACAGCTGGGGCTACCGTATATACCCCGTGTATAAGCCGAGGGGGGACTTTTCAACACATTTTTTGTGCTGAAAAACTCGGCTTATACAAGATATATACGGTAATATAGTATTTACCCGAGACATCATATCGACATGTCAGTGTTACCACATAGTACTGACCCCCGAGGCATCATACCGACACCTCAGTGTTACCATATAGTACTGACCCCAGACATCATACCGACACCTCAGTGTTACCATATAGTACTGACCCCAGACATCATACTGACACCTCAGTGTTACCACATAGTACTGACCCCCGAGGCATCATACCGACACCTCAGTGTTACCATATAGTACTGACCCCAGACATCATACCGACACCTCAGTGTTACCATATAGTACTGACCCCAGACATCATACTGACACGTCAGTGTTACCATATAGTACTGACCCCCGAGGCATCATACCGACACCTCAGTGTTACCATATAGTACTGACCCCCGAGGCATCTTACCGACACCTCAGTGTTACCATATAGTACTGACCCCAGACATCATACTGACACGTCAGTGTTACCATATAGTACTGACCCCGAGGCATCATACCGACACCTCAGTGTTACCATATAGTACTGACCCCCGAGGCATCTTACCGACACCTCAGTGTTACCATATAGTACTGACCCCAGACATCATACCGACACATCAGTGTTTACCATATAGTACTGACCCCAGACATCATATCGACACGTCAGTGTTACCATATAGTACTGACCCCAGACATCATATCGACACGTCAGTGTTACCATATAGTACTGACCCCAGACATCATACCGACACCTCAGTGTTACCATATAGTAATGACCCGAGGCATCATACCGATACGTCAGTGTTACCATATAGTAATGACCCGAGGCATCATACCGATACGTCAGTGTTACCATATAGTACTGACCCGAGGCATCATGCCAACACGTCAGTGTTATCATATAGTACTGACCCGAGGCATCATACCGACACATCAGTGTTACCATATAGTACTGACCCGAGACATCATACCGACATGTCAGTGTTATCATATAGTACTGACCCCAGACATCATACCGACACGTCAGTGTTATCATATAGTACTGACCCCAGACATCATATCGACACTTCAGTGTTACCATATAGTAATGACCCGAGGCATCATACTGACACCTCAGTGTTACCATATACTACTTACTTAAGGGGTTATCTGCCGCGACACTACTATAACATGATACATGAAAATGAATGAGTGGCACTGGAAACAGGAGGATCAATGGGTATGTGAATTGCAGTAACTGCCCTAAGTTAAATATGAAAAATGGAGTTCTTAGTTTCATATTTAACTTAGGGCAGTTACTGCAATTCACATACCCATTGATCCTCCTGTTTCCAGTGCCACTCATTCAATTTCATGTATCATGTTATAGTAGTGTCGCGGCAGATAACCCCTTAAGTAAGTACATTATTTTCTGCTTGCACCTACGATTGTGGTGATGCCGTCATTATCAAATTTATATATTGCATACTTTTGACTGAGCTCCCCATCCCTTAGTTTGGTATCCACACTTGGACACCATTGTTAGAGCCCTACACACACCTATTCATTGTTTCCAATCAACCCTTGGGCATATAAACCCATTCACATTCACAATTCACTAGGGCAAAGTGTTAGGACTTGGCAGTGGAGGCTCCTTGTAAGTGGATGCCAAGCTTACCCTCTAGTGGCCACTATGGGAAACTAAGAACTCCATTTTTCATATTTAACTTAGGGCAGTTACTGCAATTCACATACCCATTGAGCCTCCTGTTTCCAGTGCCACTCATTCATTTTCATGTATCATGTTATAGTAGTGTCGCGGCAGATAACCCCTTAAGTAAGTACATTATTTTCTGCTTGCACCTACTATTGTGGTGATGCCGTCATTATCAAATTTATATATTACCATATACTACTGACCTGAGGCATCATACCGACACATCAGTGTTACCATATAGTACTGACCCAAGACATCATACCATCATGTCAGTGTTACCATATAGTACTGACCCCAGACATCATACCGGCACCTCAGTGCTACCATATAGTACTGACCCCAGACATCATACCGACACCTCAGTGTTACCATATAGTACTGACCCCAGACATCATACCGGCACCTCAGTGCTACCATATAGTACTGACCCCAGACATCATACCGACACCTCAGTGTTACCATATAGTACTGACCCCAGACATCATACTCACACCTCAGTGTTACCATATAGTACTGACCCCAGACATCATACCGACATGTCAGTGTTATCATATATTACTGACCCCAGACATCATACCGGCACCTCAGTGCTACCATATAGTACTGACCCCAGACATCATACCGACACCTCAGTGTTACCATATAGTACTGACCCCAGACATCATACCGGCACCTCAGTGCTACCATATAGTACTGACCCCAGACATCATACCGACACCTCAGTGTTACCATATAGTACTGACCCCAGACATCATACCGACACCTCAGTGTTACCATATAGTACTGACCCCAGACATCATACTGACACGTCAGTGTTATCATATAGTACTGACCCGAAGCATCATACCATCATGTCAGTGTTACCATATAGTACTGACCTGAGACATCATACCAACACGTCAGTGTTACCATATAGTACTGACCCCAGACATCATACCGACACCTCAGTGTTACCATATAGTACTGACCCCAGACATCATACCGACACGTCAGTGTTACCATATAGTACTGACCCGAGGCATCATACTGTCATGTCAATGTTACCATATAGTGAACATGATGAATAAAAAACCCAAAAAACAAAGGTGTAATTGCATTTATTTTTTCTGACTGACCTGAGACATCATACCAACACGTCAGTGTTACCATATAGAACTGACCCCAGATATCATACCGACACATCAGTGTTACCACATAGTACTGACCCGAGGCATCATACCGACATGTCAGTGTTACCATATAGTACTGACTCCAGACATCATACTGACACCTCAGTGTTACCATATAGTACTGACCGAGGCATCATGCCAACACGTCAGTGTTACCTTATAGTACTGACCCGAGGCATCATACCGACATGTCAGTGTTATCATATAGTACTGACCCCAGACATCATACCGACACGTCAGTGTTACCATATAGTAATGACCCGAGGCATCATACTGACACCTCAGTGTTACCATATACTACTGACCCCAGACATCATACTGACACCTCAGTGTTACCATATAGTACTGACCCGAGACATCATACCAACACATCAGTGTTATCATACAGTACTGACCCGAAGCATCATACCATCATGTCAGTGTTACCATATAGTACTGACCCCAGACATCATACCGACATGTCAGTGTTACCATATAGTACTGATCCAAGACATCATACCGACACCTCAGTGCTACCATATAGTACTGACCCGAGGCATCATACCAACACATCAGTGTTATCATATAGTACTGACCCGAGGCATCATACCGACACCTCAGTGTTACCATATACTACTGACCCCAGACATCATACTGACACCTCAGTGTTACCATATACTACTGACCTGAGGCATCATACCAACACATCAGTGTTATCATACAGTACTGACCCGAAGCATCATACCATCATGTCAGTGTTACCATATAGTACTGACCCCAGACATCATACCGGCACCTCAGTGCTACCATATAGTACTGACCCGAGGCATCATACCAACACATCAGTGTTATCATATAGTACTGACCCGAGGCATCATACCGACACCTCAGTGTTACCATATAGTACTGACCCCAGACATCATACTGACACATCAGTGTTATCACATAGTACTGACCCGAGACATCATACTGACATGTCAGTGTTACCATATAGTACTGACCCGAGACATCATACTGACATGTCAGTGTTACCATATAGTACTGACCCGAGACATCATACCGACACGTCAGTGTTACCATATAGTACTGACCCGAGGCATCATACCGACATGTCAGTGTTACCATATAGTACTGACCTCAGACATCATACCGACACATCAGTGTTACCATATAGTACTGACCCCAGACATCATACCGACATGTCAGTGTTACCATATAGTACTGACCAGAGACATCATACCGACACGTCAGTGTTACCATATAGTACTGACCCCAGACCTCATACCGACACCTCAGTGTTACCATATAGTACTGACACCAGACATCATACTGACACCTCAGTGTTACCATATAGTACTGACCCCAGACATCATACCGACACGTCATTGTTACCATATAGTACTGACCCGAGACATCATACCGACACCCAGGGCCGGGACGATAGGTAGGCGACCCTAGGCGATCGCCTAGGGCGCCATCTTGTGGAGGGCGCATTGCCCGCCCCCTAGAGGGCCCCGTGCTGACCGCCGGCGGCCGCGCCGGCCAGAGAGGAGGGAGGAGGGGACTTCCTGTCCTGCAGCTCTGCCCGGTGCCCGCCCCTCCTCTCCTCCAACATGGCGCCTATGGAGCGCGGATCCGAGGAAACAGCTGAGTTCCTCGGACCCGATCTTAGTGTACTGAGCATGCTCAGTACACTAAAATCGCTCTGTGCTATAATATCACTTCTGCAATGTATATTCATACATTGCAGAAGTGATATCCTGTGAAATGAAAGGGTTAAAAATAAAAAAAATCATTATCCTCACCTCTCCACGATCCAGCGATGCCTCCTGCGCTCGGCTCTGTGCTTCCAGGACCTGGCCTGACGTCACAGTGCAGTCACATGACCGGTTACCACGGTAACCGGTCATGTGACTGTGACATCACGCCAGGTCCTGTGCATCAGAAGAAGCTGGAAGCAGCGCGGGTGTCGTGGAGAGGTGAGAATGATGATTTTTTTATTTTTTAAGCTCTGCAGAAGGAGGACAAAGAGGGGCTGCAAAGAGGGGGGCAAAGAGGGGCTGTAAAGAGGGGGGCAAAGAGGGGAGCAAAGAGGGGGTCCAAAGAGGGGGGCAAAGAGGGGCTGCAAAGAGGGGGGCAAAGAGGGGAGCAAAGAGGGGGTCCAAAGAGGGGGGCAAAGAGGGGGGCAAAGAGGGGAGCAAAGAGGGGGGCAAAGAGGGGCTGCAAAGAAAGGGGCAAACAGGGGAGCAAAGAGGGGGTCCAAAGAGGGGGCAAAGAGGGGGGCAAAGAGGGGAGCAAAGAGGGGCTGCAAAGAGGGGGGCAAAGAGGGGGGCAAAGAGGGGCTGCAAAGAGGGGAGCAAAGAGGGGGGCAAAGAGGGGCTGCAAAGAGGGGGGCAAAGAGGGTCTGCAGAGAGGGGAGCAAACAGGGGCTGCAAAGAGGGTCTGCAGAGAGGGGAGCAAAGAGGGGCTGCAAAGAGGGTCTGCAAAGAGGGGCTGCAAAGAGGGGCTGCAAAGAGGGGCTGCAAAGAGGGGGGCAAAGAGGGTCTGCAAAGAGGGGGTCCAAAGAGGGGAGCAAAGAGGGGGTCCAAAGAGGGTCTGCAAAGAGGGGGGCAAAGAGGGTCTGCAGAGAGGGGAGCAAACAGGGGCTGCAAAGAGGGGAGCAAAGAGGGGGGCAAAGAGGGGCTGCAAAGAGGGGGGCAAAGAGGGGCTGCAAAGAGGGGAGCAAAGAGGGGGGCAAAGAGGGGCTGCAAAGAGGGGGGCAAAGAGGGTCTGCAGAGAGGGGAGCAAACAGGGGCTGCAAAGAGGGTCTGCAGAGAGGGGAGCAAAGAGGGGCTGCAAAGAGGGGCTGCAAAGAGGGGGGCAAAGAGGGGCTGCAAAGAGGGGGGCAAAGAGGGGGTCCAAAGAGGGGCTGCAAAGAGGGGGGCAAAGAGGGTCTGCAAAGAGGGGGTCCAAAGAGGGGCTGCAAAGAGGGGAGCAAAGAGGGGGGCAAAGAGGGGGTCCAAAGAGGGTCTGCAAAGAGGGGGGCAAAGAGGGTCTGCAGAGAGGGGAGCAAAGAGGGGCTGCAAAGAGGGGCTGCAAAGAGGGGGGCAAAGAGGGGGTCCAAAGAGGGGCTGCAAAGAGGGGGGCAAAGAGGGTCTGCAAGGAGGGGGTCCAAAGAGGGGCTGCAAAGAGGGGAGCAAAGAGGGGGTGCAAAGAGGGGCTGCAAAGAGGGGGGCAAAGAGGGTCTGCAGAGAGGGGAGCAAACAGGGGCTGCAAAGAGGGGCTGCAAAGAGGGGGGCAAAGAGGGTCTGCAAAGAGGGGGTCCAAAGAGGGGCTGCAAAGAGGGGGGCAAAGAGGGGGTCCAAAGAGGGTCTGCAAAGAGGGGGGCAAAGAGGGTCTGCAGAGAGGGGGGCAAACAGGGGCTGCAAAGAGGGGCTGCAAAGAGGGGGTCCAAAGAGGGGCTGCAAAGAGGGGGGCAAAGAGGGTCTGCAAAGAGGGGGTCCAAAGAGGGGCTGCAAAGAGGGGAGCAAAGAGGGGGTGCAAAGAGGGGCTGCAAAGAGGGTCTGCAGAGAGGGAAGCAAAGAGGGGGTCCAAAGAGGGTCTGCAAAGAGGGTCTGCAAAGAGGGTCTGCAAAGAGGGGAGCAAAGAGGGGCTGCAAAGAGGGGCTGCAAAGAGGGCGGCAAAGAGGGGCTGCAAAGAGGGGGGCAAAGAGGGGCTGCAAAGAGGGGCTGCAAAGAGGGGGGCAAAGAGGGGCTGCAAAGTGGGGGGACAGAGGGGAGACAGAGGGCAGACAGAGGGGAGAAGGGTGACAGGAGGGGGACAAGGTGACAGGAGGAGCAGGGAGAGGATCCAAACTGATGCTGCAAAACATCGGGATCAGATGCCTATTTGGCATCCGATTGCAGTCATCAGTTTGGATCAGTTGCTGTCCGAGGGGTGCTGCAAAAAGTCTGATCCCCTCGGACAGCACAAAAACGCTGTGTGAAAGCAGCCTTATTTGGCACGGATCAGGTCGGATCCAATTCGGTCCGATTTGACCTGCTGTGCCAAAAATCGAAGCAGGCTGCGATTTTGGGCACAGCAAAAAATCGGCCAGAATCGGATCCGCCAAAAATCGGATGCCAATAAGGCCAAATCCGATGTGATCCATGCCCATAGGATAACATGGGGCCAAAATCTGATCCGTGGCTGTCAGTTTTACAACGGACAGCCACGGATCACAGAAAAATGCAGTGTGAAAGCAGCCTTACAGCAGACGCACGGTGACGGCGGCCGCGGTGAGTGTGCAAAGGCACGCTTCCCCCCCCGGCCCCCGCATACTGGGCCCTGTATACACCACTGGGCCCTGTATACACCACTGGGTCTTGTATACACCACTAGGCCCTGTATACACCACCACTGGGCCCTGTATACACCACCACTGGGCCTGCTGTATATACTGCTGGGGCCTGTATATACCACTGGGGCTGCTGTATATACTGCTGGGGCCTGTATATACCACTGGGGCTGCTGTATAACCCCTGGGGCTGCTGTATAACCCCTGGTGATGCTGTATTACCCCTGGGGATGCTGTATAACCCCTGGGGCTGCTGTATAACCCCTGGGGCTGCTGTATAACCCCTGGGGCTGCTGTATAACCCCTGGGGCTGCTGTATTACCCCTGGGTCTGCTGTATTACCCCTGGGTCTGCTGTATTACCACTGGGGCTGCTGTATTACCACTGGGGTCTGTATATACCACTGGAGAGGCTGCTGTATACCACTTTGCTGGGGGCTGTATACCTGTGCTGGGGTCCACCCTCGGCTTATACACAAGTCAATAGGTTTTCCCAGGTTTTGGGGGCAAAAGTAGGGGGGTCGGCTTATACACAGGTCGGGTTATACACGAGTATATATGGGTAGTAATCCTACAATGTCTGCTGGACATGGTATGAGGAGGTTTATGGCTCAGTCAGTACACACTCCATACTTCATGGTAAGGGGAGGGTTTATGGCTCAGTACACACTCCATACTTCTTGTTATTAACCAGTTAATGCTCTCTTGTCCACCGCACTGCAGTTTCAAAAGAGGACAACAGCGAGACAAGCAGCAACATGGCATCAGAGAGTCCCTGACCTCGAAATAGAAGATCCTAAGATCCTGGTATTGTGACATAATATTAAGAATAATACTTTTTGCATTTATATTACACTATGAACTCCACAGCACTTTACATACATCATGAACACTGTCCCCATTGGGGCTCACAATGTAAACAACCTATCAGTATGTCTCTGTAGTGTGGTTGGACGAACCTTTTATAGGTCCCCGTTAAATTAAATTTACTTTCAAAGTATGCTGACATTTTTATTCCCAGACATATTTCGGGGGGGGGGGGGGGGGGGGGCGCCGTTTGCCTTACCTGCCTAGGGCACCAAAATGCCTTGTCCCGGCACTGCCGACACCTCAGTGTTACCATATAGTACTGACCCCAGACATCATACCGACACCTCAGTGTTACCATATAGTACTGACCCCAGACATCATACCGACACCTCAGTGTTACCATATAGTACTGACCCCAGACATCATACTGTCATGTCAATGTTACCATATAGTGAACATGATGAATAAAAAACCCAAAAAACAAAGGTGTAATTGCATTTATTTTTTAATTTTTCCAGCACTTGGAGTTTTTCTTCCCATTTTCCTGTACACTATATGGTAAAATAAATTATTTCATTCACAAGTACAACTTGTCCCGCAAAAAACAACAACTAGCCTCATATGTCTATATTGACGGAAAAATAATAAAATTATGTCTCTTGGGAGAAGGGGAGGAAAGAATGGAAAACGGAAAATCGTCCAGGAGTAAAGGGGTTAAATCTGTTAGCATGTTGCACATGTGTTTACATCTCTATGAGAAAGGGCCGGGCGACCGCCGGAAACACAGAGGAGGCGACCTGATGAAGCAACACGGTGACTTTATAATGGAGGAATCAATGAAGACTTAATGTGAAATGATTGATGGATCCATCCACACCATCATCAGAGCAACACAATGAATGTGGGGACTCCCATCACTATCAATGGGCAGAACGTAGAAGAGAAAGTCATGTGACACCATCACTTACCATATATGGGCATACATACCGCATTACCATATATGGCATAGAACCCTGTGATGTCATAATAGATGTTGACAATATCAGAGTTCTGTCTGCTGTCAGTTGATCATTCTTCACAGACCTTCCTGCTGAGTGGATCTGTGAAGAGATCTCTGGATCAGCCATTACCTGCGATTTACTTATCGATTGGTGGATTTCACTGAACATCTTCTACATTATTGTGGACACAATAAAGGACAATTCTACTGATCTTGGAGGTAATTAAAATGACTCAATTCTTAAAGGATTATAATTAATATTGTTCTTGATAGGATGTTTAGATTGTGAGCTCCAAGAGAGACAGCATTACTGATGTATGTAAAGTGCTCTGGAATGAATAGCGCTATATAAATGAATAAATATTATTATATTATTATTATTTTTATTATATTTAACAAAATTATATAATTTGCTATATACATATTTACCAACCATACAAATAGTAACCAGCTCTGATCTTAATGTTTGCAGAGATTATTTGATAGGAGAAAGAAACTCATTCTTAGAATCTCCTTATCTCTGATGTTCATTAGTGCTAATAAATCTGTAATACAAGAAAACAACAGAACGTATGGATTGATGGTCGGCATAGAAGATCATCTATTATCCATAGGATTAATATTATAAACAGCACAATAGATCTTATTCTGTTACAGCCGCTTATCCTGGCCATGACTAATGCAGAATAACCTAGATGGCTCCATCTCACCAAGCCGCGCTGATTCTATCCTCCAGATACATTGGGGTTTCTCAGTATAATGCCATGTTCACACTGTGCGTTTTTCTCTCTTTTTCAGCTGGAAATGTGGATCAGCTTTTCAGAAAAACGCTGCAGAAATGGATCATCCGTTTTGGATCCGTTCTTACCCGTTTTTATCGGGTGCGTTTTTTATTCCCCATAAACAATGGTTTCAATGGGTAAAGTGGATCAGAAAAACACAAAACACCACTGAAATTGACGGCTCATTCTGAAAACGGAATAAAGGCTTCTACTACTTACAGAATGAGAATCCCCAATGTTTGTTCATGTATTGTACTGAATGGGAAGCTGCCATTGACCCTACAGATGAGTGAGGTTATGCGTTTTTGATCTGCTTTTTTCTGATCCGATTTTCCCTCTTTTCAGCTGGAAATCAGGATCTGCTTTCCAAAAAAACACATCAGAAATGTATTATGCGTTTTTTCTGCCCATAGTCAATAGTTTCAATGGTAATAGTTTCAATGGTCTTCTCCTCCCTGTCTACTATCACAATATCTGATTAGCCATCACCTGCTTATCATCTGGACCTTGAAGTCCCACCCTTTCATTCTCCACCACCACTTTTTCTGGGGTCTCCCACCTGGGACTTAGGGGGATTTAGCCCATATGCTGTACAGATGTTCCTGTTGTGATGCAGCGGCTTGCTGCATTGCAAATATATATGCTGGGACTTCTAGTTCAGCACTTTTAAATGCCTCCAGGAAGCATTCAGGGAAACGTGTTGGGGCGACCCCTAGGACCACCTGAGCACATCAGCGCAATATATGGGTAAGCACATGCAGACTGCTATGTATGGGTTATGAAAAGGAACAGGGGAGGATAGAGGTTTGCAAAATTGGAGTAAAGATGTTTACCTGTGGGGAAGGGACTAAGTAGTCTTGATCTATGGTATACTATGATCTTCTAATGCCCCCACATCCTACAGTATTTACCGTATATACTCGCGTATAAGCCGAGTTTTTCAGCCCAAAAATTGGGCTGAAAAGTACCCCCCTCGGCTTATACGCGAGTCAGTGCTGTATACCGATGTATACATCGGTACATACCGATGTATACATCGGTATACAGCAGCCCCCGCATCCCCAGTAATGCAGGGCCCCCCCAGGGTCTCTCCGGTCACCTGTAAAGCAAGCTATACTTATCAGTGTCCCGCTCGCACCCGCCGCTGCCGACATCCACGATCCTCCATCTTCATGCGACTCCTCTTCCTGTTTCTGTGCGCGTCGCCGGCAATGACGTCATTCCCGGCGACGCGCACAGGAAACAGGAAGAGGAGTCGCATGAAGATGGAGGATCGTGGATGTCGGCAGCGGGGGTGCGAGCGGGACACTGATAAGTATAGCTTGCTTTACAGGTGACCGGAGAGACGCTGGGGGGGGCCTGCATTACTGGGGCTGCCTGTATACTACCGCTGGGGCTGCTATATACCTCTGGGGCACTGTATACTACCACTGGGGCTGCTATATACCTGTGGGGCCCTGTATACTACCACTGGGGCTGCTATATACCTCTGGGGCACTGTATACTACCACTGGGGCTGCTATATACCTCTGGGGCACTGTATACTACCACTGGGGCTGCTATATACCTCTGGGGCCCTGTATACTACCACTGGGGCTGCTATATACCTCTGGGGCACTGTATACTACCACTGGGGCTGCTATATACCTCTGGGGCACTGTATACTACCACTGGGGCTGCTATATACCTCTGGGGCCCTGTATACTACCACTGGGGCTGCTATATACCTCTGGGGCACTGTATACTACCACTGGGGCTGCTATATACCTCTGGGGCCCTGTATACTACCACTGGGGCTGCTATATACCTCTGGGGCACTGTATACTACCACTGGGGCTGCTATATACCTCTGGGGCCCTGTATACTACCACTGGGGCTGCTATATACCTCTGGGGCACTGTATACTACCACTGGGGCTGCTATATACCTCTGGGGCCCTGTATACTACCACTGGGGCTGCTATATACCTCTGGGGCACTGTATACTACCACTGGGGCTGCTATATACCTCTGGGGCCCTGTATACTACCACTGGGGCTGTATATACTACCACTGGGGCTGTATATACTACCACTGGGGCTGTATATACTACCACTGGGGCTGTATATACTACTGGGGCTGCGTGTATACTACCACTGGGGCTGCTGTATCTACCTCTGGGACTGGTGTATACCACACTGCTGGGGGCTGTATACTTGTGCTAGGGTCCACCCTCGGCTTATACACGAGTCAATAGATTTTCCCAGGTTTTGGGGGCAAAAGTAGGGGGGTCGGCTTATACACGGGTCGGCTTATACACGAGTATATACGGTATGTCTGTTTGCCACATAGCAATTTTTTGGAAATGGCTACCATGTATTTGATCTGATGGGTAAGGAAAAAGGCCCTAACCCCCAAGTATCCTCCTATCCAGATCCTTGTGAACATAATAATTTTAACATGTCTATATGCACTTTATGCATCTGTGTTTTAACCTTTTTGATGAAGTAAATAAAAGCATCTTGAATAACAGCAAGTACATGTGCATAGTAATTATTTTGGTATAAAAACTCTCCAAATCCGATTAATTATGAGTAACAATGTATATGGGAGAGCCCTATTATATTTCGGATACCATCCCTGTTTAACCTGGATAATAAAAAAATTATGCTGGGGCTTGTAGTTGCACAGGTTGAGGTAATGCATTACAAGTGCAGGTGAGCCAAAAGACAGGGGCGTGTCTGGCCAACCTGATTCCTCACACACCTGAATATTATCTCTGTGTTAATGGGATTAGATGCCTCTGTGTGTTAGGGAGTAGGAGCTGTCCTGGGAGATGTATAGCCAGGAGGCCAGATCTCATGCTTAGGAGGTCAAGTCTTTGGAAGGCATGAGGTTCAGGGACCATGGGAACAGCTGGTGTCTTGGAAGGCATGAGGTTCAGGGACCACGGGAACAGCTGGTGCCCTGGAAGGCATGAGGTTCAGGGGCCACGGGAACAGCTGGTGTCTTGGAAGGCATGAGGTTCAGGGACCACGGGAACAGCTGGTGCCCTGGAAGGCATGAGGTTCAGGGACCATGGGAACAGCTGGTGTCTTGGAAGGCATGAGGTTCAGGGACCACGGGAACAGCTGGTGCCCTGGAAGGCATGAGGTTCAGGGGCCACGGGAACAGCTGGTGCCCTGGAAGGCATGAGGTTCAGGGACCACGGGAACAGCTGGTGCCCTGGAAGGCATGAGGTTCAGGGACCACGGGAACAGCTGGTGCCCTGGAAGGCATGAGGTTCAGGGACTACGGGAACAGCTGGTGCCCTGGAAGGCATGAGGTTCAGGGACCACGGGAACAGCTGGTGCCCTGGAAGGCATGAGGTTCAAGGACCATGAGACCATCTAGTGCCCCGGAAGGAATGAGGTTCAAGCACCATGGGACCCTCTGATGCCCTGGAAGGCATGAAGTCCGGAGATTGCATGCAGAGCCTCGGATGGCTCTGGCAGAACCTGTGAGGGCTCATGGTGCTTGGAGCGACCACTGTCCTGGAACTCACCTGGTATGGTAAGAATGGAAACGGTTAATGTTCTGGAAGGTACGCAACGAGGAGACCACAGGGACTATGTATATGATGACAGGCAGGCGTATCTGCCATTGGGACAGACTGAGGGTCATTTAATGTTGTGATGATGTACATATTATGGACTGTTTGTTATGGGGTTTATGATGTAATAAACCAGTGGACTTTATTTTACTGAAAAATCATGCCTGTTTGCCTCAATCCCGCTACCATACGAATGTCTGCCAACACGCTCAGTGAGCAAAGCACCACACTGTATACAAGAGAACCTGCATCTAATATATACAACCCCTGGCAAAAATGATGGAATCCCCGGGCACGGAGGATATTCTTTCAGTTGTTTAATTTTGTAGAAAAATGCAGATCACAGACATGGCACAAAACTAAAGTCATTTCACATGGCAACTTTATGGCTTTAAGAAACACTAAAAGAAATCATGGAAAAAAAAAATATGCTAGCCAGTAATGATTACTTTTGTAGACCAAGCAGGGGGAAAAATTATGGAATCACTCAATTCTGAGGTTAAATATTATGGAATCATGAAAAATAAACAAACAAAAGAACACTCCAATGCATCACTAGTATTTTGTTGCACCACCTCAGGCTTATATAACAGCTTGCAGTCTCTGAGGCATGGACGTAATGAGTGACAAACAGCACTCTTCATCAACCTGGCTCCAACTTTCTCTGATTGCTGTTGCCAGATCAGCTTTGCAGGTTGGAGCCTTGTCATGGATCATTTTCTTCAACTTCCACCAAAGATTTTCAATTGGATTGAGATCCGGACTATTTGCAGGCCATGACATTGACCTTATGTGTCTTCTTTCAAGGAATGTTTTCACAGTTTTTACTCTATGGCAGGATGCATTATCATCTTGATAAATGATTTCATCATCCCCAAACATCCTTTGGATTGATGGGATAAGAAAAAGTGTCCAAAACATCAATGTAATCAGTGCTTTTACCTCACATGCAGCCCCATATCATCAATGACTGTGTAAATTTGCATGCTCTCTTCAGGCAGTCATCTTTATAAATCTCATTGGAACAACACCAAACAAAAGTTCCAGCATCATCACCTTGCCCAATGCAGATTCGCGATTCATCACTGAATATGACTTTCATCCAGTCATCCACAGTCCACAATTGCTCTTCCTTAGCCCATTCTAACCTTGTTTTTTTCTGTTTAGGTGCTAATGATGGCTTTTGTTTAGCTTTTCTGTATATAAATCCCATTTCCTTTAGGCGGTTTCTTACAGTTCAGTCACAGACATTGACTCCAGTTTCCTCCCATTCATTCCTCATTTGTTTTGTTGTGCATTTCCTGTTTTGGAGACATATTGCTTTAAGTTTCCAGTCTTGAGGCTTTGATATCTTCCTTGGTCTACCAGTATATTTCCCTTTAACAACCTTACCACGTTGTTTGTATTTGGACCAAATTTTAGACACAGCTAACTGTGAACAACCAACATCTTTTGCAACATTGTGTGATGATTTACCCTCTTTTAAGAGTTGATAATCATTTCCTTTGTTTCAATTGACAGCTCTCATATTGGAGCCATGATTCATGTCAGTCCACTTGGTGCAACAGCTCTCCAAGGTGTGATCACTCCTTTTTAGACGCAGACTAACGAGCAGATCTAATTTGATGCAGGTGTTAGATTTGGGAATGAAAATTCCATCATTTTTGCCAGGGGTTATATATGTTGCTTTGTTTTCTTTCAAAGAACTGCATGATGACCAAGACTTATCTGTGTACTTCCTCACATATATCCTGGTGAATTAATGTGCTTAGATACAGAAGCTGTGCCCTGAAATACTAATTGAATGTGGAGTGGAAGTTAAAGGGAATCTGTCAGCCCCTCTGTGCCCCAGGAGCAGATCTGTGCCCGTATCTATATTCCTGCCTAACAGTCCCATCATGTAGTTCCATACATAAATGAAAAAAGACCGTTTATAAGATGCTAATTAGGGCTTTGACTAGTCGAGGGGGCGTTAATTCCTTGACTATTCATCCTACCTAGCATGTTATCACTTCCCTGTGTGACTGTTAGGCAGGGAATACAGATATGGGCTACTGTTCTGGGTGCACAGGGGACCTGACAGGTTCTCTTCAAGTGTAATGGGACTAACAAAAGGTTAGGAATGAATTTCACAACTTAGTGAGTGCAAAAAACAAAAGTGGGTTATACAGCTGTAAACAGCTGTAAACAGGTGCGAGAATAATGCAGATAATGAGGAGGTGGCAGTAACTGAGCCAACAACGCTTTATTTATTTCACAAGTTACCTTTGGCCGAGCGTCAGGGAAAAGCACAGTAAGGCTGCGTTCACACGCTGCGCATTTGTCACGTTTTTTTACGTGCGTTTTTTTAAGGGGAAAAACGTGCGTAAAAAAAAACCCGTGACAGAACAACTTCAATTGCACTTTTTTACGCGCGTTTCTTCCAGTGCTTTAATGGGGCCTATGGAAGAAACGCGCGTAAAAAACTGGAAAGAATTGACATGTTCATTCTCTTTACGCGCGCGTTTTTTTGCTCCAAAAACGCTGCGTAAAATTACGCGACGTCTGAATGGCACAAAGTGAATGTCCATTCACTTTGCAGGGAAACGCAGACGCACATGCATTTTTGGAGCAAATACGCGCGTAAAAAAAACGCGACAAATACGCAGCGTGTGAACGCAGCCTAAATGGCAACAAAACTGATTATTTTACAATAAGTGACATACGAGCATTAGAGATGTGCAAGATTTAAACACAGTACAACCTACAAAAAGCTGGAAACAGGGAAAAAAGAATATTCTGCATTCTCCTCAATTGTAGAACAAACTTCATTTTGTTTCCTACTAGCAAAACAGTACCAGTATGGCAAAAAGGGGGAGACGAGCGCGGCACGTCCACCTGTAAAATGTGCATTTTCTTCTTTATTTATTCCATAGACATTAAAATGTCCAGTCCAGTCAGTCATCTAAAAGAGAAAGAGAACTGGACAGCATGAAAAACTTTAATGTCTATGGAATAAATAAAGGAGAAAACTATTATTATTTTTATTATATTATTTTTATCATATTATTATAGCGCTATTTATTCCATGGCGCTTTACATGGGAAATGTGGCATACATAGACAAGTACAATAATTATAATCAATACAAGGCACAGACTGGTACAGGTGGAGAGAGGACCCTGCCCAAGAGGGCTCACAGTCTACAAGGGATGGGTGAAGATACAGTACGTGAGGAGAGAGGACCCTGCCCACGCGGGCTCACAGTGTACAAGAAATGGATGAGGATACAGTAGGTGAGGAGAGAGGACCCTGCCCACGAGGGCTCACAGTCTACAAGGGATGGGTGAGGATACAGTACGTGAGGAGAGAGGACCCTGCCCACGAGGGCTCACAGTCTACAAGGGATGGGTGAGGATACAATAGGTGAGGAGAGAGGACCCTGCCTACGAGGGCTCACAGTCTACAAGGGATGGGTGAGGATACAATAGGTGAGGAGAGAGGACCCTGCCCACGAGGGCTCACAGTCTACAAGGGATGGGTGAGGATACAGTACGTGAGGAGAGAGGACCCTGCCCACGAGGGCTCACAGTCTACAAGGGATGGGTGAGGATACAATAGGTGAGGAGAGAGGACCCTGCCTACGAGGGCTCACAGTCTACAAGGGATGGGTGAGGATACAATAGGTGAGGAGAGAGGACCCTGCCCACGAGGGCTCACAGTCTACAAGGGATGGGTGAGGATACAATAGGTGAGGAGAGAGGACCCTGCCCACGAGGGCTCACAGTCTACAAGGGATGGGTGAGGATACAATAAGTGAGGAGAGAGGACCCTGCCCATGAGAGCTCCCAGTCTACAAGGGATGGGTGAGGATACAGTAGGTGAGGAGAGAGGACCCTGCCTACGAGGGCTCACAGTGTACAAGGGATGGGTGAGGATACAGTAGGTGAGGAGAGAGGACCCTGCCCATGAGGGCTCACAGTCTACAAGGGATGGGTGAGATTACAGTAGGTGAGGAGAGAGGACCCTGCCCACGAGGGCTCACAGTCTACAAGGGATGGGTGAGGATACAATAGGTGAGGAGAGAGGACCCTGCCCACGAGGGCTCACAGTCTACAAGGGATGGGTGAGGATACAATAGGTGAGGAGAGAGGACCCTGCCCCTGAGGGCTCACAGTCTACAAGGGATGGGTGAGGATACAATAGGTGAGGAGAGAGGACCCTGCCCATGAGAGCTCCCAGTCTACAAGGGATGGGTGAGGATACAGTAGGTGAGGAGAGGACCCTGCCTACGAGGGCTCACAGTGTACAAGGGATGGGTGAGGATACAGTAGGTGAGGAGAGAGGACCCTGCCTACGAGGGCTCACAGTGTACAAGGGATGGGTGAGGATACAGAAGGTGAGGAGAGAGGACCCTGCCCATGAGGGCTCACAGTCTACAAGGGATGGGTGAGATTACAGTAGGTGAGGAGAGAGGACCCTGCCCACGAGGGCTCACAGTGTACAAGGGATGGGTGAGATTACAGTAGGAGAGAAGAGAGGACCCTGCCCATTCACAAGTAAATTATTGAGCTCCTTTTTCTATAACATTGTTTATGTATTTCTCACCTATATTTGTACTTCTAGCTAATATTTATATATCGTGTTTTTTACATATACATATATAACTGTATACTGGTTGGATGCCTCCTCCCATATTTGTGGCCCCCACCTGCACCTTTTTGTATTGAATAAAGTTTTTCACTTTTACATAGGGATTTTGATGTTTACTGTGTCGTCTCCTGTCTTTCCTTACCTAGCGATCTGTCCTATGTTATATATAATGTCCACATGAGTTGCATTTTATAAGCGGAATATATTGTAACTGATTAACATGGTATCCCAGACTGATACTTGGTGGCGCTACCAGGAGACTCAGTTAATGTTATATCAAAGGTTTTTATTACACTAGAAGTATCCTTAGGCTGGAATCACACTGTCCATGTGATATGCGACTAAGTCAACGTGTCACAGATGATTAACTTGGAATGGCCTCCGCCCTCTCTGGACGGGAGCGTCAGCTGCTTGTGTTCCTTATCAGCTCCACACTCCCGTCCTGACAGGGGGGAGGTCATTCCAACTTACTCATCCGTGACACGTCCGACTTAGTCGCATATCACACGGACAGTGTGATTCCAGCGTTAGAAAAAGACTATTGCTATTAATGATTTGCAATAATTGGGGGCCCCATTGGAGCTTTTGAATCGGGGCCCATGAGCTTCAAGTTACTGAACTGATTATATCAAAGGCTTTTATTACACCACAAGTATCAATACATACAACGCGTTTCGGCTAATTAAATTAATTTGTAGCCTTCTTCAGGTTGTCAAATAAAATCAATGTTTATTTATATTGAGAATTACTGATTGGGGGGCTGCACCTGACCCCACCTATACTCACCCTTATATCAAACAGCAATATATCAAGTAAATTTTATCAAACTCAATAAAAAACACAACTTAAAACTAACTATTAAAACACTCTAGTGCTTTTTATATGTCTATCTAATATATAAAGTAGAGTGTGTGTGTGTGCGTATGGGTGTGTGTATGTCCACTAAAGGAATTCTGTGTCCCTCATGGTAATAGTGCCCCCTGTGCCCATATATGGTAACAGTATTATGTGTTACTCATGGTAATAGTGCCCCCTGTGCCCACATATGGTAATAGTATTATGTGTTACTCATGGTAATAGTGCCCCCTGTTCCCATATATGGTAATAGTATTATGTGTTACTCATGGTAATAGTGCCCCCTGTGCCCACATATGGTAATAGTATTATGTGTTACTCATGGTAATAGTGCCCCCTGTGCCCATATATGGTAATAGTATTATGTGTTACTCATGGTAATAGTGCCCCCTGTGCCCACATATGGTAATAGTATTATGTGTTACTCATGGTAATAGTGCCCCCTGTGCCCATATATGGTAATAGTATTATGTGTTACTCATGGTAATAGTGCCCCCTGTGCCCACATATGGTAATAGTATTATGTGTCCCTCATGGTAATAGTGCCCCCTGTGCCCATATAAGATAACATGTGTGGAGACATAAGAGATACAGGGAGCGTACAATGAGTTAGGCCGGCTTCACACCACCGATTTTGCCCCTATTGTATCCCTATGGTGCCGGATGGGTCCGGAAGGCAGTTATTTGCCATGTGGGCTGGTGTCTGTCCGGCTGGATCCGGCTCTTTTCGTTTTTTGCTCCGGACACAAAATTGGAGCTTGCAGCATCTTTTGTGTTCGGGGCAAAAATCAAACAAAACCGGATCCATGGTGATCCGGCGCCCATAACATCCGGCAGAAAAATGATCCGGTTCCCAGACGCCGGGTGCTGAAAGAGCCACAGCTCTGAAATTCAAGCCACGCTCATTTAGCACCTGGACAGCGCAGATGAAAGAGCCACGGCTGAAATTTCAGCGCCGCAGCCAGCTCCCCTGCAAGCCGCTGTGCTGGTAATTCAGATGATTCCGGCCCAAAACAGGATCAGAGGGCAGTTCTGTTTGTCTGGGGATGTCAGGTTCTGTCCAGTGCTTCCTGCAAAACACCGGACATAACCTGACAGGGAAAAACTGTGGTGTGAAGCCGGCCTCACACGTTGTGGTCTAGTGGGGCAATGGTTAGAATGGTGGGGGGATTAGCTGCTCACCTGCCGGTTTTGTGCACCCCTGTACACCGTCAGTAATAGGCTCGGCTGTAAGGACGCAGCTCCGGGTCCGATCCTCTATTTCCTGGTCCGGATCACGTGAGGGAAGCTCCGGTCATGTGACGGCCGTGTCACCGGTGATGTCACCACAGGTCCTTCAGTGAAGCTAATGCAGCGTCTCAGGTCTCCAGCAGCTCCAGCCACAAACCTGAAGGGGATTGGCAATATTTGAGGTAAAATGTGGTCAATAAGGAGATCTTGGAGACAAAAGACCAAGGGGATTGCATTAAATGGTTAATAAACCTTTATTTACAAACCACTACGCGTTTCTCCTGCAGACCGCTGTCTTCCTCAGGTGGATTTTCCATCAAATCATCTGAGGAAGACATCAGTCTGCTGTAGAAACGCGTAGTGATTTGTAAATAAAGAGGTTTATTAACCATTTAATGCAATCCCCATCATCTTTTCCTCCTCACATATATGATAATAGTACTTTATGTCCCTGGTGGTAATAGTGGGAAATCAGATTCATTAAAGTATATTAGCCCATACACAAAAATGTGTCCCAAGCAGAAAATACCAGTACACTGCAGGAGGCCGCACACAGCCCCCGTATACAACAGCAGGCCACATACAACCCCAAGTATACAGCAGGAGGCCACACTCAGCCCCCAGTATACAGCAGGAAGCAGCACATAGCCCTCAGTATCAAGCAGAAGGCAATCCCCGTACACAGCCCCCGTATACAACAGGAAGCTGCACACAGCCACCCAGTATACAGCAGGAGGCAGCACACAGCCCTCATTATCAAGCAGAAGGCAATCCCAGTACAGAGCAGGAGGCCACACTCAGCCCCCAGTATACAGCAGGAGGCAGCACATAGCCCTCATTATCAAGCAGAAGGCAATCCCAGTACAGAGCAGGAGGCCACACTCAGCCCCCAGTATACAGCAGGAGGCAGCACACAGCCCTCATTATCAAGCAGAAGGCAATCCCAGTACAGAGCAGGAGGCCACACTCAGCCCCCAGTATACAGCAGGAGGCAGCACACAGCCCTCATTATCAAGCAGAAGGCAATCCCAGTACAGAGCAGGAGGCCACACTCAGCCCCCAGTATACAGCAGGAGGCAGCACATAGCCCTCATTATCAAGCAGCAGGCAATCCCAGTACAGAGCAGGAGGCCACACTCAGCCCCCAGTATACAGCAGGAGGCAGCACACAGCCCTCATTATCAAGCAGAAGGCAATCCCAGTACAGAGCAGGAGGCCACACTCAACCCCCAGTATACAGCAGGAGGCTGCACACAGCCACCCAGTATACAGCAGGAGGCAGCACACAGCCCTCATTATCAAGCAGAAGGCAATCCCAGTACAGAGCAGGAGGCCACACTCAGCCCCCAGTACACAGCAGGAGGCCGCACATGGTCCTCAGTATATAGCAGGAGACAGCACACAGCCCCCAGTATACAGCAGGAGGCAGCACACAGCCCTCATTATCAAGCAGAAGGCAATCCCAGTACAGAGCAGGAAGCCACACTCAGCCCCCAGTACACAGCAGGAGGCCGCACATGGTCCTCAGTATACAGCAGGAGGCCGCACAGAGCTCCCAGTATACAGCAGGAGGTCACAAACAGCCCTCAGTATAAAGAAGGCGGCCATCCCAATACACAGGAGGCCACACACAGACCCCAGTATATAACAGGAGACCACACACATCCCCCAGTACACAGCAACAGGCCACACACAGCCCCGTGTACAGAGCAGGAGGCTACACACAGCCCCCAGTATACAGCAGGAGGCTGCACACGACCCTCAAAATACAACAGGAGCCCAAACACAAACCCAAGTATATAACAGGACGCCGCACATAGCCTCTAGTATACAACAGCAGGACACACACAATCCCAAGTATACAGAAGAAAGCCGCTCACAGCCCCTAGTATACAGCAGGAGGCCACACTCAGCCCCTAGTATAAAGCAGGAGGCTGCACACAACCCCCAGTATACATCAAGAGGCTGCACACGGCCCTCAAAATACAGCAGAAGGCCGCACACAGCCCCTACTAGACAGCAGGAAGCTGCACACAGCCCCCAGTATACAGCAGGAGGCCACACACAGCCCCAAGTATACAGCAGGAGACCAAACACATCCCCCAGTAAACAACAAGAGGTTGCATACAGCCCCCAATATACAGCAGGAGTTTGCACACAGCCCCTAGTATACAGGAGGCCACACACAACCCCCAGTATACAGGAGGAGTCCGCACACAGCCCCCAATATTCAGCAGGAGGCCACACACAGCCCTATTATACAGTAGGAGGCCGAACACGGCTTTCAAAGTACAGCAGGAGGTCACACAGCCCCCAGTATATTGCAGGAGGCCAAATACATCCCCCAGTAAACAACAGGAGGCTGCACACAGCCCTCAAAATACAGCAGGAGGTTGCATACAGCTCCCAATATACAGCAGGAGGCCGCACACAGCCTCTGGTATACAGCAGGAGGCCGCACACAGCCTCTAGTATACAGCAGGAGGCCGCACACAGCCTCTAGTATACAGCAGGAGGCCGCACACAGCCTCTAGTATACAGCAGGAGGCCGCACACAGCCTCTAGTATACAGCAGGAGGCCGCACACAGCCTCTAGTATACAGCAGGAGGCCGCACACAGCCTCTAGTATACAGCAGGAGGCCGCACACAGCCTCTAGTATACAGCAGGAGGCCGCACACAGCCTCTAGTATACAGCAGGAGGCCGCACACAGCCTCTAGTATACAGCAGGAGGCCGCACACAGCCTCTAGTATACAGCAGGAGGCCGCACACAGCCTCTAGTATACAGCAGGAGGCCGCACACAGCCTCTAGTATACAGCAGGAGGCCGCACACAGCCTCTAGTATACAGCAGGAGGCCGCACACAGCCTCTAGTATACAGCAGGAGGCCGCACACAGCCTCTAGTATACAGCAGGAGGCCGCACACAGCCTCTAGTATACAGCAGGAGGCCGCACACAGCCTCTAGTATACAGCAGGAGGCCGCACACAGCCTCTAGTATACAGCAGGAGGCCGCACACAGCCTCTAGTATACAGCAGGAGGCCGCACACAGCCTCTAGTATACAGCAGGAGGCCGCACACAGCCTCTAGTATACAGCAGGAGGCCGCACACAGCCTCTAGTATACAGCAGGAGGCCGCACACCACAGCCAACCAGTATACAGCAGGAGGCCGCACACAGCCTCCAATACTCAGCAGAAGGCCACACACAGCCCCCCACTATACAGCAAGTCAACACACAGCCCCGAGTATACAGCAGGAGAGCGCACACAGCCCCAGTATACAGCATAAAGCCACATACAGCCCTCAGTGTACAGCAGCAAGCCACGCACAGCCCACAGTATATAGCAGAAGGACACAGACAGCCCCCAGTATATAGCAGAAGGTGGCACACAGCCTGAAGAATACAGCAATATATACCAATTGCTACTAATAAACAGTTGGTAAAAGTATTTTTGTATATAAATATATTCAGAAATAAGTCTAATAAATACTGAATACATTTATTAATATCAATACTATTACAAAATACCGGGGGATATACCTCTAAACCTTCTCTACTACATCATTCAGACCACCAGGGTACAAACTGAAGATCCAATACGCTTCCTTCTTATGTAAAGGCAGACTGAGCGCACAACCGCAGGCCACACTCAACCCCAAGTATACAACAACAGGAGGCCACACACATCCCCAGTATACAGCAGAAGGCCACACACAGCCCCAGTATACAGCAGGAGGCTGCACACGACCCTCAAAATACAGTAGCAGGCCGTACACAACCCTCAGTATACACCAGAAGGCCGCACACAGCCCCTAGTATACTGAAGGAGGCCAACTAGCCCACAGTATATAGCAGGAGGCTGCACACAGCCCCCAGTATACAGCAGGAGGCAGCACACAGCCCCCAGTATACTGCAGGAGGTCTCACAGGGCTCCACCAGTATTTAGCAGGAGTTGGCATACAGCAATATATACTGATTAATACTAATAAACAGTGGGTAAAAGTATTTTTGTATATAAATATATGCATAAATAAGTCTAATTAATACTGAACACAATTATTAAGATCAATACTAATACAAAATACCTAAAAATATACATCTAAACCTTCTATACTACATCACTCAGACTACCAGGGTATAAACTCTGTAGTCTGAAGATCCAATACGTTTCCTTCTGATGTAAAAGCAGACTGTGCACACAGCCCACAGTATACAACAGTAGGCCACACACAACCCCAAGTATACAGCAGGAAGCCGCACACAGTCCCAGTATACAGCAGGAGGCAGCACACATCCACCAGTATACAGCAGGAGACTGCACACAGGCCTCAAAATACCCCAGTACACAGCAGGAGGTCGCATACAGCCCCCAATATATAGCAGGAGGCAGCACACAGCCCCCAGTATAAAGCAGAAGGCCACCCCAGTATACATCAGGAGGCTGCACACAGCCCCCAATATACAGACGAACTCAGCACACAGCCCCCAGTATATAGCAGAAGACCACACATTGCCCAAAGTATAGAACAGGAGTCCACACGCAAACCCCAGTATACAGCAGGAGGCCGCACACAGCCCCCAGCATACAGCAAAAGGCTGCACACAGCCTCCAGTATATAGTAGTAAGCTATACATAGCGCCCAGTATACAGCAGCAAGCCACACATAGCCCCCAGTATATAGCAGGAGACCACACACAGCCCCCAGTATATAGCAGGAGACCACACACAGCCCCTAGTATATGGCAGGAGGTGGCACAAAGCCCAAAGTATACGGCAATATATACCGATTACTACTAATAATAAACAGTGCGTAAAGTATTTTTGTTTATAAATATATGCATAAATAAGTAATAAATACAGAATAGAATTATTCAGATCAATACTATTACAAAATACCTGGGGATACAACTCTAAACCTTCTCTACTACATTATTCAGATCACCAGGGTATAAACTGAAGATCAAATATGTTTCCTTTTTATGTAAAATCAGACTGAGCGCACACAGCCCCCAGTATACAGCAACAGGCCACACACAGCCCCCAGTACACAGCAGGAGGCCACACACAGCCCCCAGTACACAGCAGGAGGCTGCACACAGCCCTCAAGATACAGCAGGAGGCCAAACACAAACCCAAGTATATAGCAGGAAGCCGCACACAGGACCCCAGTATACAACAGCAGGCCACACACAAACCCAGGTATACAGAAGAAAGCCGTTCACAGCCCCTAGTATACAGCAGGAGGCCACACACACAGCCCCTAGTATAAAGCAGGAGGCCGCACACAGCCACCAGTATACAGCAGGAGGCTGCACACGGCCCTCAAAATACAGCAGAAGGCAACACACAGCCCCTACTACACAGCAGGAAGCTGCACACAGCCCCCAGTATACAGCAAAAGGCCACACACAGCCCCAAGTATACAGCAGGAGGCTACACACGGTCTTCAAAATACAGCAGGAGGCCGCACACAGCCCCCTAGTATACAGCAGGAGGCCACACACAGCCCCCATTATACAGTAGGAGGCCGCACACGGCCCTCATAATATAGCAGGAGGCCGCACACAACCCCCCAGTATACTGCAGGAGGCCAAACACATCCCCCAGTAAACAACAGGAGGCTGCACAAGGCCCTCAAAATACAGCAGGAGGTTGCATACAGCCCCCAATATACAGCAGTAGGTTGCACACAGCCTCTAGTATACAGCAGGAGGCCACACACAGCCACCAGTATACAGCAGGAGGCCGCACACAGACGCTAATATATGGCAGGAGGTCGCACAAAGCCCCCAGTACACAGCAGGAGGCCGCACACATCCTCCAATATTCAACAGAAGGCCACACACAGCCCCCCACTATACAGCAACAGTCAACACACAGCCCCCAGTATACAGCAGAAGACTGCACACAGCCCCCAGTATACAGCAGAAAGCCAAACACAAGCCCTCAGTATACAGCAGCAAGCCACGCACAGCCCACAGTATATAGCAGAAGGCCACACACAGCCCCCAGTATATAGCAGGAGGTGGCACACAGCCTGAATAATACAGCAATATTTACCAATTGCTACTAATAAACAGTGGGTAAAAGTATTTTTGTATATAAATATATGCAGAAATAAGTCTAATAAATACTGAATACAATCATTAAGATCAATACTGCAGCGCCGGACTGGGGTGTCTGGGGCCCACCAGGAAAATTGACTCCAGGGGCTCACCCACCTGGACCCACGCGGGCCCACCCATTCTTCAGCTAAATACAAGTACCTGTTATCCGTTATATCTATTAGTCTAGCGTGGACTGTAAAACCCAGGCGGCTCCTGCACATCACTGTGCGATCACCATTACTGTGATGTACAATTACTGTAGTTTGCATTAAAGGGATTTTTTGGTGAAAACAAGTTCTCAGCGATGCAACGGTTAGGAAGGTGATCACTTATTTATTGGTGGAATCTGCACCGTCAGAACAATGTGGAGCTTTGAGCATTTGATGAGGTTTTTCCCTCAGTATTTGTAAGGGCCACTTTACACACACCAACTTATCTGTCCAACTTCTGACCAACTTGCTGGTTGTAGTGAAATCATGGACACATTGTTCCATTTGTACACAGCCACAAAATGGAGCAATGTGTCCATGATTTCACTGCAACCAGTAAGTTGGTCAGAAGTTGGACAGATAAGTTGGTCTGTGTAAAGTGGCCATAAGACAAAACCAGGAGTGGAGCAATCAGAGGTAATTGTTTTCTGCATTTCTCACCCTCTCCTGGTTTTGTCTTATAAATACTGAGATGAAAATCTCACCAAATGCTCAACTTGCTTTCTCTGGCGAACCTCTGTAACTGCATCTCTGCTGTTCTGTCACAGGACAGGGAGGGGTTAAACATCCAAGTATTTAATATCTATTGGAAATAAAGACGTTTCCCCTTAGTGATATCAGATAAAAGAAATGTCTGACCACAATCCACTCTACCAAGACCAATAATACCACATAGAAGGCAGAAATACCACCACACCATGACCAGATCACATATTACCATGACATAGTGCCCAAATAATGCCACATACAATACACAAATACCGCTACACCATGACCAAAGCACGTAGTACTACTACATAGTGATCAAATGCTACCACATATAAGGTATAAATACTGTCACAACATAAGACCACATATTGCCACCACAGTGACTGAATAATACTACATAGAAGGGACAAATACCGTCATGTCATGACCAAAGCACATAATGCCACCACATAGTGACAAATAATACTAAAATAATAAAATTGTAAAAAAGCTCTGTATATAGTGTCAGTGCACAGGTAATGCAATGATCACCATTGATATTATACACAGTAGCTCTGTATATAATGTCAGTGTGTGTGTATAAGTAACACACATGCTCGCCAGTGATGTCTCTAGGTGAAGAATGATATCACGTCTTCTAAGCAGTACTTATCTCTGCAGAAAATAACATAGTTAGCTATACTTGACTCACTTCCAGAGCACAATCCACACTTTTCCCAAGATTTCTACACTAAATGAAATGACAAAAAAAGAAACACAGTGCCGCACTACACAGTAACAGTGCTCCAGTGTCATTCTGTGCCTGCTCATCCTTGTTGCCAGACATATTTGTCTGATGGCAAAGATGTAGCAGAGCTGAAGACAGAAGACCCGTGGATTTCGTCGGAACAAGGATATTTTTTTAATTAAAGATGGAGTCCCTAAATGTGTTTTGTGTTTTATTTTTAATAAAAAAAATTTCTGTTTTTTTTATGTTAACTTAAAATTCATGGTGGACATGTCTAATTTGGCCAGACACCATGAAGTTTGGGCTTAGTACCAGCTGATAATACAAAGCTGGTCTGGTACTAACCATTTTATTACCCAAGGTGCCACTCACCACCAGAGCCACTGGAAGAGCCGGCTAAAGTGCCTGGAAATGGAGCTATGATGAATGCGCCATTATCAGGGGTGGCTGCGATTATCAGTGTGGGGGGCCAACAACGCTTGGGCCCTACCATGCTGAGAATCCCAGCCCCCAGCTGCCTTGTTTTTGCTGGCTGGCCATCAACATATGGAGGGAGCCCACGTATTTAAAAAAAATATATATTTTACATAAGTTTAAAACAAATATTAGGCTTCTCTGTCTTTTGATCCCCAGCCAAGGTAAAGCCAGGCAGCTGGGGTGGCAGGCCGTAAGCTGTCTGCTTTATCTGCGGTGAGAATCAAAGTCTGTGGAGCGCTATGTCATGTTTTTAAAAATGATTTTTCACACTTCTGTATGTGACAGACCCAACAGCCAATCACAGATGCTGTCAAAGAGGATGGGCATCTATGATTGGCTGTTTGAGCAATCTACAATCAGCCCACACATTCTAGTATGGTACTATGTTTGGGCTGCTTTCAGGTTACTCAAGCAGCCAATCACAGACGCCCATTCTCTGTGTCAGTGTCTGTGATTAGCTGTTGGGTCTGTCACACAAACAAAAGTGTGGAAAAAAATAATAATAAAAAAAAAAATGACATAGCGCTCCGCGGAATTTTTGATTATTAGCGCAGATAAAGCAGACAGCTGCAGCCTGCCACCTCCAGCTGCCTGGCTTTACCTTGGCTGGGGATCAAAAGGCAGGAAAGCCCAATGTTTTTTCAAAATTATTATAAAAAAAAAAAAATATGCATGGGCTCCCGCCATATTTTGATTGCTAGCCAGTTAAAACTAGGCAGCTGGGGGCTGGGATTCTAAGCATGGTAAGACCCAAGCATTCTGGGCACCCCCTCCACTCTGAAAACGGCAGCCCGCAGCCACCCCTGGAATTGGCGCATTCATCGTAGCGCCATTTTCAGGTGCTTTATCTGGCTCTTCCAGCGGCCCTGGTGGGGGGTGGCACGCTGGGTAATAATGGGGTTAGTACCAGCTTTATATTATCAACTTGTACTAAGCCTGAAATTCATGGTGTCACGCCAAACTAGACATGGCCACCGAATTTCTAGTAAACAGAAAAAAAACAACACAGAGAAAAACATTTTTTTAAGAAAAATCAAACACAAAACACATTTAGAGACTCCATCTTCAATAAAAAAAAAAATCCTCGCTCCGACGTAATCCACAGATCTTCTGTCTTCAGCTCTGCTACATCATTGCCATCAGACAAATATGTCTGCTGACAGAGATAAGCAGGCACAGAATAAAGGCCCCGTTACATGCTGCGATGTTCCAGCGAGCCGACCTGGCCGGGATCGCTGGAACATCGCTGTGTGGTCGCTGGTGAGCTGTCAAACAGGCAGACTCACCAGCGAGCAGCGATAACACTGGTAACCAAGGTACACATCGGGTACCTAAGCACAGCGCTGTGCCTAGTTACCCGATGTGTACCTTGGATACCAGCCTGCTCCCACTTACCCAGCCTGTCAGAATGAACATCGCTGGTCGTTGGACCCTGTCACACATGCCGATGCATGCGTGACAGCGGCAGACCAACGCCCGAAAAATGGTCCCTGCCATTCCGCAACAATCAGCGAGCTGATCGCCAGTCGTTGCAGCATGTCACACACAGCGATATCACTGCTAGGTCGCTGCAGCGTCACAAAACCGGTGACGTTGCAAGGATATCATTAGCGATATCATTGTGTGTAACGGTGCCTTTACACTAGAACACAGCTGTTAGAGAAGTGCTTAGCTGGCCTCTACCCAGCGACTATGTATTCCTGTGCATTGCAAATAATGCATATTTTCAAACGCATGCCTATTTTTGCAAGCGTTAGTATGCATTTTTGCTATGCAAATCTACGGTACATTGCATTTGTGCTGATTTACAATGGATCCGTTGTAACACACAGCATAAATGCAATGTTAACCCAGCCTAACAGCAGCGAGGAGGGAAGACGGAGCCCTGGAGACTGCCTAGTCAGTCTACTGGTGGTACTATTATGCCCATTGCCCAGAATGTCCTCCCAGCCTTTGTGGTACTATTATGCCCATTGCCCAGTATGTACTGCCAGCCTCTGTGGTAATATCATGCTAGTACTACCACCAATGGATGTTAGGACATGCTGGGTGGGCATGATAGTACCGCAGACACTGGTAGGACATACTAAGCAATGGGCATGCATGATCGTACCACCCGAGGCTGGCGTGACATGCTGGCTAATGGGCATGATAATCATGCCCTTTGCCCAGTAGTATGCCCTGCCAGCCTCAGTCAAGGGTCCCAGACAGTTACCTCCTCATCCGTCCTGCTGCTGGCTCGGAGTCCTGTACAGTGCGGCATGTAGTGTGAATGCCACACTATGGAGATGCTGCTTCTACTACTGCCAAGTGGAGGTGAGAGCCACATAGAGATTACAGGGGCCCCATTAGGGGCGGACATAGAGATCATGGAGCCCCATCATGGGTGTATATAAGGATGAGGGGCGTACATAGAGATCATGAGGCCCCATCAAGGGCGTGCATAGAGATCATGGGGCTCACTCAGAGGCATACATAGAGATCACGGGGCCCACACAGAGGCGCACATAGAGATCATGGGGCCCACTCAGAGGCGTACATAGAGATCATCATGGGGCCCACTCAGAGGCGTACATAGAGATCATCATGGGGCCCACTCAGAGGCGTACATAGAGATCATCATGGGGCCCACTCAGAGGCGTACATAGAGATTATGGGGCCCACACAGAGGCGCACATACAGATTATGGGGCCCACACAGAGGCGCACATACAGATTACGGGGCCCACTCAGGGGCGTGCATAGAGATCATCATGGGGCCCACTCATAGGTGTACATAGAGATCATGGGGCCCACACGTAAGCGCACATTGAGATCATGGGGCCCACACATAAGCGCACATAGAGATCATGGGGCCCACACATAGGCGTACATAGAGATTATGGTGCCCACACATAGGCGTACATAGAGATCATGGGGCCCACACATAAGCGCACATAGAGATCATGGGGCCCACACATAGGTGTACATAGAGATCATGGGGCCCACACATAGGTGTACATAGAGATCATGGGGCCCACACATAGGTGTACATAGAGATCATGGGGCCCACACATAGGTGTACATAGAGATCATGGGGCCCACACATAGGTGTACATAGAGATCATGGAGCCCACACATAGGTGTACATAGAGATCATGGAGCCCACACATAGGTGTACATAGAGATCATGGAGCCCACACATAGGTGTACATAGAGATCATGGAGCCCACACATAGGTGTACATAGAGATCATGGGGCCCACACATAAGCGCACATAGAGATCATGGGGCCCACACATAGGTGTAGAGATCATGGGCCCCACACATAGGCATACATAGAGATCATGGGGCCCACACATAGGCGTACATAGAGATCATGGGGCCCACACATAGGCGTACATAGAGATCATGGGGCCCACACATAGGCGTACATAGAGATCATGGGGCCCACACATAGGCGTACAGAGATCATGGGGCCCACACATAGGTGTACATAGAGATCATGGGGCCCACATATAGGTGTACATAGAGATCATGGGGCCCACACATAGGTGTACATAGAGATCATGGGGCCCACACATAAGCGCACATAGAGATCATGGGGCCCACAATAGGTGTACATAGAGATCATGGGGCCCACACATAGGTGTACATAGAGATCATGGGGCCCACACATAGGCGTACATAGAGATCATGGGGCCCACACATAGGTGTACATAGAGATCAGGGGGCCCACACATAGGTGTACATAGAGATCATGGGGCCCACACATAGGCGTACAGAGATCATGGGGCCCACACATAGGCGTACATAGAGATCATGGGGCCCACACATAGGCGTACATAGAGATCATGGGGCCCACACATAGGCGTACAGAGATCATGGGGCCCACACATAGGTGTACATAGAGATCATGGGGCCCACACATAGGTGTACATAGAGATCATGGGGCCCACACATAGGTGTACATAGAGATCATGGGGCCCACACATAGGCGTACAGAGATCATGGGGCCCACACATAGGCATACATAGAGATCATGGGGCCCACACATAGGTGTACATAGAGATCATGGGGCCCACACATAGGCGTACATAGAGATCATGGGGCCCACACATAGGTGTACATAGAGATCATGGGGTCCAGTCAGGGATTGTAGATAGAGATCATGGGGCCCACACATAGGTGCACATAGAGATCATGGGGCCCACACATAGGTGTACATAGAGATCATGGGGCCCACACATAGGTGTACATAGAGATCATGGGGCCCACACATAGGTGTACATAGAGATCATGGGGCCCACACATAGGTGTACATAGAGATCATGGGGCCCACACATAGGTGTACATAGAGATCATGGGGCCCACACATAGGTGTACATAGAGATCATGGGGCCCACACATAGGTGTACATAGAAATCATGGGGCCCACACATAGGCGTACAGAGATCATGGGGCCCACACATAGGTGTACATAGAGATCATGGGGCCCACACATAGGTGTACATAGAGATCATGGGGCCCACACATAGGTGTACATAGAGATCATGGGGCCCACACATAGGTGTACATAGAGATCATGGGGCCCACACATAGGCGTACATAGAGATCATAGGGTCCAGTCAGGGATTGTAGATAGAGATCATGGGGCTCTCACTGCACCCCAGTATGGTGCCATCAGGGAGCTCCCACAGTGTTTGCTTCATACTAAGGCCAGTGATGCCCTGTGGGACCTCCCTGAGGGCACCATGCTGGGGGCAGTGGTAGAAGCAGCATCTCCTCACACTAAATGCTGCACAGCTCTACAGGCCCCCAGCAGGTGAGACTGGATGGTGGAGGCTGCAGCACGGGCTGGGATCCCCAGGCTGAGGAGCCATCTATTATGGCAGAATGGGCTCCTCAGTTACCAGGACGACACACGACACCTGACACCCCACACTCAAGCCTCCCTCCCCTGCCCCCCGCCTTTATAGTCACCTGGGCCTGACTGTCTGCAGGTCTGCTGGGCTGCTGGGGCGGGTCCCTCTCCTCAGCGACGCTGCCGGCACCTGCACAGTGTGCACACAGCCTGGATGGAGGCAGCCATAGCAGGCTGAGACTGTCTTCATCTGCGCATGTGCGGGCAATGTCGCGCTGCGCAGAGGAGGCGGCACCGCAACAGCAGGCAAAGCACGGAGAGCTGCTGCAAGACAAGAAATAATCACTAATCATATCGGCAGTGCACCGACATGATTAGTGATAGTACAGGGGGGGCCTCACACATCTCCCTGCAAAGCCCTGGGGGGAGATGGGGGTGTGGCAAAAAAGTGTCGGGGCCCCCCGGGGGATCTCCCGCCAGGCCAGTCCGCCCCTGCCTGCAGCACATTGTCCCCTGCAGCACACTGTCCTCTGCAGCACACTGTCCTCTGCAGCACACTGTCCCCTGCAGCACACTGTCCTCTGCAGCACACTGTCCCCTGCAGCACATTGTCCCCTGCAGCACACTGTCCTCTGCAGCACACTGTCCTCTGCAGCACACTGTCCTCTGCAGCACACTGTCCTCTGCAGCACACTGTCCCCTGCAGCACACTGTCCTCTGCAGCACACTGTCCCCTGCAGCACACTGTCCCCTGCAGCACACTGTCCCCTGCAGCACACTGTCCCCTGCAGCACACTGTCCCCTGCAGCACACTGTCCCCTGCAGCACACTGTCCCCTGCAGCACATTGTCCCTGCAGCACACTGTCCCCTGCAGCACACTGTCCTCTGCAGCACACTGTCCTCTGCGGCACATTGTCCCCTGAAGCACATTGTCCCCTGCAGCACACTGTCCTCTGCAGCACACTGTCCTCTGCGGCACATTGTCCCCTGAAGCACATTGTCCCCTGAAGCACATTGTCCCCTGCAGCACACTGTCCCCTGCAGCACATTGTCCCCTGCGGCACATTGTCCTCTGCAGCACACTGTCCTCTGCAGCACACTGTCCCCTGCAGCACACTGTCCTCTGCAGCACACTGTCCCCTGCAGCACATTGTCCCCTGCAGCACACTGTCCCTGCAGCACACTGTCCTCTGCAGCACACTGTCCTCTGCGGCACATTGTCCCCTGAAGCACATTGTCCCCTGCAGCACACTGTCCTCTGCAGCACTGTCCCCTGCAGCACACTGTCCCCTGCAGCACATTGTCCCCTGCAGCACACTGTCCCCTGCAGCACACTGTCCCCTGCAGCACATTGTCCCCTGCAGCACACTGTCCCCTGCAGCACTGTCCCCTGCAGCACACTGTCCCCTGCAGCACATTGTCCCCTGCAGCACACTGTCCCTGCAGCACTGTCCCCTGCAGCACACTGTCCCTGCAGCACATTGTCCCCTGCAGCACATGTCCCCTGCAGCACACTGTCCCCTAGCAGCACTGTCCCCTGCAGCACACTGTCCCCTGCAGCACACTGTCCCTGCAGCACATTGTCCCCTGCAGCACACAGTCCCTGCAGCACACTGTCCCCTGCAGCACACTGTCCCCTGCAGCACATTGTCCCCTGCAGCACACTGTCCCCTGCAGCACACTGTCCCCTGAAGCACATTGTCCTCTGCAGCACACTGTCCTCTGCAGCACATTGTCCTCTGTAGCACACTTGTCCTCTGTAGCACATTGTCCGCTGCAGCACACTGTCCTCTGCGGCACACTGTCCCCTGCAGCACATTGTCCCCTGCAGCACACTGTCCTCTGCAGCACACTGTCCCCTGCAGCACATTGTCCCCTGCAGCACATTGTCCTCTGCAGCACACTGTCCCCTGCAGCACACTGTCCCCTGCAGCACATTGTCCTCTGCAGCACACTGTCCCCTGCAGCCAACTGTCCCCTGCAGCACACTTGTCCCCTGCAGCACATTGTCCCCTGCAGCACACTGTCCCCTCTGCAGCACACTGTCCCTGCAGCACATTGTCCTCTGTAGCACATTGTCCGCTGCAGCACACTGTCCTCTGCGGGCACACTGTCCCCTGCGGCACACTGTCCTCTGCAGCACATTGTCCTCTGCAGCACATTGTCCTCCTGCAGCACATTTGTCCTCCTGCAGCACACTGTCCCACACCTGCAGCACATTGTCCCTGCAGCACATTGTCCTCTGCAGCACACTGTCCCCTGCAGCACACTGTCCCTGAAGCACACTGTCCCTGCAGCACACTGTCCCTGCAGCACATTGTCCCCTGCAGCACACTGTCCCCTGAAGCACATTGTCCCTGCAGCACACTGTCCCTGCAGCACTGTCCCCTGCAGCACACTGTCCCCTGCAGCACATTGTCCCCTGCAGCACACAGTCCATCTGCGCAGCACACTGTCCCCTGAAGCACATTGTCCCTCTGCAGCACACTGTCCTCTGCAGCACATTGTCCCTGCTAGCACATTGTCCTCTGTAGCACATTGTCCCTGCAGCACACTGTCCTCTGCGGCACACTGTCCCCTGCAGCACATTGTCCCCCTGCACGCACAACTGTCCTCTGCAGCACACTGTCCCACCATTGCCAGCACATTGTCGCCCCCTGCAGCACATTGCAGCTCCTCTGCAGCACCCCACATGTCCCCTGCAGCACACTGTCCCCTGCAGCACATTGTCCTCTGCAGCACACTGTCCCCTGCAGCACACTGTCCCCTGCAGCACATTGTCCCCTGCAGCACATTGTCCCCTGCAGCACACTGTCCCCTGCAGCACACTGTCCTCTGCAGCACATTGTCCTCTGTAGCACATTGTCCGCTGCAGCACACTGTCCTCTGCGGCACACTGTCCCCTGCAGCACATTGTCCTCTGCAGCACATTGTCCTCTGCAGCACACTGTCCTCTGCAGCACACTGTCCTCTGCAGCACACTGTCCCCTGCAGCACACTGTCCTCTGCGGCACACTGTCCCCTGCAGCACATTGTCCTCTGCAGCACATTGTCCTCTGCAGCACATTGTCCTCTGCAGCACACTGTCCCCCTGCAGCACATTGTCCTCTGCAGCACATTGTCCTCTGCAGCACACTGTCCCCTGCAGCACACTGTCCTCTGCAGCACATTGTCCTCTGCAGCACATTGTCCCCTGCACCTCCTCCTGCCAGCGCTCACTCTTCACTGTCACTAGTTCGGGGGCCCCTTCCTGCTCTGGGCCCCAATGTACTGCACCCCCATATTCTCCCATCAATGTAGAAACAAAACAAAAGCACAGTAAATGTGCTGTCACTCACCTCTCTGTGCTCCACACTCCTCTCCTCAGCGTGTGTCTCAGCGGCCGGGACTCGAGAGAAAGTGGCCGGCGGCGGCCTGGATTTCAGGAGCGGGAGCGGCATCCACAGGGATGCGCCCTGGCACCGGCCACACACAGGCATACCGCCCCTAGGTCTACTTGCACGTTATGCCGCTGAGGCGACCTGCTCATGGATGAAGCGGCAGGACATGCTGGGCATGGGCATGAAAATACCACAGAGGCTGGCAGGACATGCTGGGCATGGGCATGAAAATACCACAGAGGCTGGCAGGACATGCTGGGCATGGGCATGAAAATACCACAGAGGCTGGCAGGACATACTAGGCATGATTCATGCCTAGTATGTCATGCCAGGCTCTGTGGTACTATCATGCTCACCTGGCATGTCCTGCCAGCCAGCCACTGATGGTACTATCATGCTAGTACTACCACTAGTGGCTGGCAGGATATGCCATGTGAGCATGATAGGTACTTTCATGCCCATTGCCCAGTAGTATGACCTGCCAGCCAAGGCCAGGGTCCCAGTCACCACCCCCTGGCGCCCCCGCCATTCCCCCGCTCCCCATACTCACGAGTCTGCAGCTGTCCGTTGCAGCCGCTGTCCTGCACAGCTCCCTGAGCGCCGCCACCCAGCGCGCACAGGAAGCAGACGCAAGGTGATGATGTCATCACCAGCCATCACTAATCATATCGGCAGTGCTGCTGATATGATTAACGATATTCTGGGGTGTCCCTCTCCGATCAGTACAGGGCCTAGGGGGGTAGGGGGTGGGGCTTGGGGGCATGGCCATCGGAAGCCGGGGCCCACCGGAGGTTCTCTCGTTCCTCCGGTTGGCCAGTCCACCCCTGCCTATACAGGTCACTGACCTACCTAAGTTTCCTATAATACTCCACTAAACTTAGAGTTGTACCACCTGTGTGTGGCGGGGCATAACATTGATGGAAGCGCTTGTGTGAGCTTTGAGTTTATCCGGTCCACTAGGCCTATACAGGTCAGTGACCTACCTCACTAATTTTTTTGGTAATAATCCATGAAACTTATAGTTGTCCCACCTGTATGTGGCGGGGCATAACATTGACGAGAGCGCTTGCATGAGCTTAGAGTTTATCCGGCCCACTGGCCTAAACAGGTCAGTGACCTACCTGACTAAGGGTGCTTTCACATCAGCGGTTTTTGCCGATCGCGGCAGATGCGGTGAAAAAAACGCATCTGCCGCGATTACCGCATAACCGCGACACTTGCAGCACAGTTGCGGCAAGCCCCATACAATGTCTATGTGGGCTTGCGGCAAGTGTGGTATCGGCACTTGCGGCAGGTGCGGCCGCAAAAAAAAACGCGGCTGACCGCGGTTTTTTTCGCGGCCGCACTTGCCGCACCTGCCACACACTTACCGCAAGTGCAGCAGTTATGCGGTAATTGCGGCAGATGCGTTTTTTTCACCGCATCTGCCGCGATCGGCAAAAAACCGCTGATGTGAAAGGGGCCTTAGTTTGCCTATAATATTCCACTAAACTTATAGTTGTCCCAATTGGGGGGGAGGGGCGGTATGACATTGACAGGAGCGCTTGCATGAGCTTTGAGTTCATCCGGCCCACTAGGCCTATACAGGTCACTAACCTACCTCACCTGGTCCATATGGCTAAACAACTTCTTTATTTATACTCACATACACATAATTAAAATTCGCATCTGTATGGCAGATAATGCCAGACGCATTTCGGTTACAGAGAACCTTAGCCAAAGACTAAGGTTCTCCTTAACCGAAACACGTCTGGCAACATCTGCCATACAGATGAGAAGAAGTCATTTAGCCATATAGACCGGGTGCTGGCTTTTTCTTCTCCTTCATTATTCCATGGAAATTGCTGCTGTACCTGACCGGGCCTAATTACAGGCACAAGGGTGAGCTTATCTGTCACACCCACATGACTGGGGTACTCGGTACCGGGTTGTACTGTCTCTGGGGTGCCAAGGTGCCGTTGTCCGAGATGTGGCAATTAAAGGGGTTATTTATAAGGAGATTCGTGATGTCACCTGTGGTATGTGGTCAGTGGGGGACCACCGCTGCCGTATTCCTGCTGATGAGAGGCAGCGTAGATGGCAAGCCCTCCACGGGTAGGTGGAATGGATAATGATGCGCTCTGGATGCCTTCTCCAGCCAGCACACAGGGAAGTTCTTAGAAGACAGGTCACAGTACAGTTCACAGTTCTTCCACTTATTCGGGGACCCGGGTTTAATTGCAGCTCAGACTGCTTCTTCTGCGTCGCTCCCCTCAGAATGCCTTTCAGGCCTTTAAACTCTGTCTCTGTCCTCGCACACGGGTTTGGTCCGGCCGTCACAGGCTTTGTAGTGAATGGTTTCACTCTCTCGGGTCACTAGCCCTAGTCCGATGGCTTTGTCCTACTCCGCTGCGGTAGTGAGGTCGCAGGTCATAGAGTACCCATACCACTCCGGTATGTCTCGTGATTAGGGTCGTGAAGTCTCCCCAGTCACCTCCCCAGAGCCGACTCTCTGGCTGTCCTGGCCTAGCCTTCCAGTGACCCAGGGGTAATTTGGGCTCACCAGGCTATGTCTGCCTCTCGGTTGTCAGCTCTGGGACCTCCGGTCAGCTATAGTAGTTACGGCTACCGGGCTCGTTGTTCTCCCACTATCTTTAGTATTCAGCTATGGGGTGTATCTGTTTGTGGTGCTTTTCCCTCACCTCCTTCTCTAGGACGATCTCACTCCTGGGCATACTGCCTCCAGGGAACCTCTCCTCCTGGGAAACTCCTCCTCCAACTTTGTGTTCCCGTGTTTTACTACGGTTCCTCCACCCTCTTGTCCAGGTCCGTCTCTCTCTTCACCCACACTTCTCTAAACTCCCGCCACCCCTTGCCCTACATAGAGTGATTGGCTCAGGGTCGGAGTGTGTCGATCTGTGCGTGTGCTTTGAGTTAACCGTCTTACCTCGTCTGTCTGCAGTTCACCCTGTGGCCGCTCTAGTCGCGGGGGCGCCACATATCCATTCCCTTTCGGTGCATAACATTGATGGGAGCGCTTGCATGAGCTTTGAGTTTATCCGGCCCTCTAGGCCTAAACAGGTCACTGACCTACCTAAGTTTTCCCATAACACTTCACACACCGAATAGTTGCTGAGCAATGTTTAACCTTGAAATGCTAGGCTAGGACCTGTTCCAGACCCTGTGCCATGCATGCAGGCTGGGTCATTTAGCAATTTTTGGTCTGAGACAACTGATGCCATCTTGCTGTACTAAGCGATACTTATTTCTGCACAGTGTCCAGACGCCATTGGTCCTCCAATGTCTCTTGGGTGTGGGTCACTGTGGCCACTGTTTCAGCCATACAGTATGATAAAGTTGGTCGATTTTGAGGGTATTGGGTTGATCTGCAGTAGGTAGGGATAAGTAGCTTCGCTGCAGCCAAGATGTTGTAGGCTATAACTGAAGTCTTCTTATGTTCGGGCCAAACAGGAAAGTTCAAAAGTGTCATTTCCGGAGATAACACAGCCATTTGTCCTGTAATGTCTCAGAAAAGGTTTTCTGTCACTCCCCAGAAAGGGCGTAGAGCTGGGCATTGCCACCATAAGTGAAAATAACTCCCATCTTCGCCTCCACATCTCCAGCAATTAGTCTGTGCATCAATTCGCTTATACCTGTGCCTCATCCTCCTTTTACTCATCCTCCTCTTTTTACTTAATGTAGAAAACTACTGACACTTTTCCCCTATTTGCACTGTGGGTAGACTGCGGTCACTTTTCCCCTATTTGTACTGTGGGTAGACTGCGGTCACTTTTCCCCTATTTGTACTGTGGGTAGACTGCGGTCACTTTTCCCCTATTTGTACTGTGGGTAGACTGCGGTCACTTTTCCCCTATTTGTACTGTGGGTAGACTGCGGTCACTTTTCCCCTATTTGTACTGTGGGTAGACTGCGGTCACTTTTCCCCTATTTGTACTGTGGGTAGACTGCGGTCATTTTTCCCCTATTTGTACTGTGGGTAGACTGCGGTCACTTTTCCCCTATTTGCACTGTGGGTAGACTGCGGTCACTTTTCCCCTATTTGTACTGTGGGTAGACTGCGGTCACTTTTCCCCTATTTGCACTGTGGGTAGACTGCGGTCACTTTTCCCCTATATGTACTGTGGGTAGACTGCGGTCACTTTTCCCCTATTTGTACTGTGGGTAGACTGCGGTCACTTTTCCCCTATTTGCACTGTGGGTAGACTGCGGTCACTTTTCCCCTGTTTGTACTGTGGGTAGACTGCGGTCACTTTTCCCCTATTTGTACTGTGGGTAGACTGCGGTCACTTTTCCCCTGTTTGTACTGTTAGTAGACTGCGGTCACTTTTCCCCTATTTGCACTGTGGGTAGACTGCGGTCACTTTTCCCCTATTTGTACTGTGGGTAGACTGCGGTCACTTTTCCCCTGTTTGTACTGTGGGTAGACTGCGGTCACTTTTCCCCTATTTGCACTGTGGGTAGACTGCGGTCACTTTTCCCCTATTTGTACTGTGGGTAGACTGCGGTCACTTTTCCCCTATTTGTACTGTGGGTAGACTGCGGTCACTTTTCCCCTATTTGCACTGTGGGTAGACTGCGGTCACTTTTCCCCTATTTGTACTGTGGGTAGACTGCGGTCACTTTTCCCCTATTTGTACTGTGGGTAGACTGCGGTCACTTTTCCCCTATTTGCACTGTGGGTAGACTGCGGTCACTTTTCCCCTATTTGTACTGTGGGTAGACTGCGGTCACTTTTCCCCTATTTGTACTGTGGGTAGACTGCGGTCACTTTTCCCCTGACTATTTGTACTGTGGGTAGACTGCGGTCACTTTTCCCCTATTTGTACTGTGGGTAGACTGCGGTCACTTTTCCCCTATTTGTACTGTGGGTAGACTGCGGTCACTTTTCCCCTATTTGCACTGTGGGAGACTGCGGTCACTTTTCCCCTATTTGCACTGTGGGTAGACTGCGGTCACTTTTCCCCTATTTGTACTGTGGGTAGACTGCGGTCACTTTTCCCCTATTTGTACTGTGGGTAGACTGCGGTCACTTTTCCCCTATTTGTACTGTGGGTAGACTGCGGTCACTTTTCCCCTATTTGCACTGTGGGTAGACTGCGGTCACTTTTCCCCTATTTGCACTGTGGGTAGACTGCGGTCACTTTTCCCCTGTTTGTACTGTGGGTAGACTGCGGTCACTTTTCCCCTATTTGTACTGTGGGTAGACTGCGGTCACTTTTCCCCTATTTGCACTGTGGGTAGACTGCGGTCACTTTTCCCCTATTTGCACTGTGGGTAGACTGCGGTCACTTTTCCCCTATTTGTACTGTGGGTAGACTGCGGTCACTTTTCCCCTATTTGTACTGTGGGTAGACTGCGGTCACTTTTCCCCTATTTGCACTGTGGGTAGACTGCGGTCACTTTTCCCCTATTTGCACTGTGGGTAGACTGCGGTCACTTTTCCCCTATTTGCACTGTGGGTAGACTGCGGTCACTTTTCCCCTATTTGCACTGTGGGTAGACTGCGGTCACTTTTCCCCTGTTTGTACTGTGGGTAGACTGCGGTCACTTTTCCCCTGTTTGTACTGTGGGTAGACTGCGGTCACTTTTCCCCTATTTGTACTGTGGGTAGACTGCGGTCACTTTTCCCCTATTTGCACTGTGGGTAGACTGCGGTCACTTTTCCCCTATTTGTACTGTGGGTAGACTGCGGTCACTTTTCCCCTATTTGTACTGTGGGTAGACTGCGGTCACTTTTCCCCTATTTGTACTGTGGGTAGACTGCGGTCACTTTTCCCCTATTTGTACTGTGGGTAGACTGCGGTCACTTTTCCCCTATTTGCACTGTGGGTAGACTGCGGTCACTTTTCCCCTATTTGCACTGTGGGTAGACTGCGGTCACTTTTCCCCTGTTTGTACTGTGGGTAGACTGCGGTCACTTTTCCCTATTTGTACTGTGGGTAGACTGCGGTCACTTTTCCCCTATTTGCACTGTGGGTAGACTGCGGTCACTTTTCCCCTATTTGCACTGTGGGTAGACTGCGGTCACTTTTCCCCTATTTGTACTGTGGGTAGACTGCGGTCACTTTTCCCCTATTTGTACTGTGGGTAGACTGCAGTCACTTTTCCCCTATTTGCACTTTGGGTAGACTGCGGTCACTTTTCCCCTATTTGCACTGTGGGTAGACTGCGGTCACTTTTCCCCTATTTGCACTGTGGGTAGACTGCGGTCACTTTTCCCCTATTTGTACTGTGGGTAGACTGCGGTCACTTTTCCCCTATTTGTACTGTGGGTAGACTGCGGTCACTTTTCCCCTATTTGCACTGTGGGTAGACTGCGGTCACTTTTCCCCTATTTGCACTGTGGGTAGACTGCGGTCACTTTTCCCCTATTTGCACTGTGGGTAGACTGCGGTCACTTTTCCCCTGTTTGTACTGTGGGTAGACTGCGGTCACTTTTCCCCTATTTGTACTGTGGGTAGACTGCGGTCACTTTTCCCCTATTTGCACTGTGGGTAGACTGCGGTCACTTTTACCCTATTTGTACTGTGGGTAGACTGCGGTCACTTTTCCCCTATTTGTGGGTAGACTGCGGTCACTTTTCCCCTATTTGTGGGTAGACTGCGGTCACTTTTCCCCTATATGTACTGTGGGTAGACTGCGGTCACTTTTCCTGGTGTCTGTTATCCATTCTGAGTAGTTTGGCAGCTTTTGAACACCTTTGAAGGTGTTCTCTGTGTGTTTGCTGTTGCCTGCTATTGATTCCAATGGGGTTCGATGAACAATCTGTTGAGCACACCTCAAGTCATCAAATCGAATTAGAACACTTAGGTGTTCGCTCATCTCTAATCTGGATTTGTGTTTCCTACCCCCTTCCTTTGTCCTTTTTTGTGTTTCTTCCCTCTTTTGAAGTATTGGTTTTCTGAAACCTGGGAATGGAAGGTGGAAGTGTCACCACCGGGGTCATCGGTGTGGTATCCTATAGAGGAGCTGAAATAAACTCTCGTTTGGGGTCTAGTGTGTTTCTCACGATTGTAGTTGTTAAGAATTGATTTAGGACTTTCCATTTATTGTGTGTTTCCCACTTACCCTATTCATACACCTATTATTATTATAATCATAAACATCTCTATTTAATTTTCATTTTTTTATCTCAATTTTTTTTTTCTTAGATTTTTCATGTGAGTTTTGGACGTATGATAAAGTCTCTGTATTTTTTAGTGATGTTTCATATTTCAGATCTTCTTTGAGTTTGTTCAGTTTTGTTTGAATCCGTTGCAAAGCCTCATTTTCACTGTGAATAACTGAACTCATGAGCTGAAGTGAGCACAAGGGATGGGTGAGGATACAGTAGGGGAGGGGAGAGGACCCTTCCCATGAGGGCTCAGAGTCTACAAGAGATGGGTGAGGAGACAGTAGGTGACAAGAAAGGATCTGCCCACAAGGGCTCACAGTCTACAAGGCATGGGTTCCTCACAATGGAGGAGAGAGGACCCTTCAGATGAGGGTTCTGAGTCTACAAGAGATGAGTGAGGATACAGTAGGTGAGGAGAGAGGACCCTTCACATGAGGGCTCTGAGTCTACAAGAGATGAGTGAGGATACAGTAGGTGAGGAGAGAGGACCCTTCACATGAGGGCTCTGAGTCTACAAGAGATGAGTGAGGATACAGTAGGGGAGGAGAGAGGACCCTGCCTGCGAGGGCTCACAGACTATGAGTGAGGATACAGTAGGTGAGGAGAGAGTACCCTGCCCACAAGGGCTCACAGTCTACAAGGGATAGGTGAGGATACAGTAGGTGAGGAGAGAGGACCCTGCCCACAAGGGCTCACAGTCTACAAGGGATAGGTGAGGATACAGTAGGTGAGGAGAGAGGACCCTGCCCACAAGGGCTCACAGTCTACAAGGGATGGGTGAGGATACAATAGGATAGGATAGAGCTGGTCGTTCTGCAGTTTAGTGGACTGAGGTTCACTGCAGATTGTAGCTTGTTGGGTCTTTTGGTTACTTTTGAAGGTTTCCACGGTAGGCGAGAGTCTGATTCGTTGTAGCAAAGAGTTCCATTGTATAGGAAGTACGAGAGAAATCTTGTATACAGCTGTTGGAAGAAGAGATTAGAGGAGTAGAGAAGGAGATCTTGAGAGGATCGCAGGTTGCGTGTAGGTGAGTACTGGGAGACCATGTCTCAGATGTATAGAGAAAAGACAGATTGTGGATGGCTTTGTATGTCATTGTTAGGGTTTTGAACTGGAGACTCTGGGCATTGGGTAACTAGTGAAGGGCTTGGCAGAGACGAGAGGCTTGGGAGTAGAGGGGAGACAGGATGATTAGTCGGGCAACAAAGTTTAGGGTAGATTGGAGGGGTGCAAGAGTGCTAGAGGGGAGACCAGAGAGCAGGAGGTTACAGTAGTCAAGGAGGGAGATGATGAGGGCATGCACAAGTGTTTTTGCAGTTTCTTGGTCAAGGAATGTATGGATCCAGGAAATATTTTTGAATTGTAATCGACAGCAGGTAGCAAAGGCTTGAAAGAGAGAGTGGAGTCAAGGATCACCCTGTGATACCGAGCATGCGGGACTGGGAAAGTGACCAGCCATTGACTTTGAAGGATAGGTCAGGTGGAGGGGTAGAGTAAGATGGGGGAAAGATGATGAATTCTGTCTTGTGCATGTTCAGTTTTAGAAATCGAGCAGAAATGATTAAATAGCGGACAGACACTGTGGAATTTTGGTTAGTAAGGAGATGGTGTCAGGTCCAGAAATGTAGATCTATGTGTCATTAACGTAGAGATGATACTAAAGACCGTGGGTTTCTGTGAGCTGTCCCAGGCCGGAGCTGTAAATGGAGAAGAGTAAGGGTCCTAGAACTGAACCATTGGGGAACACTGACCGATAGGAGGTGCGGTGAAGAGGTGGTGTAGGATAGGGAGACGCTGAATGTCTGTTAGATATGAAGAAATCAGGGTGAGGCCAAGTCTGTGACAACAAGAGATGAGAGAATCTGTACCAAGAGGGAATGGTTCACAGTGTCAAAGGCCGAAGACAGATCTAGGAGGAGGAGGACAGAGTAGTGTTGCTAGCTCTTGGTAGATATTAGGTCATTGATGACTGTAGATAGGGCAGTTTCAGTTGAGTGATGCAGTCGGAAGCCAGATTGTGATTGGTCAAAGAGGGAGCAGGAGGAGAGGTGGGAGGACAGTTCAAGATGGACATGCTGTTCCAAAAGTTTTGAGGCATAAGGGAGAAGTGATATGATGCCATAGCTAGACACAGAGGATGGGTCAAGGGAGGGTATTTTGAGGATGAGTGGGATTGAGGCATGTTTAAAGGATGAGGGGAAGGCACCAGTTGTTAATGATAGGTTGAAGAGATGGGTTAGGGTTGGGATAAAGACTCTGGTAAGGTTACGGATGAGCTGGGACAGGAGCGGGTCAAGAGCGCAGGTGGTGAGATGAGATCTGGACAGAAGCTGATCAGTCATGGTAAAGAAGCTGGTTTTGGAAGAAGATGGATGAGCAGTGATGAGGAGGAGCTGTGGGGACTGTGGGCCAAAGCTTTCTCTGATGTTATCAATCTTCAGCTTGAAGAAAGAGGCAAAGTCTTCAGCTGAAATAAGAGGGGATTGTCGTGTACCCACTTCTCAGCACGTGACTTGGGGTTGCGCCTACAAGGGTTAATCTATCTCCTCTCACTCAATCCAGCACTCGACCTCTGTCCTATGCTGAAAGGGAGCATCAATCACACCCCGACCGTGCACCCCGCTTCTCACACACCGCCACCACCCACCGGATTTTGGGGGGCCGATGAGCTCCCCTAAACTAAGATTTATCAGACAATCAACAACACACCTTCCTCGGGCTGTGGATTCTTAGAGTATACAAGGTTCAGACTTATGAAAAGTTTAAAGCTTTAATATAAAAAGTGCAGTGCTTACATAAAAAGATATAAAAATAGAAATAATAAAATGACATACACATATGCAAACAATGAAATAAAAAGGAGAAACTTACAGAAACCTAAACTTTGTTTCGTTTGCCCGATGGGGAGAGCAGAAATATATGGAAAGAGGTTCACAGCAGCTTCGGCTGACCCATCTCTGCGACACCGAGCTTTAGCTGCGAGAGCCCAGTTATAGACTCAGACTGGGGGGGGTCAGATTTTAGACCGGCCTTCTAGTTTAACATTTGACTTCTGTGTCTATGATTGGATCCTCACTAATTTAGCCATGCATATATTGTATTATTTTTTAAATGCTCCTTTGTCTAAACCAATTCTTTTCCCACAATAAATTTCAACTGCTATACTACCCATTTGGTAGAGTCTTTTGATCCCCTTCTCTTGTTAGCTACAGGTGTGAAGTTTGTCACTCTCTGCTTTTCCCGGGATGCCCCCCTGGGTGGGAGACTAGAGTTAGTGTGACTGCGAAGTTAGTGTGTGCTTATATAAAGCAGGTTGTGACCTCTTGTGGATGGACATGGGATTTAGCCCCTTAAAGCGAACCTGTCACCCCCCGTGGACATCAAAAGCTATAATAGCCACCTTCTGCAGCACTAAGGCTGCAGCAGCCCGACGACTTCCTGGACACCCGGCACACAGCGCATGCGCGGCTCCATAGAGGAGAACGGAGCCGCGCGTTCATGAAGGGAGGCAGCAGCAGGCGACCTGACTGATTGACAAGAGGAGGCGGGTCGGAGGAGCGCGAAACCCCGCCTCCCGGTCTTACTTCTTCTAAAGTGTAAGGCTTTATCTAACTTCATATTTGACTGAATATAGGGCATCAAAAGCATATAGCCACCTTCCCTGAATGCAGCCTTAGTGCTGCAGAAGGTGGCTATTATAGCTTTTGATGTCCACGGGGGGTGACAGGTTCGCTTTAAGGTACCTTTACACGCCGCTACAGCATGGTGGAAACAACCGGGTGATTCACGTGCACGAGCACGCACAAACGGTTGAAAACGCTACCCGCACCACCTTTACACGCCGCTACAAGGTGCGCTACAGTAGGTTACATCTATCTCTGGATACACCGCCGGGTGCCACAAGTTACCTTCTGTAGCTCACCCTACCTCATTTACACGCCGCTATAGCAAGCTAATATGGGCGGACCTGGTGCAGCAGGGACAACACATAGGCGTGCTACAATTGTGGATTACGAGAATTCCGTACGTTGATAGGACAAAGTAATAACATCATGATTGGGCAGCCAGCGCAGGAGGTTGACTAATACATGACGCTCGAGCAATTGTGTAGTGTGACTGGTCAGCTCCTTAAATATGCCGCCCTATGCAGCGACTACCACTCGTAACGCAGGAGCTTCCACCAATGATCGCTGATGGGGCGCGGTATCCCGGAGCCTATGTCACGCCCCAGGTAGATAACAAGGTGTCGAAACAACCCTCCTGTTCCTTATTTACACGCCGATACAGGCCTTAACCATCGCCTTGAAATCAACCTGTTTTTGAGCACTGCTCGGAAACAGGTGCCTCGAGTGACGGGTGGCAACAACCATCTTCACACGCCGCTACCGCGGGTTGATTTGGCGGTGCAAGATACATTTCTCTCATGTACCCGGTTGTTTCCACCATCCTGTAGCGGCGTGTAAAGGTACCCTTACTGTTCTAGTGTCCAGTCCCTGAGATACATATTTCACTACAGGGATGGAGGAGAGAATTGACGGTATTGAATAGCTGTTTCGGGTTATGAGACAGGGAGAATATGAGAGATGAGAAGTAGATTTGTTTTGCAGCAGTGAGTGCAGACTTGAAGTTGGTGAGGGACTGCTTGTATGCAATGAAGTGCTCAGTGGAATGGGATCTCTTCCATCTCCGATCAGCAACCCTGGAAGCCTGTCTTAGTTCTTTAGTCAGGCTGGTCTGCCAAGGGATTCACTGTTGATTGTGCTAGTTTTGCTATGAATGAAGGCGGCGGCCGAATCGAGTGTTGTTGTTGTTATTGTGGTGATAGATAAAGTGGCAGCAGCATCTGTATCCTGTAAGGAAGCTATGTCTGAGAGAGGGAGAAGGGGCTCAGAGAGTAAATGTAAATCAAGGTGTTTGAGATTTCTGCGAGGATGAGTGAGTTTATGGAGTTGGGGTTTGCGCACTAGGAGAGTAGAGAGAAGAGAATCTCAGTAGGTTGTGGTCAGACAGGGGGAGAGATGAGCTTGAGAGGTTAGTAAATGAACAGAGGCGGCTGAAGATAAGGTCCAGCATGCGGCCTCTTTGTGGGTGGCTGTGGAGGACCATAGATTGAGGCCAAAGGAGGATGTAGTTAATGGTAAATGTTTAGAGGCAGCTGAGATGGAAGTGTCATTGGGGATGTTGAAGTTACCCATGATGAGGCTGGGGAGGTCAGCAAATAGGTGGTGAAGTGGTCAAGAAAGGTGGCGATGGCTCACCCTGGGGGCAGTAGATGCCAGTCAGGTGGAGGAGGACTAGATGCGGACAGAGTGCACCTCAAAAGTGGGAAGAGTAACAGAGGGTGGTGGTGGGATGTAATAGAGCAGTTATCAGACAGGAGCAAGCCAACTCTTCCCCCATGCTTGCTGCTGGGGCGAGGGGTGTGAGAAAGATGGAATCCACCATAATAATGTGCAGCTGGAGAGGCAGTGTCAGAGAGGGTGAGCCAGGATTCAGTGATACCAAGGAAGGCGAGTTTGTTAATGATGGAGAGGTTGTGGATGTATGAAAGTTTGTTGCAGACAGAGCGAGCGTTCCATAGGGGTCCAGGTAGAGGAACTAGGGGAGCGGGGCTGGAGGAATGGGTATAAGGCTATTAGGGGTGCGAATATTTGTGATGGATTGTGGGTGGGGGTTAGAAATACCTGCGTAATGCACTAAATGAGCTCTCATTAAACCTCCTTTTGCACAAGCTGAATTTTCTTTGTTTCTTTGTATTTGCCTGGCTGTGGCAGTGCTTGGGTCCCTGCTGTGTGAGGAGGATCGAGTAGCGTAAGCGGTGAGCTGGATTTTCTTTACTATTTTATTTGAAGCCACCATTGCCCCTAGAGATGAGGAACTCGTCCTGCACAAATCATGATGGAGGTTTCCTGAGCTTCTTCAGGTGCCCAGTCAGCGAAACAGTGAAAGCGCACAGATGTGACCAGGATGGTAACCATGTGTGGTCACTGAGCCGTCCACTAAATGGGGGAGCTGTGTCCATGAAACAGACCAGAATTACACACATCTTTGTGCTTCTTTCTGCATCAATGAGAATGAAAAACAGGAGTCAGTGTATTTATGTGATTAATATTATCATATGTATGGTATAAGTGATGAGCAGATGACATCCCTCACTAATGGACACACAGTGGTATGCAGTCCGCAGCTTCAACACATGATGTCCTGATCATTATAGTGGAGACCTCCTAGAAGTCTTCTGGTTCAGGAGGACAATATATGTTTTTCCGCTTTTGACTTTTCCTCCTCTCTTTCAGAGACGTGACTTTTTTTAATTTTCCCTTTGACATATAGGAGCCTCTCAATGAATTAGAATATCATCAAAAAGTTTATTTCAGTAATTCAATACATAAAGTGACACACATATATTATATAGTCATTACACACAGAGGGATCTATTTGATGTGTTTATTTCTGTTAATGTTGATGATTATGGCTTACAGCCAATAAAAACCCAAAGGTCATTATCTCAGAAAATTTAAGTAGGGAGGATGAAGTCTTAGGCCGGCTTCACACCACGTTTTAATCCAATACGGGGCTGTCCGCTGTGGGCCGGACAGCCCGGACCGGATCAGCACACAGAAGCGGAGGGCAAACATGCGCTCTGGTCCAGTGTGCAGCCTTAAAAACCGCGCTGCCGTATTCTACCAGACATCAAAGGGTGAATATAATATTGATTTACTAGTTAACGTGTTTCAGGGCTCCCAGAGACATGGCAATATGATATTAATTTTTGATGATATTATAATTCATTCAGATGCTCTAGTAACTGCATGGAGGAGTTCAGCTATTTAATAGTGTGGAGTGGGGGAAATGTGCACAGATTTACAGGCGCTTGTGTCGCCCTTGAATGATTAACTGCATTTTATCCAAGTGAAATGGACGAGGGGAAATTTGTAAAAAGTGCATCCAGCTATTTACAAGGGAGGACGATAATATGCAAAAAGTGCATACAGCTATTTACAAGGGGGGGGGGTGATAATGTGCAAAAAGTGCATATAGCTATTTACAGGGGGGGGTGATAATGTGCAAAAAGTGCATCCAGCTATTTACAGGGGGGGGGGTGATAATGTGCAAACAGTGCATCCAGCTATTTACAAGGGAGGACGATAATATGCAAAAAGTGCATTCAGCTATTTACAAGGGGGTGATAATGTGGAAAAGTGCATCCAGCTATTTACAAGGGAGGACGATAATATGCAAAAAGTGCATACAGCTATTTACAGGGGGGGTGATAATGTGGAAAAGTGCATCCAGCTATTTACAGGGGGGGTGATAATGTGGAAAAGTGCATCCAGCTATTTACAGGGGGGGTGATAATGTGGAAAAGTGCATCCAGCTATTTACAGGGGGGGTGATAATGTGCAAAAAGTGCATCCAGCTATTTACAGGGGGGGTGATAATGTGCAAAAAGTGCATTTAAGGGGGTTTTTTTTCCCCCCCGGGCTTAAGGCCCTTTTTAAAAATTAAATTTTTAAAAAATTTGGGTTTTTTAAAAATTTTCCCAAAATTTTTTTAAAAAAAACCCCAAAAAAATTTTTTTTTTGGGGTTAATTTTTTTTCTTTCCCAAAAAAAAACCCGGGGGAAAAAAAATTTTGGGGGGGGGGGGGAAAACCGGTTTTATTTTTTTGGGGGGGGGGGGAAAAAAAAACCCCAAAAAAAAAAAATTTTTTTTTTTTGGGGGAAAAACCCCCCCCAAAAGGGGGGTTTCCCCCCCTTTTTAAATTTTTTAAAATTTAAAACCCCCCCAAAAAAAAAAAGGGGGGGTTTTTAAAGGGGGAAACCGGGGGGGTTTTTTTTTTGGGGGGGGGCCCCCCTTTTTCCCCCTTGTCCCCTTTTTTTTTCCCCGGGGGGGGGGAAAAAATTTTTTTCCCCCCCTTTTTTGGGGGGTTAAAAAAAAAACCCCCCCAATTAAAAGGGGGGGGGTTTTTTTGGGAAACCCGGGGGGGGGGGGAAAAAAAAATTTCCCCAAAAAAGGGGGGGAAATTTCAAAAAAGGGGGGGGGAAAAAAAAGGGGAAAAAAAAGGGGGGGGGAAAAAAAAGGGGGGGGGGTTTTGGGGGGAAAAATTTTTTAAAGGGGGGGTTAAAGAAAAAAAAAAAGGGTTTTTAAGGGGGGGGTTTTGGGGGGGGCTTTTGGGGGGGGGGGGGGGGGAAAAAAAAAATTTTTTTCCCGGGGGGGGGGGGGCTTTTTTTAAGGGGGGGGGGTTTTGGGGGGGGGGGGGTTTTTTGGGGGGAAAAGGGGGGGAAGGGGGGAAAAAAAAAAGGGGTCCTTTTTTTGGGGGGGGAAATTTTAAAGGGGGGAAACCTTTTAAATTTTTTTGGGGGGGGAAAAGGTTTTTTTTTTTTTTGGGGGTTTAAAATTTGGGGGGGAAAAAATTTTTTTTTCCCCCCCCCCGGGGGGGGGTTTGAAACCCCCCTTTTGGGGGTTTTTTGGGTGCCCCAAGCAAACCCGGGTGGGTTTTTTTTTGGGGTTTTCTTTTTTCCCCCCCCAAAAAAAAAATTTTTTTTAAAGGGGGGGGTTTTTAAAAGGAAAATTTTTTTCCCCGGGGGTTTTTTTCCCCCCGTTTGGGGGGTTTTTTTGGGGGGGCCCCCCCCGGGGGGGTTTTTTTTAAATTTTAAAAACCCCCCCTTTTTTTTGGGGGAAAAAAAAAAAACCCTTTTTTGGGGGGAAAATTTTTTGGGGGAAAATTTTTTTACAGGGGGGTTTTAAAGGGGGGGTTTTGGGGTTTTCCCGGGGAAAATTTTAAAAAAAGGGGGGGGGGGAAAAGGGTAAAAAAAATTTTTTTTTGGGGGGGAAAGGGCGGGGGTTTTTTAAGGGGGGGCAAAACCCCAAAAAAAATTTTAAAATTTGGGGGGGGGGTTTTTTTTAAAAATTTTTTAAAAAGGGGCCCCTTTTTTGGGGGGGTTTTTGGGAAAAAAGGGTTTCCGGGGGGGGGGGGGGTTTTTTTTTTTTCCCCCCCAAAAAGGGGGGGGGAAAAATTGGCCCCCGGGGGGGGAAAAAATTAAAATTTTTTTTCCCCCGGGGGGGGGGGTTTGGGGCCCAAACCAAAAAAAAAGGGGGGAAAAAAACCCCCCCCTTTTTTTTCCCGGCCCCCCCCATTGGAAAAAAAGGGGGGGTTTTTAATCCCTTCCCCCAAAAGGGGGGGAAAAAAACCCCCCCCCCGGGGGGGGGGGGGGGGGGGAAAAAATTTAATTCCCCCGGGGGGAAACCCAAAATTACGGGGGTTTTTTAACCCCCAAAGGGGGGAAAAAAAATTTTTTTTTCCCCCCTTTGGTTTTTTTTTTGGGGGTTTTTTTCCCCCCCCCAAAATAAAAAAAAGGGGGGGCCCCCCCTTTTTTTCCCCCCCCGGGGGGGGTGGGGGGGCCGGGAAAAAAGGGGAAGGGGGGTTTTTTAAAAAAAGGGGGGGGGGTTTTCAAACCCCCTTTTGGGCCCCTTTTAAAAACCCCAAATTTTTTTTGGGGTTTTTTTTGGGGGGTTTTTTTTTGGGGGGGCTTTTGGGGGAAAAACCCTTCCCCCCCCCAAAAAAAACCCAAAAATTTCCCCCGGGGGGCCCCAAAAAAACCCAAGGGGGGGGCCCTTTTAAAAAACCCCCGGGAGGGGAAATTTTTGGGGGTTTAAAAAAAAAACCCCCGGGGGGGGGTTTTGGGGGGGGGGGGGGGCCCCCCCCCCGGGGGGGGGGGGGGGAAAAAAAAAAAAGGGGGGGGGGGGGCCCCCCCTTTTAAGGGGAACCCCCGGGGCCCCCGGGTTTTAAAAAAAAACCCCGGGGAAAAACCCCCCCAAAAAAATTTTTTCCCCCCCCAAAAAAAAAAAAAAAAACCCCCCTTTTTTTTTTTGGTTGGGGAAAAGGTTTTTTTCCTTTTTTTTTTTTTTAAAAAATTTTTTTGGGGGGGGCCCCCCCACCCCCAAAAAAAAACCCCCCCCCCCCAAACCCCCCCTTTTTTTGGGGGGGCCCCCCTTTCCCCTTGGGGGGGGGGAAAAGCATCAAAAAACCCCCCTTTTAAAAAATTTTTAAAAAAAATTTTTAAAAATTTTCCCCCAAAAATTTTTTTTTTTAAAAAAAAATTTTTTTTTTAAAAAATTTTTTTTTTTAAAAAGGGTAAAAAAATTTTTTTTTTTTAAAAAAAAACCCCCCAAACCCTTTTTTAAAAGTTTTTTTTTTTTTCCCCCCCCCCCCTTTAAAAACCCCAAAAAACCCCTTTTCCCCCCGGGGCGGGGGGCCCCCCCTTTTTTTTAAAAAACCCCCTTTTTTTTCCCCCCCCCCCTTTTCCTTTTTTTTCCCCCTTCCCCCTCCCCCCCCTTTTTTCCCCCCCCCTTTGGGGGTTTTTCCCTCCCCCCCCCCCTTTTTCCCCCCCCCCCCGGGGCCCACCCCCCCCCCCCCGGGTTTTTTTTTTTTCCCCCCCCCCTTCCCCCCCAGCCCCCCCAAACCCCCCCCCCCAAAAAAATTTTTTCCCCCCCCAAAAACCCCAAACCCCCCTTTTGGGGAAAAAATTTGGGGCCCCCCGGGGGGGCCCCCCCCCGGTTTTGGGAAAAAAAAAAAAAAATTTTTTTCCCCTTTTTTTTTTCCCCCCAAACCCCAAGGGCCCCCCCCGGGCCTCCGGGGTTTCCCCCTTTTAAAACCCCCCCCCCGGGGGACCCCGGGTTTTTTTTGGGGGTTTTAAACCCCTTTCCCCCCCCCCCCTTTTTGGGGGAAAAAAAAAGGGAAAAACCCCTTTTCCCCCCTTTTTTTTAAGGGGGCCCCCCCGGGGGGAAAAAAAATTTTTTTTTTCCCCCCCGGGGGGTTTTCCCCCCCCCCCCCTTTTTTTTCCCCCCTTTTCCCCCTTTTCCCAACCCCCCCTTCTCCCCCCCCCCCCTTTTTTTTTTTTTAAAATTTTTAAAGGGTTTTTTTTTTTCCCCCCCCCTTTCTCGGGGGGGTTTTTTCCCTTCCCCCGGGGTTTTTTTCCCCCTTTTTTTTTAAACCCCCCCCCCCAATTTTTCCCCCCAACCCCCGGCCCACCTTTTTTTCCCCCTTTTACCCCCCCCTTTTTTTTTCCCCCCCCCCCTTTTTTGGCCCCCCCTTTTTTCCCTAAATTTTTTTTTCCCCCCTTTTTTCCCCCGAATCCCCCCTTTTTTTTTGGGGTTTTCCCCCTTTTTTCCCCCCCCCCGTTTTTGGGGCCCCCAAAACCCCCCAAGTTCCCCTCCCCGGGGGGGTTTTTTTTTTTTCCCCCCCCAAAAAACCCCCCCCCCCCCCTTTTTTTTTAAAATTTGCCCCCCAAAATTTCCCCCCCCCCCCCCTTTTTTTTTTTCCCCCCCCCCCCTTTTTTTAACCCCTTTTTTTAAAAGGGTTTTTTTCCCCCTTTTTTTTTCCCCCCCTTTTTTCCCCTTCACCTTTTTTTTTTTGGGGCCCCGGAAACCCCCCCCTTTTTTGGGAAACCCCCACCCCCCCGGGGGGGAAATTTTTTTTTCCCCCCCAAATCCCCCAAGGGGCCCCTTACCCCCCCCCCCCCAACCCAAAAATTTTTTTTTCCGGAACCCCCATTTTTTTTTTAAATTTTTTCCTTTTTTTTTTTTAAAAAATTTTTTTTTAAAAAAAAAATTTTTTTTTTTTTAAAAAAAAACCCCCCCCCCCCCCCCCGGAATTTTTTAAAAACCCCCCCCGGGGGGGGTTTTTACCAAACCCCCCCTTTTCCCCTTCCCCCCCCCCCCCCAAACCCCCCCTTTTTTTTAAAAAAAGGGGGGGGGGGCCCCCCCCTTTTTCCTTTTTCCCCCCCCCCCCGGGGGGCCCCCCCCCCCCAAGGGGCCCCCAAACCGGCCCCCCTTCCCCCCCCCCCCCGGGGGGTTTTAACCCCCCCCAAAACCAAAATTTTTAAAAAGGGAAACCCCCCCCCCCTTTTTTGGGCCCCCAACCCCCCTTTTCCCCCCCTTTGTTTCCCCCCCCCCCCAAAAATTTTTTTTTTTTTTAAAAAATTTTTTTTCCCCCCTTACCCCCCCCCCCCCCTTTTTAAAAACCCCAATTTTTTTTTTTCCCCCCCCCCTTTTTTTAACGGGGGGTTTTTTTTTTTTTGGGGGGGCCCCCCTTTTTTTTTTTTCCCCCCCCCCTTTTTTTTTTTTCCCCCTTTGGGGGGGAAAAAATTTCCCTTTTTTTTTTTGGGGGCCCAAATTTTTTTTCCCCCTTTTTTTTTTTCCCCCCCCCCCCCCCCCCCTTTTTTTTCCCCCCCTTTTTTTTTTTTTTTGGGGCCCCCCCTTGGGGGGCCCCCCCCTTTTTTCCCCCAAAACCCAAATTTTGAAAAAAAAAAGGGGGCCCCCCCTTTAAAATTTTTTTCCCCCTTTTCCCTTTTTTTTCCCCCCAAATTTTTTTTTTTTCCCCCGGTTAATTTTTTTTTCCCCCCCCCCAAATTTTTTAAAAACCCAAATTTTTCCTTTAATTTTTTTTTTTTTTTTTTAAAATTTTTTTTTTTCCCCCCCCTTTTTCCCCCCCCCCCCTTTTTAAAAAAAAATTTTTTTTTAGTTTAAAAAATTTTGGGGGGGTTTTTTTTTAAAAAAAGGGGGGGGGGGTTTTCCCCCCCTTTTTTTTTTCCCCCCCTTTTTTCCCCAAAAAACCCCCCCCCAAAAACCCTTTTTTTTTTTTTTTAACCCCCCCCAAAAACCCCCCCCAATTTTCCCCCCCCCCCTTTTTTTCTTTTTTTTTTTAAATTTGGGGCCCCCCCCCCCAAAAAACCCCCCCTTTAATTTTCCCCCCCTTTTTTTTAAAAAAAAAAATTTTTTTTGGGTTTTAAAAACCCCCCTTTTTTTTTTGGGTCCCCCTCCCCCTACCCCCCCCTTTTCCTTTCCCCTTTTTCCCCCCCTTTTTTTTTTTTTCCCCCCCCCTTTTTTCCCCTACCTTTTCCTTGGGGGCCCCCCCCTTTTTCCCCCCCCCTTAAAAAAACCCCCCCCCTTTTTAAAAATTCCCCTTTTTTCCCCCCCCTTTTTAAAACCCCCCCTTTTCCCCAAGGGAAATTTTTCCCCCCCCCCTTTTTTTTTCCCCCTTTTTTTTTTTTTAAAAAAAAAAATTTTTTAAAAAAACCCCCCCCCCCCCCCCCTTTTTTTTAAAAAATTGGCCCCCAAAAACCCCCTTTTTCCCAAATTTCCCCCCCCCCCCAAAAGGAAAAAAAAAAAACCCCCAAAAAAAAAAAAATTTTTTTTCCCCCCCCCTTTCCCCAAAACCCCCCTTTTTTTCTTTTTCTTTTTTTTTTTTTCCCCCCCCCCCCTTTTTTTTCCCCAAAAAAACCCCCTTAACGGGGGTTTTTAAAAAATTGGTTTTCCAAAGGAAAAATTTTTTCCCCCTTTTTTAAAAAACCCCCCCCGGTTTTTTTTTCCCCCCGGGGGGGGGCCCCCCCCCCCCCAAAAAAAAAAATTTTTTTTTTTTTTTTCCTTTTAAAATTCCCGGGGGGGGGGGGGGGCCCCCCTTTTTAAAAGGGGTTTCCACATTTTAATTTCCCCAATTTTTTTTCCCCCCGGGGAAAACCCCCGGGGGGCCCCCCCTTTTTTTCCCCCTTTTTTTAAATTTTTCCCCCAATTTTAAAAGGGGCCCCCCCTTTTTTAATCCCCCCCCCCCCAATTTTTAAAAAATTTTTTTTTAAAATTTTTCCCCCCTTCCCCATTTTTCCCCCCCTTTTTCCCCCCCCCCCGGGGGAAAAATTTTTTCCCCCCCCAAAACCCCCCGGTTTTCCCGGGGCCATTTTTTTTTTCCCCCCCCTTTTTTTGGGGGGGGCCCCGGGGGAAAAAAAAAATTTTTTTTTTTAGGTTTTTTTAAAAAAACCCCCCCCAAAACGGTTAAAAAAAAGGGGGGGGGGCCCCCCCCCCTTTTTTTTTTCCCCCCCCCTTAACCCTTTCCCCCCTTCTTCCCCCCCCCCCCCCCTTTTTTTGGGTTACCCCCCCCAAATTTTTTTTTCCCCCCCCCTCTTTTTTTTTTTAAAAAAAGGGGCCTGGCCAAGGGGGGGCCCCCCCCCCTTTTTTTCCCCCCCCAAACCCCCCCCAAGGTTTTTTCCCCAAACCCCCCCCCTTTTTTTTTTTTCCTTTTTCCCTCCCCTTTTCCCATTTTTTCCCCCCCAAAGGGCCAACCCCCCCTTTAAAATTGGAACCCCCCCAAAATTTTTTCCCCTTTTCCCCCCTTTCCCCCCGGCCCCCCCCCTTTTTAAAAACCCCCCCCTTTTTTTTCCCCCAAAATTTTTAAATTTTTTTCCCCCCCCCCCAAATTTTAAAAAATTTCCCTTTCCCCCCCCTCCCGCCCCCCAATTTTTTTCCCCCCCCAATTTTTTTTTTTTCCCCCCCCTTTCCCCCCCCGGGGTTTTTAAAAAAATTTTTTTTCCCCAAAACCCCCCCCCCAAAAAAAAAGGGGAACCCCCCCCCCTTTTAAAAAAAAAGGGCCCAAAAGGGGAAAAGGGAAAAAAAAAAAAAAAAAAATTTTTTTTTTTTCCCCCCCCCCCTTTTTTTTTTTTTTTTTCCCCCCCCCCCCTTTTTTCCCCCCCCCCCCCCCTTTTTAACCCCCCCAGGGGAACCCCCCTTTTTTTGGGGGGCCCCCCCTTTCCCAAACCCCCCCCCTTTTCCCCCCCCCCCCTTTTTTTTTGGGGGGCCCCCCCTTTTTCCCCCGCCCCCCCCAAAAAAACCCCCCTTTTAAATTTTAAAAATTTTAAAAAATTTTTTTTCCCCCTTTTCCCCCTTTTTCCCCCTTTTTCCCCCCCCCTTTTTTCCCCCCCATTTTTTCCCCAAAAACCCCAAAAAATTTTAAAACCCCCCAAAGGGGAAAAAAACCCCCCCCCCTTTTTCCCCCCCCCGGGGGGTTTTAAAAAAACCCCCCCTGGGGAAACCCCCAAAAAAAAGGGGAAAAAAAACCCCCCCCCCGGGGGAAAAATTAAAGGGGCCCCCAAAAAAAGGCCCGGGGAAAAAAAAGGGGTTTTTTGGGGGGGTTTTTCCCCAAAAAAAGGGGGGAAAAGGGGGGGTTTTTTTTTTTTTTGGGGGGGGGGGAAAAAAAAGGGGGAAAAAAATTAAAAATTTTACCCCCCGGGGTTTTTTTTTTTCCCTTTAAAAAAAAAAAAAAGGGGGAAAAAAGGGGGGAAAAAAAGGGGGTTTTTTAAAAAAAAGGGAAAACCTTTTCCCTTTTTTGGGGCCCCCCCCCGGGGGCAGTTCCCCTTTTTTAAAAGGGAAAGGGGAAAAAAAAAAAATTTTTTTAAAAAATTTTTTTAAAAAAACCCCCCTTTTTTTCCCCAAAAAAAACCCCAAAGGGAAAAATTTTTTCCCCCCCAAAAATTCCCCACAGGAACCCCCCCCGGGGTTTTCCCTTCCAAAAAACCCCCAACCAAAATTGGGTCCGGGGCCCCCCGGGGGGGAAAAAAAAAAACCCCAAAAAAAAAAGGGGGGGGGGGGGTTTTGGGGGGGGCCCCCCCGGGGCCCGGGAACAAAAAAAATTTTTTTTGGGGGGGGCCGCCGGGGCCCCGGGCCCCTTTTTGGGGGAAATTTGGGCCCCCTTCCCCAAAATTTTTGGGGGGGGGAAAACCCGGCCCCCCCCCCCCAAAAAAAACCCCCCCCCAAAAAGGGGGGAAAAGGGGCCCCCCAAAAAACCCCTTTGGGAAAAGGGGCCCCCCCAAACTTTTAAAAAAAAAATTTTAAAAAAATTTTCCCGGGTCCCTCCCTTTTTTTTTCCCCCCCAAAAAAATTTTTTTTTAAAAAAACCCCCCCCCCTCCAGGGGGGGCCCCAAAGGGGGGGGGGAAAAAAAAAAAAAAAAAACCCGGGGGGGCCCTAAAGGGGAAAAATTTTTTCCCCAAATTTTTTTTTTTTTTAAAAAAATTTTTTAAAAAAATTTTTAAAAAAATTTTTTGGGGTTTTTTTTAAAAAAAACAAAAATTTAAAAAAAAAAAAAAAAAAACCCCCCCTTTTTAAAAAAGGGCGGGGGAAAGAAAAAAGGGTTTTTCCCCAAAGGGTTTGGGGGGGGGAAAAACCCAAAAAAAAAAAAAAGGGGGGCCCTTTTTAAAAAAGGGGGTTCCCCTTTTTTTAAAAAACCCCGGGGGGCCCCTTTTGGAGCCTTTTTTTTTTCCCCCCCTTGGTTTTTTTGGGGGGGAAAAAAGGGGGGGGGGAAACCCCCCCCTTTTTTTTTTTAAAAAAAGGGCCTTTTTTTGGGTTATCCCGGGGTTTTAAATTTTTTTCCCCCAAAACCCTTTCCCCGGGGGTTTTTTTTTTTGGGGGGGAAAAAGGGGAAATTGGGGGAAAAAACCCCCTTTTTTTAAAAAATTTTTTGGGGTTTTTTTTTCCCCCGAAACCCCCCCAAAAAGGGTTGGGTTTTTTGGTTGGTTGGGGGCCCCCCCTTTGGGGGGGCCCCCCTTTTTTTTTTTGGGTTTTTTTGGGGGTTTTTGGGGGTTTTTTTTCCCGGGGGGGGAAAAGGGGAAAAAGGGGTTTTTTTAAATTTTTTTTGGGGGTTTAGGGAAAAATTTCCGGGGGTTTTTTTTCCTTTGGCCCCCCCCAAAAAAAAATTTTCTTTTTTTTTTTAAAATTTTTTCCCCCCTTTTTTTTCCCCCCGGAAAACCCCCTTTTTTTGGGGGGAAAAATTTGATTTTTTTTTTTTGGGTTTTTTCCCTTTTTTTTTTTAAAAGGGGGGGGGGGGGGAAAGGGGGTTTTTTTTTGGTTTTTTTTTTCCTTTTTGGCCCAAATTCCCCCAATTTTTTCCCCCTTTCGGGTTTTTTTCCCCCCCGGGGGGTTTTGGGGGGGAAAAAGGGGGTTTTAAAAAAAATTTTTTCCCCCCCTCTAAATTTTTTTCCCCCCTTTTTTTTCCCCCCCAAATTTTTTAAAGGGGTTTCCGGGGGTTTTTTTTTTCCCCCCCCGGGGGGGGGCCGGTTTTTTTGGGGCCCGGGGGGCCCCCTTCTTAAGGAACCCTTTTGGGGGAAAAAAAAAAAAAACCCCCCCTTTTCTTTTAAACCGGAAAATTAAAAATTTTTAAAAAAAAAAAGGGGGGTTTTTTTTTTTTTTTTTAAAAAAAAGGGGGGAAAAAAAAAGGGCCCGGGGGGGGGGTTTTTTTTTTTTTCCCCCCCGGGGTGGGGGGGGGGAAAAACAAAAACCAAAAAAAAGGGGGTTTTTTTAAAAAAAAACCCCCCTTTTTTTTAAACCTTTTTGGGGGGGGGTTTTGGTTCTTTTTTTTTTTTCCCCCCAAAATTTTTTTTGGGGGGGGGGGGGGGGGGGTTTTTTTTCCCTTTTTTTTTTTTTTCCCCCTTTCCCCCCCCCCAAAAAATTTTCCTTTTTTTTTTTAAAAAAAAAGGGCCCCCCCCCAAACCCCCAAAAAAAAAAACCCTTTTTTTGGGTTTTGAGGAAAAAAAAGGGAAAAAAAAAAAAAAAAAAAAAAAATTTTTTTTTCCCCTTTTTTTTTTCCCCCCCCCCAAAAAAAATTTAATTTTTTTAAAAAAAAAAAAGGGGGGAAAAAAAAGGGAAAACCCCCCCAAAACCCCCCGGGCCCCGGGGTTTTTAAAGGGGGGGGCCCAAAAAAGGGGGGGGGGGGAAAACCCGGAAAGGGGTTTTGGAAAACCCCCCAAAAATTTAAAAAAAAACCAAAAAGGGAAAGGGGGGGTTTTGGGGGGAAAAAAAAAATTTTTTGTGGGGAAAAGCCCCGGGGGGCCCCGGTTTTGGGGGGGAAAAAAAAAAAAAAGGGGAAAAAAAAGGGGGGAAAAAGGGGTAAAAAAAATTTTGCCCCCAAAAAAAGGGGGGGGGCCCCCCCAAAAAAAAAAAAGGGGCCCCCCCCCAAAAAGGGGAAAACCAAAAAAAAAAAGGGGGTTTAAAAAGGCCAGCCCAAAAGGGAAAGGGGCCCCCCCCCCTTCCTAAAAACCCCCCCCCCCGGGGAAAAAAAAGGGGTTTTTTTTTTCCCCCCAAAAAGACCCCCCCCGGGGGGGGGCCGGGAAAAAACCCCCCCCCCCCCAAAAACCAAATTTTTTTTTTCCCCCAAAAAAACCCCCTTCCCCCAAAGGGGCCCCCCCCCGGGAGGGTTAAAAAACCCCCCCCGGGGGGGAAAACCCCCCCGGGGCCCCCCCCCCAAAAACCCAAATTTTAAACCGGGCCCCGGTTTCCCCCGGGGAAAAAGGACCCCCGGGGGAAAACCGGGGGTTTTTGGGGGCCCCCCCAAAATTCCAAACCCCCCCCCCCGGGGGGTTTTTTAAAAAGGGGGGGGGGAAAAAACCCCCCTTTTCCGGGGCCCCCCCCCTTTTTTGGGGTTTTTTCCCCTTAAAAAACCCCCGGGGGGGCCGGCCCCCCCCCCCCAAAACCTTTCCTAAAACCCCCCCTTCCCAAAACCCCCCCCCGGTTCCCCCTTTTTTTTTTCCCCCCCAAACCAAAAAAAAAGGGGGGTTAAGGCCCCCAAAGGGCCCCCCCCCCCCTTTTTGGGGTTTTTTGGGGGTTTTTTCCCCTGTAAACCCCTTTTTTTTTCCCCCCCCCCAAAACCCCCCCCCCTTGAACCCCGGCCCCGGGGGAAAAAAATTTTTTTGGGTTTTTTTTCCAAAAAAAATTTTAAAAAAAAACCCCCCCCTTAAAAAAATTAAAAATTTAAAATTCCCCCCCCCCAAAAAAAAGGGGGGAAAAATTTTTTTCCCCCCCCCTGTTTTTCCCCCTTAAAAAAAAAGGGGCCCCAAAACCCTTTGGGTTTAAAAAAAAAGGCCCACAAAAACCCTTAAAAATTTAAGGGGGCCCCTTTTTTTGGGGCCCCGTTCCCCCCCCTTTTTTCCTTTCCCCCCCCTTTTTTCCCCCGGGCTTTTTTCCCCCCCCAAATTTTAATTTTTTTCCCCAAAAAATTTTTTAAATTTGGGTTTCGGGGGAAAAATTTTTCCCCCCCCCCAATGGGGCCCCGGGCCCCCCCCCCCGGGGGGGGTTTTTCCCCCCCCTTTTTTTTTTGGGGGTTTTGGGGGTTTTTTTCTTTCTTTTTTAAAAAAAGGGGGTTTTTTCCTTTTTTTTTTTTTTCCCCCCCCCTTTTTTTCCCCCCGGGGGTTTTTTTTCCCTTTTTTTTTTAAATTTTGGGGGGTTTTTTTCTTTTTTTTAAAGGGGGGGGAAAAAAAAATTTTTTTCCCCCTTTTTGGGGGGGGTTTTTTTTTTTCCCCATTTTATTTTTTTTTTTTTTTTTTGGGTTTTTTTTTGGGGTTTTTTTTTTCCCTTTTTTAAAAAAGGGGGTTTTTTTTTTTTTTGGGCTTTTTAAAGTTTTTTTTAAAAATTTTTTTGGGGAAAAAAATTTGGTTTTTTTTAAAAAAAATTTTTTTTTTTTTTTCCCCTTTTTTTTTTAAAAACCCCCGGTTTTTGGGGGGGGGGGGAAAAATTTTTTTTTTGGGGGTTTTTTTCCCCCCGGGAAAAAACCCCTTTCCCCCAAATAAAGGGGGTTTTTTTCCGACCGGTTTTTAAAGAAGGGGAACCCCTTTTTTTGGGGGAAAAACCCCTTTTCCGGGGCCCCTTTTTTAATTTTTTTCCCGGGGGGAAAAAAAAAATTTTTAAAAATTTTTTTTTGGAAAAAATTTTTTTGGGGCCCCTTTGGTTTTTTTTAAAAAAAGGGTTTTCCCCCCCCCCTTTTTTTTTCCCCCCCGGTTTTTTTCCCAAAATTTTTCCCCTTTTGGGGGGTTTTTTAAATTCTTTTGGCCCAAAATTTTTTTAAAAGGGGGTTAAAAAGGGGTTTTTTTTTTTTTGGGGGGGGGGTTTTTTTCCCCCCCCCCGGGTTTTTTTTTTTTTTTTTTAAATTTTTTTTTTTTTTTGGTTTTTTTTTTTTCCCCCCCCCCCCTTTTTTTTTTTTTTTTTCCCCCCCGGGGGTCTTTTGGGGGGGGGGTTTTTTTTTCCCCCCCAAAATTTTTTTTTTTTTTTTGGGTTTTTTTTTGGGGTTTTTTTTTTAAAACCCCGGGTTTTTGGGGGGGGGAAATTTAATTTTTTTTTTTTCCTTTTTTGGCCCCCCCGGCCCCCCCTTTTTTTAGGGGTTTTTTAAAAGGGTTTTAAACCCCCCGGGCCCCCCTTTTTTTTTGGGAAACGGGGGGGGGCCCTTTGGGGGGAAAAATTTTTCCCCTTTTTGGGGGGTTTTTAAAAAAGGGGGCCCCCCTTTTTTGGTTTTTTTTTTTTTAAAATTTTGGGGGGCCCCCGGGTTTTTTTTTTTCCCTTTTGGGTAAAAAGGAAAACCCCCCTTTTTTTCCAGGCCCCCCTTTAAGTTTTTTTTTTGGGGGGTTTTTCCCCCCCGGGGGGGGAAAAAAAGGGTGGGCCCTTTTTTTTTTTGGGGAAAAAAAAACCTTTTTTTTTTTTTTAATTTTCCCTTCCCCCCCCCCCTTTTCCCTTTTTTGGGGGGGAAATTTAAGGGTTTTTTAACCCCCCAAAAAATTTTTGCCAAAGGGAAAAAACCTTTTTTTTTTTGGGGGGGTTTTTTTTCCCCCCCCCAAAAGGGGTTGGGCTTTTTAAACCAAAAATTTTAAATTTTTTTTTGGGGGGGGGCCAAAGGGGCCCCAAAAAGGGGACCCAAAGGGGGGGGCCCGGGGGCCCGGGGGGGGGGGTTTTTCCCGGGGGGGTTTTTGGGGGGGGCCCCCCCATTTCCCCCCCTTTGGGTTTTTTTTTTTTAAAAAAAAAAATTTTTTCCCCAAAAACCCCCCCTTTTTCCGGTGGTTTTCCCCCGGGGGGAAAAAAAAAATTTTTTTTCCCCCCCCTTTTTTTTTCCCCCCCCCGGGCCCCTTTCCGGTTTTTAAACCCAAAAAAGGGTTTTCCGAAACCCCCCCGGGTTTTTTTCCCCCCCTTTTTTTTTCCCCCCCCCCCCTTTTCCCTTTGGGGGGGGGAAAAGGGGGCCCCCCCCGGGGAAAAAGGGGGGGAAAAAAATTTTTTTTTTCCCCCAAATTTTTCCCCCAAAATTTTTTTTGGGGAAAGGGGGGGGGGTTTTTTAAAATTTTTCCCCCCGGGGGGCCCCGGGGCCAAAAATTTTTGGGGGGGTTTTTTTTTGGGGGGGGTTAAAAACCCCCCGGGGGGCCTTAAAACCCCCCAAAAATTTTTCCCCTTTTTTTTTTGGGGCCCCACCCCTTTTTTAAAACCCCCCTTTCCCAAAAAAAAAAATTTTTTTTCCCCCCTTTTTTTTCCCCCTCCAAAAACCCCCCCCCCCTTTTTCTCTTTTTCCCCCCCCCTTTTCCCCCCCCTTTTTTTTTTCCCCCCCTTTTTTTGGGCCCCCCCCCCTCCCCCTCCCCCTTTGGGCTAAAACCCTTTAAACTTTTTCCCAAACCGGGGTTTTTTTCCCCCCCCCCCCCAAAAAAAAACCCCCCCCCCCCCTTTTTTTTTTTTCCCCCCCCCCCCCTTTTTTAACCCCCCTCCCCCTTCCCCCCTTTCCCCCGGGGGTTTCCCCCCCCCCCCAAGGGGGGCCCCCCCCCCGGGGGGTTTTAAAATTAAAAAAATTTTTTAAAAAAATTTTTTAAAAAAATTTTTTTCCCCCCAAAACCCCCCCCCGGGCCTTTGGGGGTTTTTTTTTTACCCCTTTAAAAAAATTTTTTGGGGCCGGGGTCCCCCGGCCCGGGGCCCCCCAAAAAAAAAGGGGGTTCCCCCCGGGGGGGGGGGGCCCCCCCCTTTCCCCCCCAAAAAAATTTTTAAAAAAAAAAAAAAACCCCCCCTTGGGTTTTTTTTTAAAAAAAACCCCCCCCCCCTTTTTTTAAAATTTCCCCCGGGGGAAATTTTTTTTGTTTTTTAAAAGGGGGGTTTTTTTTTTTTGGATTTTTAAAACCCCCCCCCCCTTTTTAAAACCTTTTGGACCCTGGGGGGGGCCCCCCCAAAAAAAAAAAAAAAAAAAGGGGGGGGGGGGGGGGTTCCCGGGGTTTTGGGGGGCCCAAAGGGGCCCCCCTTTTTTTTCCCCCTTTAAACCCCCCCCGGGGGGGGGGGGGGGGGGGCCCCCCCCCCCCCCCCCCCCCCCGGGGGGGGCCCCCCCCCCCCTTTTTTGGCCCCCCCCCCCCGGGGGGGTTTTGGGTTTTTTTTGGGTTTTTTTCCGGAAAAAAAAACCCCCGGGGGAAAAAATTTCCTTTAAATTTTCCCAAAAAAATTTTTTTTTTTTTTTTTTTCCCCCCCCTTTTTTTTTTGGGGTTTTTAACCCCCCTTTGGCCTCCCAGGGGGGGTTTTTTTCCCCCCCCAAACCTTTTTTTTTTTTAAAAAAAATTTTTTAAAAAAAAAAAGGGGGCCCCCCCAATTTTTTTGGGGGGGGGTTTTTTTTTCCCCTTTAAAAAAAAGGGGTTTGGTTTTTTTTTTGGGGGGGGGGCCCCCCGGGAAAGGGGAAAATTTTTAAAAAAGGGGGCCCCCCTTTTTTGGGGGCCGGGGAAAAAAAATTTTTTAAAATTAAACCCCCTTTTTTTTAAAAGGTTTTTCCCCCGCCTTTAAAAAGGAAACCCTTTTTTTGGGTTAAAATTTTTTTTAAATTTTTTAAAAGGGGGGGGGGTTTGGAGGGGGGAAAAAAAAGGGGGAAACCCCCGGGGGGGGGTTTTTTTTTTTTTTGGGGGGGACCCCCCCAAAAACCCCCCCCCGGGGGCCCCCCCCCCCCCGGGGGGGTTTTTTTTTGGGGGGAAAATTTTTTGGTTTTTTTCCCGGGGGGGAAAGGAGGGCAATTTTTTTTCCCCCCGGGGGGGGGCCCCCAAAAAATTTCCCCTTTAAAAAAAATTTTTTTCCTTTTTTTTTTGGGGTTAAAAGCCCTTTGGTTTTTTTGGGAACAAAAAGGGTTTGGGGGGGGGGGGTTTTTTTTGGGGGGGGGGTTTTTTTTGGGTTTTTGGGTTTTTTTTAAGGGGGGGGTTTTTTAAACCCCCGGGTTTTTTTTTCCCTTTTTTTTTTTTTAAAAATTTTCCCGGGGGTTTCCCCCCCGGGGCCCTTTTTTTTTTGGGGAATTTGGGGAAATTAAAAAAAAAATTTTTTATTTTTTTTGGGGGGGCCCCAGGGGGTTTCCCCCCCTTTTTGGGGGGGGGGTTTTTTTTCCCCTTTTTTTTCCCCCACCCTTTAAAAAACCCCCCCGGGGGAAAAAAAAAAAACCCCCCAAAATTTAAAAATTTTTCCCCAAACCCGGGGGGAAAAAATTTTGGGGTTTCCACCTGTTTTTTTAAAATTTTTTTTCCTTTTTCCCTTTTTTTTTTAAAAAAAAATTTTTCCCCAAAAAAAAATTTTTTAAAAAAACCCAAATTCCTTTTTTTAAAGGGGTTCCCCCCCCCGGGGGGGCCCCCCGGGGGTTTGGGGGGCCCCCCCCGGGGGGAAACCCCCCAATTTTTTTGGGGGTTTCCCCCCGGGGAAAAAGGGGGGGAAAAAAGGGGTTTTTGGGCCCCGGGGTTTGGGGTTTTTTGGGAAACCCCCTTTTTTTTTAAACCCTTTTTTTGTTTTGGGGGGGGGGGGGGGAAAAGGGTTTTAAAATTCCAAACGGGGCCCGGGGTTTCCCCGGGGGGGGGGGGGGGGGGGGGGGTTTTGGGGGTTTTTTGGGGGGGGGGGGGGGTTTTAAAATTTTTGGGGGGGGGGGGGTTTTAAACCCCCAAACCCCTTTTTAAAAAACCCCCCCCGGGCCCCCGGGGGGCCCCCAAAAGGGGGGGGGCCCCCCTTTTTGGGGGGGGCCCCTGGGGGGGAAAAAAAAGGGGGGGGTTTTAAAAGGGGCCCCGGCCCCCCGGAAATTTTTGGGGCCCCCCCCTTTTGGGGGAAAAAAAAGGGGGCCCCCCAAAAATTTTCAAAAACCCCCGGGTTTTCCCCCGGGGGGGTTTGGGGAAGGGGGGGGGGGGGTTTTTTTGGGGGGCAAAAAAGGGGGGGGGGGCCCCCCCCCCAAAAAAATTTTTGGCCTTTTTTTTCCGGGAACCCTTTTTTTGGGGGGGCCCTTTTTAAAAAAATTTTTTAACCCTTTTTTTCCCCTTTTTTTTGGGGGGGGGGGAAAAGGGGGAAAAAACCCTTTTTTTTTCCCCAAAATTTTTTTTTTGGGGTTTGGGGCCCCTTTTTTTTTAAAAACCCTTTCCCCCCCCGGGGGGGGGGCCCGGGAAAAAAATTTTTAAAAGGGGTTTTTTCGGGGGCCCTTTTTTTTTTTAAAAACCCCCCCGGCCGGGGGAAAACCCGGGAAAATTTCCCCCCCCCCCCTTTTTTCCCCTTGTTTCCCCCAACCCCTTTTTTGGGGGGTTGGGGTTTTTTTTGGGCCTTCCCCCCCCCAAACCCCAAAATTTAAAATTGGGGGCCCCGGGGTTTTTCCCCCCAAAAAAAAAGGGGGTTTTTTTTGGAACCTTTTTTCCCCCCCCCCGGGGGGGGGGGGTTTTGGGTTTTTTTTAAAATTTTTTTTAAAAAAAAAAAACCCCCCCGGGGGGGGGTTTGGGGGGAAAAAAAATTTTTTTTTTGGGGGGAAACCCTTTTTAAAAAAAAAAAAAATTTGAAAAAGGGGGGGCCCCCCAGGGTTTTTTTGGGGGGCCCCCCCCCAAAAAACGGGGGGGGGGGCCCCCCCTTTTTTTCCCTTTTTTAAAAAAAAATTTTTGGGGGGGGGGGCCCCCCCCCCCCCGGGGGGTTTTTTTTGGGGGGGGGGGAAATCCCCAAAAGGGGGGGGGGGGGAAAAAGGGGGCCCCCCAAAATTGGGGGGGCCCCCGGGGGGGGGGGGCCCCCCCCCGGGGGGCCCAAAATTTTTTTTAAACCCCCCGGGGGGGGGCCCCTTTTTTTTTAAAAAGGGTTTTTTTTTAAAAAAAAAAAAAAAACCCCCCCCCCGGGGGTTTTTTTTTTTTTTAAAAAAATTTTTTTTTAAAAAAAAAAACCCCTTCCAATGGGGGGTTTTTTTAAATTTTTTTTTTTTCCCCTTTTTCCCCCAAAAAATTTTTTTTTTTTCCCCCCCCAAAAAAAAAATTTTTTGGGGGAAAAAAGGGGGCCTTAAAAAAAACCCCAAAAAAAAAAAAATTTTTTTATTTTTTTTCCCCGGGGGGTTTTTTGGGGGGAAAAATTTTTTCCCCATTTTAAAAAAAAGGGGTTTTCCCCTTTTTGGGGGAAAAAAAGGGGGGAAATTTTTTTTCCCCCGGGTTTTTTTTTAAAAAAATTTCCTTTTTTAAAAAAACCCCCCTTTTTTTTTTCCCTTTTAAAAATTTTTTTTAAAATTTTTTTTTTTTTAAAAAAAAAAAAATTTTTTTTCATTAAAAAAAATTTTTCAAAAAAAAAAAATTTTCCCCCCCCCTTTTTTTTAAAAAAGGGGGAAAAAAAAAAAAGGGGGGGCCCCCGGGGGAAAAAAAAAAAAAATTTTTTAAGGGGGTTTTAAAAAAACCCGGGCCCCCCCCTTTTAAAAAGGAAAACCCCGGGCCCCCCCCGGGGGGGGGAAAAAACCTTGGGGGAAAATTTTTTTTTTTTTCCCCCCAAAATTTTAAAAAAAAAAACCCCAAAAAAAAAAACCCCCTTTTTTTTTCCCCCCCTTTTTTAAAAAAAATCTTTTAAAAAAAATTTTTTTTTAAACCCCCCGGGGGGGGTTTTTTTAAAAAAAGGGGTTTGGGGGGCTTTGGGTTTTTTTTTTTTTCCCAAATTTTTTAAATTTTTTTTGGGGGAAAAACCCTTTGCCCCCCCCCGGGGGGGGCCCCCCCGGGGGGGGGGCCCCCCCCCCGGGGGGGGTTTTTTTTTTTTGGTTTTTTTTTTTTAAAAAAAGGGGTTTTTTTCCCCTTGGTTTTTTTTTTTCCCCCCCCCCAAAAAAACCCCCCTTTTCCCTTTTTTGGGGAAAAAAAAAGGGGGGGCCCCAAATTTTCCCCCCCCAAATTTTTTTGGGGGGTTTCCCCCCCAAAAAAAATTTTTCCCCCCCAAAACCCTTTTTCCCCCCCCGGGGCCAAAAAGGAAATTTTTTTGGGGGGGTTTTTTTTCCCCCCCCCTTCCCCCACCTTTTGGGTTTGGGGTTTTTGGGGGGAAACCCCCTTTTTTTTGGGGGGAAAAAAATTTTTTTTTTGGGTTTTTTAAAAAAAAGGGGGTTTTTTTTTTTTTCCCCCCCCCTTTTCTGGCCCCCCCCAAAACCCCCTTTTAAAAAAACCCCCCGGGAAAAAAAACCCCCCCCCCCCTTTTTTTCCCGGGGGGGAAAAAAATTTTCCCAAAGGGGGGTTTTTTGGGGGTTTTAAATTGTGTTTGGGATAAACCCCCCCGGGGGGGGGGAAAAAGGGCCCCCCCCCTTTTTAAAAATTTTTTTAATTGGGGTTTTAAAACCCCCCCCCCAAAATTTTTCCCTGGGGGGGTTGGGGGAGTTTTGGGGGCAAAAGGGGCCCGGAAGGGGGGCCCCCCCCCCGGGGGGGGGGGCCCCCGTTTTTTTGGGGGGCCCCCAAAAAAATTTTTTGGGGGTGGGGGGGGGGGGGAGGGCCCAAACCCCTTTTAAGGGGGGGGTTTTTTGGGGGGGGGCCCCCCCCAAGGGGGGGTTAAAAAAAAAAAGGGGGTTTTTTTTTTTTGGGGTTTTTTTTTTTCCCCCAAAATTTTAAAGGGCCTTCCCCCCCCCGGGGGGTTTTTTTTTAAAAAAAGGGGGGAAAAAAAAATTTTTTGGGGTTTTTTTCCCCTTTTTTAAAAAAATTTTTTTATCCATTCCCGGCCCCACAAATTTTTTTTTTTTTTTTTTCCCTTTTTTTTAAAAACCCCTTTTTTTTAAAAATTTTTTTTCCCCCCCCAAAAAAAATTTTTTCCCCCCCACAAGCTAATTTTTTTTTTAAAAAATGCTAGCTTATTTTCCCCCCCCCGGGGTTTTTTTTTTTTTTGCGGGAAAATTAAGGGGGCCTTTTTGGGAAAAACCCCAGGGAAAAAAAATTTTTTTTTCCCCCAAAAATTAACCTTTTTTCCCCCGCCTTTTTTTTTAACCGGGGGGGGGAAAAAAAAAATTTTTCCCTTTTTTTTTCCCCCCCCCCCCCTTTTCCCCCCCCCCGGTTTCCCGGGAAAAGGGGAAAAAATTTTTTTCCCCCCCCCACCCCCTACCCCCCTTTTTTTTCCCCCCCTTTTTCCCCCTTTTTGGGGGCCCCCCCCCCTTCCCTTTTTGGAACCCCCCCCCCCCGGGGAAGGTCCTTTTTTTTTTCAAAGGGGGTTTCCCCCCCGGAATTTTTAAAAATTTTTTTAAAACCCTTTTTTAAAAGGGGGGCCAAATTATTCCCTTTTTTTTTTTTTTTTTTTTAAAAAAAAAATTTTTTTTTTTCCTTTTCCCCCCAAAAAAAAAAATTTAAAAAATTTCCCAAACCCCCCCTTTTTTTGGGGGGGAAAAAAAAAAAAAGGGGGAAAAAAAGGGGGCCCCCCCCCTTTGGAAAAAGGAATTTTTCCCCTTTTTTTCCCCCCCCGGCCCCCCCTTTTTTTTTCCCCCCACACCCCCCCAAAAACCCCCGGGGGGGGGGAAAAAAAACCCCCCTTCCCCCCCCCCTTTTTTTTGGGGGAAAAAAAGGGCCCCCCAAAAATGGGGGGGGGGCCCCCCCCGGGGTTTTTCCCCTTTTTTGGGGGGGGAAAAAAAAAAGGGGGGGTTTCCCCCCCAAAAAAGGGGTTAAACCAGGGGGGAAAAAAAAAAAATTTTTTTTTTTTTTTGGGGGGGCCCCCCAATTTTTTTTTTAAAACCTGGCCCCCCAAAAAAAGGGGGGTTTTTTAAAAATTAAAAGGTTTTTTTTTGGGTCTTAAAGGGGAAAAAAAACCCCCCTTTTTTAAACCCCCCCCCCTTTTTAAAACCTCTTTAAAGTAAAACCCCTTTTTTGGGGGGGCCCCCCTTTTTTTCCCCCCAAAAATTTTCCCCCAAAAAAATTTTTTTTTTAAGCCCCCCTTTTTTTTTTTAAAAAACCCCAAAAGGGGTTTTTTTTTAATTGAAAAAAAGGGGAAAAAAAAGGGAAATTTTTGGGGCCCCCCAAAAAAACCGGGTTTATTTTTTTAAAAAATTTTTTTGGGTTTCCCCTTAAAATTTTTTTTAAAAATTTCCCCAAAATTTTTTTTTTAAAGGTTTTTTTTTAAAAAAATTTCCTTTTTTGGGTTTTTCCCCAAAAATTTTTTTTAAAAAACCCCCCCCCTTTTTTTGGTTTCCCCCCAAAAAAAAATTTTTTTTTTTTGGCCCCCTTTTTTCCCCTTTTTAAAATTTAAAAAAAATTTTTTTAAAAACCCCCAAAAATTTTGGGGGGTTTTTGGAAAAAGGGGGGAAAAATTTTTTCCCCAAAAATTGGGTTTTTTTAAAAACCCCCCCCCCAAAAAAACTATTTTGGAAAAAACCCCTTAAAAAAAAATTTTTTTTTTTTAAAAAAAAGGGAAAATTTTGGGGTTTTCCCCGGGGGGGCCCTTTTTTTTAATTTGGGGAAAAATTTTTTTTTTCCCCCCCGGGGGGGCCTTTTTTGGGGTTTAAACCCTTAAATTTTCCCCCCCGGGGGGGTTGGGCCCCAAATTTTTTGGGGCCCCAAAAATTTTTTTTTTAAAAATTTTTTTTTCCCCTCCAAAAAAGGGCCCCTTTTAAAAAAAAAAGGTTTTTTTGGGGTTTTTCCCCCGGGGGGTTCCCCTTTTTGGCCCCCTTTTTTAAAATTTAAAAAAGGGCCCCCAAAAAAATTTCCCCCAAAAAGGCCCCCCCCGGCCCCTTTGGGGGGTTTTTTTGGGAATTAAACCCCCGGGGTTTTTTCCCTTTTTTTGGGTTTTCCTTTTTTAAAAAACCCCCCTTTTTTTAAAAGGGAAAAAAACCCCCGGGGTTTTTTGGGCCCCTTTTAAAAAAAACCCCCTTTTAAAAAAAATTTTGGGGAAAATTTTTTCCCCCCTTTCCCTTTTGGGGCCCCCCCGGAAATTTTTCCGGGGGAAATTTTCCTTTTTGGGGTTTTTAAAAACCCCCCTTTGGGGGTTTTTTTTGGGGTTTTTCCCTAAAAATTTTTGGGGGGGGCCCCCAAAAAAGGGGGAAAAAAGGGGGGTGGGGTTTTTTTTTTAAAAAAAATTTTTTAAAACCCCCCCCCTTTTTTTTTTTTTCCCCCCCGGGGGGGGGTTTTTTTAAAAAAGGGGTTTTTTTGCCCGGGGGTTGGCCCCTTTTGGGTTTTTTTTAAAAATTTTTTTTGGGCCCCCCCAAAATTTTTGGGGGGTTTGTTTAAAAAATTTTCCCAAAAAAGGGGGGCGGGGTTTTGGGGCCCCCAAAAGGGGGCCCTTTTTAAAAAAGGAGAAATTTGGGGAAAAAAAAAAGGGGGGGGGTTTTTTTCCCCCGGGGTTTTCTTTTTTCTTTAAGGGGGGAAAAAGGGGGGGGGGGGAAAAAAAGGGGGGGGGGGGGGGAAAATTTTTTTGGGGGGGGGTTTTTTTTAAGGGGTTTTTCCCCGGGGGCCCCCCTTTTTTTTTCCCCGGGGGGGAAAACCCCCCTTTAGGGGAAAAAAAGGGGGCCCCCCTTTTTTTGCCCAAAATTTAAAGGGCCCTTTGGGGCCCCCCTTAAAAAAACCCCCCCCCCCCCTTGGGGGAAAAAAAAGGGGGGGGGCCCCAAAAACCCAGGGGGAAAAGCCCCAAAAAAGGGGGTTTTAAGAAACCCTTTGGGGGGGGGGGCCCCCCCCTTTTTCCCCAAGGGGTTTAATAAACGGGGGCCCCCCCCGGGGGGGGGGGGGTTTTTCCCGGGGAAAAAAAAAAAGGGGGTTTTTTTTTCCCCCCCAAAAAAGGGGGGGGGGCCCCTTTTTTTTTTCCCCCTTAAAAAAAAAAAAACCCCCAAAAAAAAAAACCTTTCCGGGGTTTTTTTTCCCCCCAAATTTTGGGGGGGGTTTTAAAATTAAAATTTTTTTTTTTCCCCTTCCCCCGGGGCCCCCCCAAAAAAAAATTTAAAAGGTTTTTTTAAAAAACCCCCCCGGGGGGGCGGGCGCCCCTTTTTTTAAAAAAACCCCCCAAAAAGAAAAAAACCCTTTTTTAAAAAAAAAAAAAAACCTAAAAGGGCCCCCCCCCGGGTTTTCCGGGGGGGGGGCCCCCTTTTTAAAAATTAAGGGGGCCTTTTGGGGGGGGGAAAAACTTTGGGAAAAAGGGGTTTTTTTTTTCCCCCGGGGTTTTTTTTTAAATTTTTGGGAAAATTTTTTAAAAAACCCCGGGGGTTTTTTTGGGGAAACCCCGGGGTTTTGGGGGGCCCTTTTTAAAAAAGGGAAATTTTTTTAAAATTTTTTTTTTAAAACCCCCCCCTTTTTTTTTTTTTTTTCCCCCGGGGGGGCCTTTCCCGGGGGGCCCCCCTTTTAGAAAAAACCCTCAAATTTTTGGGGGTTAAAAATTTTAAAAATTTTTAAAATTTCTTTTTAAATTTTTTTGGGGCAACCCTTTTTTTTTTTTTTGGGGTTTTAAATTTTAAAAATTTGGGGTTTTTTAAAAATTTTTTTTGGGGTTTTTTTTTTTTAAAAAAAGGGGAAAAATTTTTTTCCCCTTTTTTGGGCCCAAAAATTTTTTAAAAAAATAAAAAATGGAAATTTTTTTTTTCAAATTTTTTCCAAAACCCAAATTTTAAAAAAAAAGGGGGGGGGAAATTTTTTTTTTTTGGGGGGGGAAAATCCCCAAAAAAACCAAAAGGACCCTTTAAAAAAAAAACCCCCCCCCGGGGCCAAAAACCCCCCCCAATTTTTTAAATTCCCCCTTTTTTTGGGTTGGGGCCCCCCCTTCCTTCTTTTAAAACCCTTTTTTTTCCCCCCTTTTTTCCCCCAAAAAACCCCCGGTTTTTTTGGGGGGGGTTTTTTTAAACCAATTTTTTGGGGGGGGGGAAATTTTTTCCCAAAAAAAAAACCCGGGAAAAAATTTTTTTAAAAAAATTTTTAAAAAGGGGGGAACCCCCTTTTTTTTTTGGGGGAAAAAGGGGGGGGCCGGGGGGGGGGGAAAAAGGGGCCCCCCAAAAAAGGGGCCCCCCTTTTTTTTTTCCCCCTTTTTAAAAAAAAAAAAAAAAAAAAAAAGGGAAAAAAAAAAAAAAAAAAGGGGGGAAAAACCCCCCGGAAAAAATTTTTGGGGGGCCAAAATTTCCCCCCCCCCAAAAATTTTTTTTGGGAAATTTTCCCCCCCGGGGAATTTTAAACCCCCAAAAAACCCCCCTTAAAAAATTTGGGGGGAAAAACCCCCCCCCTTTTTATTTTTCCCCCCCCAAAGGGCCCCCCTTTTTCCCCCAAACCCCCTTTTTTGGGGGTTTTTTGGGGGGGGGGAAAACCCTTCAACCTTCCCAAAAAATTTTTGGGCCCGGGGGGGGCCTTAACCGGGGGGGGGGAAGGGAAGACCTTCCCCAAAAAAGGGGGGGGAAAATTTTTTAAAAAAAAGGGGGAAATTTTAAACCCCAAAAAAATTTTTTTGTTTGGGGGGGGGGGGCCTTTTTCCTTCCCCCCCAAAAAAAAAAAAAAAAAGGGGGGAATTTGAAAAAATTTTCAAAATTTTTTTTTTTTTAAAAACCCCCCGTTCCCCCTTTTCCCCCTTCCCCCCCTTTTTTTTGGGGGGCCCCCCCCCTTTTTTTTAATTTTTTTTGGGGGGTTTTTTTTGGGGGGGTTTTTTTTAAAAGGGGGCCCCTTAAGAAAAATTTTTTTTTTTAAAAACCCCCCTTTTTTTTTTTAAAAAATTTTTTGGGGGCCCCCCTTCCCTTTTTAAAATTTTTTCCCCCCCAAAAAACTTAATTTTTTGGGGGGGGAAAAAAAGGGGGGGAAAGGGGTGGGGGGGGTTTTTAAATTTTTTAAATTTTTTAAAAAAAAAAATTTAAATTTTTTTTGGGGGGTTTTTTTTGGCCCCAAATTTTGGGGGGGGTTTTTTAATTTTTGGGGGGGTGGGGTTTTTTTTACCGCCTTTTCCCCTTTTTTCCCCCTTTTTTTAAAAAAAAATTTTTTTTTTTTTCCCTTTTTTTTTTTTTTCCCCCCCCGGAGGGGCCCCTTTTGGGGGTTTTTTTGGAAAATTTAAAAAAACATTAAAATTAAAAAAAAATTAAATTTTGGGGTTTTTTTTGTTTTTTTTTGGAAAAAATTTTTTTTTTTTTCCCCCTTTTTTAAAAAAAAACTTTTTAAAAAAAAAAACCCCCCCCTTTTTTTTAAAAAAAAAAAAAAAACTTAATTTTGGGGGGAAAAAAAAAAAAAACCCAAAAATTTGGGCCAAAAAAAAAAAAATTTTTTAAAAAGGGGGCCCCTTTCCCCAAACCCCCAAACCCCAAAAGGGGGAAAACCAAATGGGGTTTTTTTTTTGGGGCCTTAAAAAGGGAAAAAAACCCCAAAAAAAAAACCCCCTTTGGGAAAAAAAAAAAACCCCCTTTTTGGCCCCCCCCCCCGGGGCCCCCCTTTTTTTTTTGGGTTTTTTTTTTCCCCCCCGGCCCAAAAAAAAGGGTTTAAACCCCCCGGGGGGGGGGGAAAAAAAAAATTTTTTTTTAAAAAAAAAAAAAAAAAAAAAAGTTTTTCCCCCCGGTTTTTAAAAAAAAAAAAAATTTTTTGGGGGGGGGCCCCCCTTTTTTTTTAATTAAAAAAAAAAAAACTTTTTGGGGGTTTTCCCCCTTTTTGGGGGAAAAAAAAGGGTTTGGAAACCCCCAAAAAAAAATTTAAAAAAAAAAATTTTTTCCCTTTTTTTTTCCCCCCCCAAAATTTTAAAAAATTTTTCCCAAAAAAGGGGGGGCCCCAAAAAACCCTTAAACCCCCCCCCTTTTTTTTAAAAAATTTAAAAAAGGGGGAAAAAAAATTTAAAAAAAATTTTTTTTAAAAAAAAAAAAATTTTTTCCCCCTTTTTTAAACCCCCCCCCCCTTTTTTTTCCTTTTTGGGGGGGGGAAAAAGGGGGCCCCCCCCTTTAAAAAAAAGGGGGGGCCCCCTTTTTCCCTTGGGGCCCCCCCTTTTGGGGGGGGAAAATTTTGGGGGTTTGGGGGGGCCCCCCCCAAAAAAAAGGGGGAAAAACCCTTCTTCCAAAATTTGGGGGGGAAAAAAATTTTTTTTTGGGGCCGGGGGGGGGGGGGGTTTTAAACCCCAAACCCCCTCCCCGGGGTTTTAAAGGGAAAAAGGAAAAAAGGGTTTTTAAAAGGGGGTTTTTTTTTTTTTTTTTTTTTCCCCCCCCTTTTTTTAAAAATTTTTTTTTTAAAAAAATTTTTTTTTTTGTTTTTTAAAAAATTTTGGGAAAAAAAAAAAAACCCCTTTTTTTTTTTAAAAACCAAAGCCGGGGGAAAAAAAAAAGGGGTTAAAAGCCCCGGGTTTTTTTTTTCCAAAAAATTTTTTTTTTTTTCCCCCCCCCCTTTTTTTTTTTAGGGGGTTTTTTTTTTAAATTTTTGGGGGGAAAAAAAAACCCCAAATTTGGGTTTTTAAAAAAAAAATTTTTTTTTTTTAAAAAAAAAGGGTTTTGGGCCCCCGGTTTTGGGGGGCCCCAAAAAACCCCGGGCGGTTTTGGGAAATTTTTTAAAAAAAATTTTTTGGGGGGTTTTTTCCCCCCCCCCCCTTTTTTTTTTTTTTTAAAAATTTTTTTTAAAATTTTCCCCCCCCCCGGGGGGGGGAAAAAACCGGGTTTTTGGGGGGGGGGCCCCCCCCCCCCTGGGGGGTTTTTTTTTTTAAAAAAATATTTGGGGGCCCCCCGGGTTTTTTTTTCCGGGGAAAAATTTTTTTTTGGGGGGGGGGTTTTTTTGGGGGTTTTTCCCCCAAAAAAAAAAACCCCCCGGGAAGGGGGAAAAAAAAAAACCTTGGGGGGAAAAAAGGGGGGGGAAAAAAAACCCCAAAAAATTTTTTTTTTGGGGGGGAAAAAAAAAAACCCAAAGGTTAAAAAAAGGGGGGGCCAAAAGGGGTTTTGGGGGAAAAAGGGGGGGGGGGAAAGGGCCCCGGGCCCCCCCCCCGGGGGGGGGCCCCTTTGGGGGGGCCCCCTGAAAAGGGGGAAAAAAGGGTTTTTTTTTTAAAATGCCCTTTTTTCCCGGGGGAAAGGGGGGCCCGGGGTTTTTCCCCCCCAAAAAAATTTTTTTTTGGGGAGGGAAAAACCCCCTTTTTTTTGGGGTTTTTTTGGGGGGGCCGGGAAACCCCCCCCCAGGCCCCCAACCTTTTTTCCCCCCTTTTTTTTAAAAAAAAAACCCCCCCCCCCCCTTAAGGGTTTTTTAAAAACCCCTTTTAAACAAAAAATTTTTTTTTTTAAATTTCCCCCCCCCTTTTTTTTTTTTTCCCCCTTTTTAGGTTGGTTTTTAAAAAAATTTTAAAAAAAAATTTTTGGGGGGTTTTTTTTTCCCCCAAAAAAAAAAAAATTTTGGGGGGGAAAAAAAATTTTTAAAAAAAAGAAAAAATTTTTTAAAAAAAAACCCAAAAAAAAATTTTTTTTTTTTACTTTTTAATAGGGAATTTTTTTTCCCCCCCCCCCAAAAAAAAAAAAACCCCAAATTTTTCCCTTTTTTTCCTTAAATTTTTTTTCCCTTTTTGGGAAAAAAAAGGTTTAAAATTTTACTTTAAAACCCCCCCCTTTTTCCGGGAAAAAAAGGGGGGTTTTTCCCCCTTCCCCCCGGCCCCCGGGGAAAAGGGGTTTCCCCCCCCCCCAAGGCCCAACGGGGCCCCCCTTTTCCCGGGGGCCCCGGGGGGGGGGGGCCCCCCCCCCCCGGGGTTTCCCTTTAAGGCGCCCCGGGGGCCCCCCCCCGGTTTTCCCCCCCCGGGGGGGGGGCCCCAAAAAATTTTGGGGGGGGGGGGGTTTTTTTAAAGGTTTTTTTTTAAAAAAAACCCCAAAAAAAAAAAAGGAAACCCCCTTTTTAAATTTTGAAATTTTTTTTTTTTTTTGGGAAAGGGGGGACAGGGTTTTTTGGGGAAAAAAAAAAAAAACCCACCCGGGGGAAAAAAAAAGGAAAAATTTTTTAAAAAAAAAAAGGGGGAAAAAAATTTTTTAAAAAGTTTAAAAAAAAGGAAAAAAAAAATTTTTAAAAAAAAAAAGGGAAAAAAAAGGGGGGGGGGGCCCCTTTTGGGAAAAAAAATTTTGGGGGGAAAAAAAAAAAAATTTAAAAAAAAAGGGGGGAAAGGCCCTTTTAGGGAAATTTTTTTTTTGGGAAAAAAAAAAAAACTTTTTCCCCCCCTTGGGAAAAAAAAAAATTTTTTTTGGGCCCCCCCCCTTTTTTTTTCCCCCCGGGGGGGGGCACCCGGGGGGGAAAACCCTTTTTTTCCCCCCAGGGCCCGGGGGCCCCCCCCCCCGGGGGGGGCCTGGGGCCCCCCGGGGGAAAAGGGGGAAAAGGGGGTTTTAAAACCCCCCCCGGGGGGGGGGTTTTTTTTTGGGGGGGGAAATTTAAAAAAGGGGGGGGGGGGAAAAGGGGGGGGGCCCCGGGGGGAAAAAAAAGGGGGGGGAACGGGGGGGCCGGGGGGGTTTTTTCCTTTTTTTTTTTTAAAAGGGGGGGGCCCCGGTAAAAGGGGAAAAAGGCCCTTTTTAAAATTTTTAAAAACCTTTTAGAACCCCCCTTTTTCCCCGGGTTTTTTTTTTTTTCCCCAAAATTTCCCCCCCCAAAAATTTTTTTTTTTTTTTTAAAACCAAAATTTTTTTACCCCAAAAACGGGGTTTCCCCCCGGGGGGGGGGCCCCCCCCCTTCCCCCTTTTTTCCCTTTTTTCCAAAAAAAACCCTTTTTTTGGGGTTTTTTTTTGGGGGCCCCGGGGGTTTTAAAAGGGCCCCCCCCCCCCCAAAAATTTTTTTCCCCCAAAAAAAAAAATTTTTTTTTAAAAAATTTCCCCTTTTGGGGTTTTTTTTTTTTTTTTTTTGGTTTTTAAACCCCCCCGGGCCGGAAAAAAATTTTTTTTTCCGGGGGGTTTTTTTTTTTTTGGGTTGGGGGGGATGCCCAAAAAATTTTTTCCCTTTTTTAAAAAAATTCCCCCGGGGGAAAAGGGGCCCCCCCCTTTTTTTGGGGGGGCCAAAAAATTTTTTTTTTTTTTTTTAAAAAGGGTTTGGGAAAATTTTTTAAATTTAAAAAATTTAAAAAACAAAAAAAAAATTTTTTTTTTTTTTGGGGGAAGGGGGGTTTTTCCCTTTTTAAATTTCCCCCCAAAAAAAAACCTTTTTGGGCCCAAAAAATGCAAAAAATTTTTTTTCAAAAATTTTTTTAAAAAAAGGGGGTTTTTTCCCCCTTTTTTTTTTTTCCCCCCCCGGGGGGGGGGGGTTCAGGGCCCCCCGGGGGGAAAAAAAACCCGGGTTTCCCCGGGGGGGGGAAAACCCCCGGGGGGGGGGGCCCCCCCCCCTTTTTAAAAAAAGGAAAACCCTTCCCCCCGGGGGGCAGGCCGGGGGTTTTTTCCCCCCCCCCCCCCCCCCAAAAAAGGGGGGTTTTTTTTAAAAAAATTTTTTTTTTAAAAAAAAATTTTTTTTTTTGGGGGCCTTTTAAAAATTTTTTTAAAACCCAAAAAAAGGGGGGAAAGGGGTTTTTTTTAAATTTTGGGGGAAATTTTTTTAAATTTAAAACCCCAAAAAGTTCCCCAAAAAACCCCAAAGGGTTAAAAAATTTTAAAAAAAGGGGAAAAAAAATTTTTTTAAAAAAAGGGGGGCCCCCCTTTTTTTTTAAAAAATTTCTTTTTGGGGGGGAAAAAAAAAAAATTTAAAAAAAAAAAATTTTTCTTTTTAAAAAAAAAAAGGGGGGGGTTTTAAAAAAAGGGGGGCCGGGGCAATTTTTTTAAAAATTTTAAAACCGGGAAAAGGGTTTTTTGGGGGCCCCCCTTTTTTTCCCTTTTTTTGGGGGTTTTTTTGGGTTTTTTGTTTAAATAAAAAATTTGGGGGGTTTTTTTTTCCCCCTAAAAAAAGGTTTTGGGGCTCCCCCCCCGGGGGGGAAAAGGGGGGGGTGTAGTTTTGGGGCCCCCGGGGGGGGTTGGGGGGGTTTTTTTGGGGGGCCCCCCCTTTTTTGGGGGGCAAAAAACCCAAAAAAAAAGGTGGGAAAAACCCCGGAAAGTTTTTGGGGGGGGGGGTTTTTTAAAATTTAAAAGGGGGGGGGGAAATTCCGGGGGCCCCCCCGGTTTTTAAAAAAAAAAAAAAAAAGGGTTTTAAAGGGGGATTCCCCCCTTTTTTTGGGGGGGGGGGGGTTTTTTTAAAAAACCCCGGGGGAATTTTTTCCCGGGGTTTTTTTTTTTAGGGGGGGTTTTTTCCCCCCCCCCAAAAAAATTTTTGGAAAATTTTTAAAAAAATTTTTTCCCCAAAAAAAAAACCCCCCTTGGGGAAAGCCCCGGGGGGGGAAAAAAAAAATTTTTAAAAACCCGGCAATTCCCGGGGGTTTAAAATTTTTAAAACCCCCCCCCCCAGGTTTTAAAATTTTTCCCCCCTTTTTCCCCGGTTTTTTCCCCCCCCGGGGCCCCTTTCCCCCCAAAAACCCCCCAAAATTTTTTTTTTAATTAAAAAAATTCCCCCTTTTTTGTTTCCCCGGGTTTTGGAATTTTTTTTAAAAAGGGTTTTAAACCGGGGAATTTTTTTTTTTTTTTGGGGGAGGGGGCAAAAAAATTTTTGGTTTGGGGGGCCGGGAAAATTTTTTAAAAAAACCCCCCGGGAAAAAAAAAAAAAAGGTTTTTTTTTTTCCCTTAAAATTAAAAAAATTTTTTTTTTTTCCCCTTTTTCCCAAAATTTTTCCCCCTTTTTCCCCTAAACCCCCCCAGGGTTTTTTTTTAAAAAAACCCCCCGGGGGGGGGGGCCCCGGGGAAAATTTTTTTTTCCTTTGGGCCTTTTTTTTCCCCCCCCTTTTTCTTTTTCCCCTTGGGGGCCCCCGGGATTCCCCCAAAAAATTTTTCCCTTTTCCCCCCCCTTTTTTTTTGGGGGGGTTTCCCCCCCTTTTTTTTTGGGGTTTTTTGGCCCCCCAAAAAAAGTTAAAACCCCCCCGGGGGATGGGGGGGTTTTTTTTTTTTTTCCCCCCTTTTCCCCCCTTTTTTAAAAAAAAGGGGGTTTTTTGGGGGGCCCCCCAAAAAATACATTTTTTTTTTGGAAAATTTTAAAAAAAATTTTTTTTTTTTTCCCCCCCCCGGGGCCCCAAATTTTTTAAAACCCCCAAAAAAGGGGTTAAAAACCCCCCCCAATTCCCCCTTTTTTTTTTTCCCCCCCCCCCCCAAAAAGGGGTTTTTTTTTTCCCGGGGGGGGGGGAAAAAAAAAAAAAAAACCCCCCCAAAAAAACCCAAAAATTTTGGGGGAAAAAAAATTAAAATTTTTTTTTTCCCCGGGGGGGGAAAAAAAAAAAGGGGTTTCCCGGGGGGTTTTTTTAAACCTTTTTAAAAATTTTAAAGGGGGCGGGGGCCAAAAAACCCCGGGGGGCCCAAAAAGGGGGAAAAACCCCCAATTTTTTGGGGGGGTTTTTGAAAAAGGGCCCCTTTAAAAAAAATTTTTCCTTTTTAAAAAAGGGGGGGTTTTTTTTTTTTCGGCTTGGGGCCGGATTCCCGGGGGGGGGGGCCCCCAAAACCCCCTTTTTTTTTTAAAAAAAAAATTTTTGGGTTTTTAAAGGGGGCCCTTTTGGGGGGCCCCCCCCCCTTTGGGGGGGGGTTTTTAAAAAAACCCCCCCCCTTCCTTTTTTTTGGGGGCCCCCCCCCCGGGTCCCCCTTTTTTTCTTTTTCCCCCCCTTTTTTTAAAAATTTTTGGGGGGGTTTTTTCCCCCTTTTTTTTTTTTTTTCCTTTTTTTGGGGGTTTTTTCCCCCCCTTTTTTTTTTCCCCTTTTTTTTTTTTTTTGGGGGGGGGGCCCTTTTTTTTGGGGGAAACCCCCTTTTTTTTTTTTTTTAAAAAAAATTTTTTTTTTTTGGGCCAAAGGGGGAAATTTTTTTTCCCCCCCCCCAAAAAAAATTTTTTTTTTTTTTTCCCCCCGGGTCCAAAACCCCCAAAACCCCCGTTCCAAGGGGGGAAAACCCGTTTAAAAAAGGTTTCCCCCCGGGGGCCCCTTCCCGGGGGTTTAACCCTTTTGGGGGGGGCCCCCGGGGTTGGGAAAGGGGGCCCCCCCAAAAAAAAAAAAAATTTTAAGGAAAAACCAAAGGGGCCCCCCTTTTGGGGGGGGCCCAAATTTTTAAAAAGGGGGGGGGGTTTTTTTGGGGTTTTTGGGGGGGGGAAAAAAAAATTGGGGGGGAAGGGGGGATTTTTTTTGGGGTTTCCAAAAGGGGGCCCCCCAAAAAAATTTTTTTTTTTTGGGGGGAAAATTTTTTGGGGGTTTTGGTTTTAAAACCCCCCCGGGGGGGGGGGTTTTTTTTTAAAAAAAAAAAATTTTTTTCCCAAAAAAATTTTTTTAAAAACCCCCGGGGAAAAAATTTTTTTCCCTTAATTACCCCCCGGGGGCCCCCCCTCCCCGGGGGAAAAATTTTTCCCCCCCCTCCTTTTTTCCCCAAAATTTTTTTTTAAAAAAAAAGGGGGGGGGGGGCCCCAAAAAATTTTTTCCCCCCGGTTTTTTTGGGGGTTTTTTTTGGCCTTCCGGGGGGGGGAACCCCAAAAAAAACCCCCCGGGGGGGGTTTGGGGGCCCCGGGGAAGGGGGGGTTTTTTTTTTTCCCCCCCCAAACCCTTTGGAAAACCCCCCCAAAAAAATTTGGGGCCCCGGCCCTTTTTCCCCAAAAATTTTCCCCCCCCTTGGGGTTTTTCCCCCCCAAAATTTTTTGGGGTTTTAAAAAAAAAAAAAAGGTGTTTTTAACCTTTTTTTTTAAAAAATTTTTTTGGGGGTAATTTTTTTAAAAAAAAACCCAAAAAAAAATTTTTTTTTTCCGGTTTTTTTTTTTTAAAAAGGTTTGGGTTTTTAAAAAAAACCCCAAATTCCCCAACCCCCCCTTTTTTTTAAAGGGCCCCCCTTTGGGTTTCCCCCCCCAAAAAAAAAACCCCTTAAAAAATTTTTTTTTTTTTGGGGGCCCCCCCTTTGGGGGGGGGGGGGGTTTTTTTTTTTTTTCCCCCCTGGGGGGGGTTTTTTTGGGGTTTGGGGGAAATTTTTTGGGGGGGCCCCCCCCCCCGCCAAACCGCCTTTTGGGAAAAAGGGGGGTTTTAAATTTTTTTGGGGGGAAAAAAGGGGGGGGAAAAAAAGGGGGAAAAAAAAAAAAAAAAAGGGCCTTAAAACCCGGGGGGGTTTTTTAAAAAAAATTTTTTCCTTTTTTTTGGGGAAGGGTTTTTAAAAAAAAAAAAATTAAAAAAAAAAGGGTTTATTCCCAAAAAATTAAAAAATTTTTAAAACCGGGTTTTTAAAAAAAACCCAAAAAATTAAACCCCCCTTTTTTTTTAAAAAAACAATTTTTTTTTTTTTTAAAAAACCCCCCCCTTTTTTTAAAAACCCTTTTTTCCCCGGGGGGAAACCCCGGGTTGGGAAAAATTTTTTCCCCTTTTTTACCCAAAAAAAAAGTTTTTGGGGGGAAACCCCGGGAAAAAAAAAAAAAGGGGGGGGGAAATTTTAAAAAAAAATTTTTTTTGGGGGAAAAGGAAAATTTTTTTCTTTTTTAAAAATTTGGGGAAAAAAAAAAAGGGGGGGGTTTTTGGGCCCCCTTTTCCCCCCCCCTTTTTTTTTTTTTTAAAAAAAAAGGGAAAAAAAGGGGGGGGAAAAGGGAAAAAAACCCCCCAAAAAACCCCTTTTAAAAAAAAATTTAAAAAATTTTAACCCCCAAAGGGGGGGCCCCCAAAAATTTAGGTTTTTTTCAAAAAAAAACCCCCCAAAAAGGGGGGGAAACCCCAAAAAACCCCTTTGGGAAAAAACCCTTTGGGGCAAATTTTGGGGGGCCCCCCCCCGGGGAAAAAAAATTTTCCCCCCCCCAAAAAAAACCCAAAGGGGGGGCCCCCCCCAAAAAAATTTTTAAAAAAAGGGGAAAACCCCCCTTTTTTAAAAAAAAAAAGGGGGGGGAAAAAAAGGAAAAACCCCCAGGAACAAAAATTTTTTAAAACCCCAAAAAAAAAACAATTTTTTAAAAAAAAACCCCCCCCCCGGGGGGGGTTTTTAAAAATTTTTTTAAAAAAAAAAAGGGGGGGGGGGTTTTTTTGGGAAAAAAAGCCAAAAGGAATTAAAAGGGGAAAAAAATTTTTAAAATTTTAACTTTTATAGTGACCCTTTTCCGGCCGGGGGTTTTTTTTAAAACCCGTCTAAACCCGGGTTTTTCTTTGGGTTTTGGGGGGGGTTTTTTTTTTTTTCCCGGGGAAAATTTTTTTAAAAAATTTTTTTCCATTGGGGGTTAAAAAAATTTTCCTTATTAAATTTTCCCCGGGAAAAATTTTTCCCCCTTTTCCCCCTTTCTTTTGGGGTTTTAAAAAAACCCCCCCCCAAAAACCCCTTTCCCCCCCCTTTTTTTTTTTTGGGTTTTTTTCCCCCCCAAAACCCTTTTAAAAAAACCCCCGTTTTTCCCCAAAATTTTCCCCCCTTTTTTAAAAAAATTTTAAAAATTTTTAAAAAAACCCCCCCAAAAAAAATTTTTTTAAAGGCCCCCCCCCCCAAAAGGAAAAAACCCCCCCCCCTTTTTTTCCAAACCCCCCCTTCCCCCCAAAAACCCCGGGTTTCCCCCCCCCAAAAAACCTCCCCTTTTTTTTAAAAAAACCCCCCCCCAAAAAGTTTAAAACCCTTTTTTTCAAATCAAAACCCCCCCCCCAAAATTTTTTCCCCCCCCCCTTTTTTTAAAAAAACCCCCCCCAAAAACCCCCCCTTTCCCCCCCAAAATTTTTTTTTTTTCCCCCCCCAAAAACCGGGTTTTAAAACCCCCCCCCCCCCTTTCCCCCCCCCCCCCGGTTTAAAAAACCCCCCCCCCCGGGGGGTTTAAAATTTTTTTAAAACCAAATTTTTTTTTCCCAAATTTTTTCCCCCTTTAATTTTTTTTTCCCCCAAAAATTTTTTTCCCCCCCTTTTTTTTTTCCCAATGGAAGGGGCACCCTTTTAAAAAAATTTTAAAAACCCCCCCCCTTTTTCCCCCCCCCTTTTAATCCCAAAAAACCCCCCCCCTTTTTTTAAAAAATTTTGGGCCCCGGGGTTTTTTTAAAAAAATTTTTCCCCCTTTTAAAAAAAAAAAATTTTTCCCCCAAACCCCCCCTTTTTTTCCCTTTTTAAAAACCCCCCCCAAAACCCCAGGGCCCCCCCCCCCAAAAAAAAACCCCCCCTTCCCCCCTCCAAATTTTTTCCCCCAAAAAAATTTTTTTTTTCCCCCCCCCACATTTTTCCCAAAAACCCCCTCCCAAAATTTTTAAATTTTAAAAAATTTCCCCCCGGGGGGGGGAAAAGGGGGCCCGGGGGAGGCCCGGGGGGGGGGAAAAAAAAATTTCCCCGGGGGGGAAAAAAAAAAAACCCCCCCCCTTTTCCCCAAAAGGAAAAAATTTCCTTTTTTTTGGGGGGGTTTTTTAAATTTTTTTCCCCCCCCCCCCCCCGGGGGGGGGGTTTTTTTTTTTTTTTTTTTTTAAAAAAAATTTTTTTTGGGGGGGCCCCCCCCTTTAAAACCCCCCTTTGGATTTTCTTTGGGTTTTTTCCCGGGGGGGGGGGAAACCCCCCCCCCGGGGGGAAAAATTTTTTTAAAACCCCGGGGGGGGGGGGGGGGGGGAAAAAATTTTTGGGGGGGTGGGGATGGGGGTTTTTTAAAAAGGGGGGGCCCTTTTTTTTCCCCCCCCCGGAAATTTTTAAAAACCCGGGGGGGCCCAAAATTAAAAAAAAAAAAGGGGGGGGGGGGGTTTTTTTTGGGGGCAAAGGGGTTTTGGGGTTAAAAAAAACCCGGGGGGTTAAAACCCCGGGGGGTAATTTTAAAAAAAAAACGGGGGGAAACCGGGGGAAAAAAAGGGGGGGGGGCCCCCGGGGGAAAAAAAAAACCCTTTTCCCCAAAAAAGGGGGGTTTCCCGGGTTTGTTTTCCCCCTTTTAAACCAAAAAACCCCCCCGGGTTTTTTTTTTTTTTCCCCTTTTTTTTAAATCCCCCCCCTTTTTTAAAAAAAAAATTTTCCCCTTTTTTTTGGGGAAAATTTTTTCCTTTTAAAGGGCCTTTTTTCCAAAAACCCTTTTTTTTTTTTTTTTTTAAAAAAAGGGGGGAAAATTTTTTTTTTCCCCCCCCCAAAAAAAATTTCCGGGGAAAAAATTTGGGGGTTTTTTTTAAAAAAAGGGGGGGGAAACCCAAAAAAAATTTGGGGGGGGGGGCACATAGACCGGGAAATGGGGAAACATAAAACCAGGTTTTGGGGCACATAGACCAAGATGGGGCACATAACCAGGATGAGGCACATAGCCCAGGAGGGGAGGCACAAAGACCGGGAGGGGGCCACATATACCAGGATGGGGCAAATGGGACCAGGATGGGGCACATACACCAGGATGGGTCATTTTTAAAACCAGGATGGAACACATAAAAAAAACCCCAAGGGATAGAGCGCATACACCAGGATGGAGCACATAAAACCAGGATGGGTCATTTTATACCGGGAGGGGAACATATATACTGGGATGAGGGGTCATACACCAGGGGCACATACCAGGATGGTAGATTTTGCAAAGTTGACAGAGACTTGCCCCAGAAAATTTTTGGCAAGGGGGAAAGGTAAAACCCCCTACAAAGTATTGACTCGGGGCTGAATACAAATGCACATCAAAATTTTTCAATTTATATTTCACAAATCCTTGTACTTAGTGTTGGTACCCACAAAACAATCCCAATAAAATCATCTATGTTTGTGAGTGTGGACGAGTTCACGGGGAGTGAAGCTTATTCCCGGGCATTTTAAATCCTGCTGACCTCAGTGGGTCTTCACCTTGATGTCGGTGAGCGCTGCTCCTTGGTTTTATTGTTTCTGAACACTTCTATGTTATTTTTATTCCCTTTGATTATGGAGGGCCCCCCGTGAGCGACTCTGGGGATGTCCCTAAAGAATGTGAGCAAAAAAGTCGCGAATTCTTGGCGAGATCTCCTGTCACAATGGTAAGAGAACACCTATTTGGGATTGGGAAAAATTTTTCTGTCAAAGGGCTAAACTGATAATTCTGTAAATCACTCTTTGGTCTGCACTTCTCAATCCCCCCAGGACAGCACTGTGCGCTGCATGGGCTCGCGGGTTTCTAAAGCCAGGAATTGGGCCGCAGGGTTTTGGAGTAGGGATGTTCCCTTCCAGAAACTGACTAGGGGGGCGTGGCCTCATTGATGCAAGTTTCATCAGGTGGGAGTGTCTGACTAGTAGGTGTGGCCATCTAGTGGGCGCAGCTGACTAGTAGGTGTGGCCATCTAGTGGGCACGGTCTTGCTCCACACACTTGTATTGAGTGACGCCACGACCACTGGTCGGAACATGCATACTACATAATTGAGGTCCGTTCTTGGCTTAGGAACCAGTGAATCCTTGCAGTGCACAGTGTATATGTTGGGATGATTGAGAAGTGCAGACACAGAGTGACCACAGAATTATCAGTTTAGAGCAGATAACCCCTTTCATTTTTTTTAAACTGTAGTCTTCAATATTGATTGTAGTACTGACCATGACAGTTTAAAGGAACCCCATCATGACATTTACTACAAGGGTGGCTGTATAGACCGCAGAAGTAGAGTAAAAATGTCATCTGTTTTTCCGTAATCTGATGTAACAACGGTGAGAAATCAAGCTTTGACTTCACATGTAAATAAGCCTGGTAGTGCCTCATGGGCGGTCAGTGCTCTGAGGTTCTCCACACTTTACCTATGGGCTTCCTGGCAGTGCCTCATGGGCGGTCAGTGCTCTGAGGTTCTCCACACTTTACCTATGGTCTTCCTGGCAGTGCCTCATGGGCGGTCAGTGCTTTGAGGTTCTCTACACTTTACCTATGGGCTTCCTGGTAGTGCCTTGTGGGCGGTCAGTGCTCTGAGGTTCTCCACACTTTATCTATGGGCTTCCTGGCAGTGCCTCATAGGCGGTCAATGCTGTGAGGTTGTTCCCACTTTACCCATGGGATTCCTGGTAGTGCCTTGTGGATGGTCAGTGCTCTGAGGTTCTCCACACTTTACCTGTAGGCTTCCTGGCAGTTCCTCATGGGCGGTCAGTGCTCTGAGGTTCTCCACACTTTACCTCTGGGCTTCCAGGCAGTGCCTCATGGGCGGTCAGTGCTCTGAGGTTATCCACACTTTACCTATGGGCTCCTGGCTGTGCCTTGTGGGCGGTCAGTGCTGTGAGGTTCTCCACACTTTACCTATGGGCTTCCTGGCAGTGCCTTGTGGACGGTCAGTGCTCTGAGGTCCTGCACACTTTACCTATGGGCTTCCTGGCAGTGCCTCATGGGCGGTCAGTGCTCTGAGGTTATACCTTTACTTTCCGCAGTCCTTTCTCATGCTAGTTATTTAGGGCTTCCTGGCAGTGCCTCTGGGCGGTCAGTGCTCTGAGGTTTCCACACTTTACCTATGGGCTTCCTGGTAGTGCCTTGTGGCGGTCAGTGCTCTGAGGTTATCCACACTTTACCTATGGGCTTCCTGGCAGTGCCTTGTGGACGGTCAGTGCTCTGGGGTTTCCTCACACTTTACCTATATGGGCTTCCTGGCAGTGCCTTGTGGACGGTCAGTGCTTGAGGTTCTCCACACTTTACCTATGGGCTTCCTGGCAGTGCCTTGTGGATGGTCAGTGCTTGAGGTTATCCACACTTTACCTATGGGCTTTCTGGCAGTGCCTTGTGGAGGTCAGTGCTCTGAGGTTATGCACACTTTACCTATGGCTTCTGGCAGTGCCTTGTGGCGGTCAGTGCTCTGAGGTTCTCCACACTTTACCTATGGCTTCCTGGCACTGCCTTGTGGGCGGTCAGTGCTCTGAGGTTCTCCACACTTTACCTATATGGGCTTCCTGGCAGTGCCTCATGGGCGGTCAGTGCTCTGAGGTTCTCCACACTTTACCTATATGGGCTTCCATGCTAATGTTCATGTGTTTTCAAAGCTTGATTTCATACCACTGGTACAATGGAATACTACACAATGGGCACATATTTTATTGCTATACTAGAACCTATAAAGCCTTAACATTTTTTTATTGTTATTTAAATCATCCCTTTAGGACAGCAGAACTTCTTATGGTTCAGGCTTGATAATGAACTTGTGTCCTGGTATCTCTGAATATTTATGTCTTTCCACTCACTTGTTCATAGATGTGCATATTGCTAGAAATGATGGTGTCCTGAGCTGTTAGTCCGGCTTCACACCACGTTGTGATCCGATCCGGGGCTGTCCCCGATCCTATTTGTAGCCGGATGCTGCAGAGCGCAGCTGTCCCCTGCGAAATGAGCTGAAACACTTCACAGGGCACAGCTCCATGGTGATGAAGTTCAGCGCCGCTGGGCACTGAGATTCAGCACCCGGCGTCCGGCTGCCGCTCCAGTGCGATCCAGCGCCATAGACCAACATGTTAGGGGACTCTGGATCGCACCGGATCGGGAGGATCAGCTTTTTCCCTCCGGACACAAAAATGCTGCATGCAGCATTTTTGTGTGCGGGAGACAAGACTGAAACCTCCCAGATTCTCCCGGATAGAATGAAACCGGATGGCAGATACCTGCCATACGGCCCCATAGTCTGCTGTCCGGTCCGGGGCTGGCTGTTGTAAATCAGATTTCACCGTGGCGTAAAGCCGGCCTTAGAAAGCTACCTCCAGTGTGTCATCTAACATGAGATCATTGGTGCCAATGTTTGGATAGTGCCAAAGTGTGGATGGTGCTGATGTGTGTATGGAGCCAGTATGTGGATGGGGCCAGTGTGTGGATGGAGCCAGTGTGTGGATGGAGCCAGTGTATGGATGGAGCCAGTGTGCGGATGGGGCCAGTGTGGATGGTGCTGATGTGTGTATAGAGCCAGTGTGTGGATGGAGCCAGTGTGTGGATGGTGCTGATGTGTGTATAGAGCCAGTATGTGGATGGAGCCAGTGTGTGGATGGAGCCATGTGTGATGCCCAGTGTGTGGATGGTCCCAGTGTGTGGATGGAGCCAGTGTGTGGATGGAGCCAGTGTGTGGATGGTCCCAGTGTGCGGATGGAGCCAGTGTGCGGATGGAGCCAGTGTGTAGTCAGTGGATGTCCAGTGTGTGGATGGAGCCAGTGTGCGGATGGAGCCAGTGTGTGGATGGATCCAGTGTGTGGATGCAGCCAGTGTGTGGATGGAGCCAGTGTGTGTGGATGGTGCTGATGTGTGGATGGAGCCAGTGTGTGGATGGAGCCAGTGTGTGTGGATGGTGCTGATGTGTGGATGGAGCCAGTGTGTGGATGGATCCAGTGTGTGGATGGAGCCAGTGTGTGGATGGAGCCAGTGTGCGGATGGAGCCAGTGTGCGGATGGGGCCAGTGTGTGGATGGTGCCAGTGTGTGGATGGTGCCAGTGTGTGGATGGAGCCAGTGTGTGGATGGAGCCAGTGTGGATGGAGCCAGTGTGTGGATGGAGCCATTGTGTGGATGGAGCCATTGTGTGGATGCAGCCAGTGTGTGGATGGAGCCAGTGTGTGGATGGAGCCAGTGTGTGGATGGGCCAGTGTGTGATGGAGCCAGTGCGTGGCTGGAGCCAGTGCGTGGATGGAGCCATGTGTGTGGATGGAGACAGTGTGTGGATGGAGCCAGTGTGTGGCTGGAGCCAGTGTGTGGATGGATCCAGTGTGTGGATGGATCCAGTTGTGGATGGATCCAGTGTGTGCATGGAGCCAGTGTGTGGATGGAGCCAGTGTGTGGATGGAGCCAGTGTGTGGATGGAGCCAGTGTGTGGATGGTCCCAGTGTGTGGATGAAGCCAGTGTGTGGATGCAGCCAGTGTGTGGATGCAGCCAGTGTGTGGCTGGAGCCAGTGTGTGGCTGGAGCCAGTGTGTGGATGGAGCCAGTGTGTGGCTGGATCCAGTGTGTGGATGGATCCAGTGTGTGGATGGATCCAGTGTGCGGATGGATCCAGTGTGCGGATGGATCCAGTGTGCGGATGGGGCCAGTGTGTGGATGGAGCCAGTGTGTGGATGGAGCCAGTGCGTGGATGGAGCCAGTGTGTGGATGGAGCCAGTGCGTGGATGGAGCCAGTGTGTGGTATGGAGCCAGTGTGTGGATGGAGCCAGTGTGTGGATGGAGCCAGTGTGTGGATGGAGCCAGTGTGTGGATGGAGCAGTGTGTGGTGGTGCCAGTGTGCTGGTGGAGCCAGTGTGTGGTGGATGACAGTGTGTGGATGGTGACAGTGTGTGGATGTGACAGTGTGTGGATGAGCCAGTGGTGGATGGAGCCAGTGTGTGGATGGAGCCAGTGTGTGGATGGAGCCAGTGTGTGGATGGTGCCAGTGTGTGGATGGTGCCAGTGTGTGGATGGCCCAGTGTGTGGATGGTCCCAGTGTGTGGATGGAGCCAGTGTGCGGATGGTCCAGTGTGTGGATGGATGGCCAGTGTGTGGATGGAGCCAGTGTGTGGATGGAGCCAGTGTGTGGATGGAGCCAGTGTGTGGATGGAGCAGTGTGGGATGGAGCCAGTGTGGTGGATGGTTGACATGTGTGTGGTGAGTGTGACCAGTGTGTGGATGGTCCCAGTGTGTGAGATGGATCCCAGTGTGTGATGGATGCCAGTGTGTGGAGCAGTGTGTGGATGGAGCAGTGTGTGGATGGAGCCAGTGTGTGGATGGAGCAGTTTGTGGATGGTGACAGTGTGTGGATGGGACAGTGTGTGGATGGAGCCAGTGTGTGATGGAGCCAGTGGTGGATGGAGCCAGTGCGTGGATGGTAGCCAGTGTGTGGATGGAGCCAGTGTGTGGATGGAGCCAGTGGTGGATGGACAGTGGTGGATGGTCAGTGTGGATGGACCCGTGCTGGATGGAGCCAGTGGTGATGGAGACAGTGTGTGGATGGAGCCAGTGTGTGGATGGAGCCAGTGTGTGGATGGAGCCAGTGTGTGGATGGACCAGTGTGTGGATGGAGCCAGTGTGCGGATGGAGCCAGTGTGCGGATGGAGCCAGTGTGCGGATGGAGCCAGTGTGCGGATGGAGCCAGTGTGCGGATGGAGCCAGTTGTGGATGGAGCCAGTGTGGGATGGAGACAGTGTGTGGATGGAGCCAGTGTGGGATGGAACAGTGTGGGATGGAGCAGTGTGCGGATGGGACAGTGGGGATGAGACAGTGGTGGATGGAGCAGTGCGGATGGAGCCAGTGCGTGGATGGAGCCAGTGCGTGGATGGAGCCAGTGCGGGATGGAGCCAGTGTGTGGATGGGCCAGTGCTGGGATGGAGCCAGTGCGTGGATGGAGCCAGTGTGGATGGAGCCAGTGGTGGATGGAGCAGTGGTGGATGGAGCCAGTGGGATGGAGCCAGTGGTGGATGGTGAGCCAGTGGTGTGGATGGAGCCAGTGTGGGATGGAGCCAGTGTGGATGGGCCATGTGGATGGAGCCAGTGTGGGATGGAGCCAGTGTGCTGGATGGAGCCAGTGTGTGGATGGAGCCAGTGTGCGGATGGAGCCAGTGTGCGGATGGAGCCAGTGTGTGGATGGAGCCAGTGTGCGATGGAGCAGTTGCGGATGGAGCCAGTGTGCGGATGGAGCCAGTGTGCGGATGGAGCCAGTGTGCGGATGGAGCCAGTGTGCGGATGGAGCCAGTGATGTCGGATGGAGCCAGTGTGCGGATGGTCCAGTGTGCGGATGGAGCCAGTGTGCTGGATGGAGCCAGTGTGCGGATGGAGCCAGTGTGCGGATGGAGCCAGTGTGCGGATGGAGCCAGTGTGGGATGGAGGTGCCAGTGTGCGGTGGTGGATGGAGCCAGTGTGGGCAGTGTGCGGATGGAGCAGTGTGGATGGCCATGTGGGAGGAGCCAGTGTGTGGATGGAGGTGGTGGAGACAGTGTGCGGATGGAGCCAGTGTGCGGATGGAGCGGGTGGATGGAGCAGTTGGGATGGAGCCAGTGTGCGGATGGAGCCAGTGTGTGGATGGAGCCAGTGTGTGGATGGAGACCAGTGTGCGGATGGAGCCAGTGTGCGGATGGAGACCATGTGTGGATGGAGCCAGTGTGTGGATGGATGCCAGTGTGTGGATGGAGCCAGTGTGGGATGGAGCCAGTGTGTAGATGGAGCCAGTGTGCGTGGATGGAGCCAGTGTGTGGATGGAGCCAGTGTGTGGATGGAGACAGTGTGTGGATGGAGCCAGTGTGTGGATGGGCCAGTGTGGATGGAGCCAGTGTGTGGATGGAGCCAGTGTGTGGATGGAGCCAGTGTGTGGATGGAGACAGTGTGTGGATGGAGCCAGTGTGTGGATGGAGCAGTGCGGGATGGAGCCAGTGTGCGGATGGAGCCAGTGTGGGATGGTCCAGTGTGTGGGATGGGGCCAGTGTGTGTGGATGGGGCCAGTGTGTGGATGGGGCCAGTGTGCGGATGGAGCCAGTGTGTGGATGGAGACAGTGTGTGGATGGAGCCAGTGTGTGGATGGAGACAGTGTGTGGATGGAGCCAGTGTGTGGATGGAGACAGTGTGTGGATGGAGCCAGTGTGTGGATGGAGCCAGTGTGTGGATGGTCCCAGTGTGTGTGGATGGGGCCAGTGTGTGTGGATGGGGCCAGTGTGTGGATGGGGCCAGTGTGCGGATGGAGCCAGTGTGTGGATGGAGACAGTGTGTGGATGGAGCCAGTGTGTGGATGGAGACAGTGTGTGGATGGAGCCAGTGCGTGGATGGAGCCAGTGTGTAGATGGAGCCAGTGCGTGGATGGAGCCAGTGTGTAGATGGAGTCAGTATCTGGATGCCATGCAGCCCATCAACTGTCTGCAATCCTGTCTACGAGGGTGTGATAACAGCAGAGCTTGCTCCAGTTATGTGGCATCAGGACTGCAGGGTGTGATATATTTTTTGTTCATGTGCATTTTATCAACTTTTTTTTTCATATCATCTTATTCTTGTCAGGCGCTTGGATCCGAGTGTGTGTCTCGAGCAGCTCTTTACCATGCTGCAGATCGCCGTGCCGGAAGTATTAAGGGAAGAAGTATGTCAGCTCCTAGCCGGATTGCACAGTAATGATGACCTGGTAGAGAAATACAGGCAGCTCCTCACAAAAGTAAGTCCATGATACCTGTATGGAATCTGGGAACACTTTACTTTATGAAACTTTAAAGAATGGAAGAAAGTTTAAAAAAATATAAATTACATTTTTTTGTGAATGCAAAATCTACTATATCAAAGCCCAATCCAGTCTGTCTGTCTTGGTGTCTGTAAATTTGTCCTGAAAACAGCACCACCTATAGGACATTGTGTGAATAATAGTTAAACTGGAAAATTTCAGTTAGGCTATGTGCCCACTGTGCCTTTGTACTGTGTTTGCTGCGTTTCTGCACCCACAGCTTTAACATTGAAGTCAATATATTTTGCAAAAAGTTGTGCCCACGTGCGCTTTTGCTGCAGAAATCGCCTGCATTTATAAAAGTCCCTGTCAATTAACATGCCTGTTTATGGGCTGTGTTTTCCCATAGACTCCAATCTAATCCCCCAGAAAAGCATCACAGATTGGTATTCCCACAGTTCGTTGTGGTGCTTTTTTACAGCAATTTCCAAAAGAAAAATGCTGCAATACTCACTCCTCCCGGCGAGCTCACAGCGATCCCTGGTGATTCTACCTCCCGTGCACTGGCAAAAGCTGCACAAAGTGAGTTACAGGACCTGCGCATCATGTGACTCAGCCATGTCACCTTCCAAGGTCCTGGAAGTACGATACACAACTCTTGCCGTGTTCCGGAAAGAAGACATCACCAGGGATCACAGTGGGCTCGCTGGGGCTGGTGAGAAAATGTGTCTGTGTGTGTCTGTCTGTCTGTGTGTGTCCCCGCAATACGTTTGTGCTGCTTTTGTTTTTACACAGCTGTGTTTGTACAGCTGACAAATGCAGTGTATGCGCAAGACAAAAAATATGTCCAGTGAGCACATACCTTAAACTGGAATGTGAAAATGCTCATAAGATTGGTTGATCAGTCAAAGAAAACAGCGCCACCTATAGGACATCTGTGAAAGGGAGAGCACTAACTATCCGGGATACTGGCCACATGCCAGGCATTCATTACCGCCTGCACCTGGGTCCAATCTGTCATTCCCTTGGGATGAATCCATCCTGCTGCGGCTATGGCTTCTCATAGGGGAAAGGGACATTACACAGGGGTGAGTGATATAGTGCACAACAGGGGGATAGAGCGCACAGGGGGAAAAGACAGCAAACAGGGGGAGACACAGCAGAAGGGGGGAGAGTGAACAGGGGGAAAAGATAGCACACAGCGAGGAGAGATAGCACACCATGGGGAGAGACAGCACAAGGGGGAAGAGAGTGCACAGGTGGAAGAGATAGCACACAGCGGGGAGAGATAGCACACCGTGGGGAGAGACAGCACAAGGGGAAGAGAGTACACAGGGGGAAGAGAGAGCACACAGTGGGGAGAGACAGCCCAAGGAGAGAGAGTGTACAGGGTAAGAGAGCGCACAGGGGAGAGACAGCACAAGACGAGAGAGAGCGCACAGGATGAGAGAGTGTGCTCAGGGAAGAGAGAGCACAAAGGGAGAGAGAGAATGCAGAGGGAGAGGTACAGCACAAGGTAAAAGATAGGGCCCATGGGGAAGAAACGGGGAGTTTCAGCTCCTTTACATGTGCCACCCTGTTTTTAAAGGGACCAAAAGTAATTGGACAATTGACTCAAAGGCTTTTTCATGGGTAAGTGTGGGCAATTCCTTCATTATTTCATTCTCAGTTAAGCCAAACTCTGGAGAGAGAATTAGCAGAATTAGGATCTTAGCCTTTATACACAATTGCTGTATTAGTGCAGGAAAGGCTCATCTTTGGTGGTTGTGATAGGATATAACAGCTGCTGCGGAGCCACGTGGAGAGATGTTGATATAGAGTGATGCCGCTCTGCTGTTTAACCAAGGAAGAATATTAGATCTGTCCATGTAGATCATAGATGATATATCAAGTCAACGCATTTCACAGCCACCATGGGCCTCTTTCTCAGGAAAACTCATATGGCTCAGTTAAGCACATAAAAGGTCTGGAGTTGATTTGAGGTGTGGCACTTGCATTTTGAAGATTTTGCTGAGAAGTAAACATACAGTCAAAGGAGCTCTCTATGGGAAGGAAGGAAGGAAGGTAGGAAGGAAGGAAGGAAGGAACTGGACGCCCACAGAAGACAACGGTGGTGGATGATCGCAGAATTATTACCATGGTGAAGAGAAACCCTTTTACAACAGCCAACCAAGTGACAACACTCCAGGATGTAGGTGTATCAATATCCAAATCTACCATAAAGAGAAGACTGCATGAAAGAGAATACAGAGGGCTCACTGTATGGTGCAAGCAACTCTTAACCCTCAAGAATAAGAAGGCTAAGGGGTCACTGCATGGTGCAAGCAACTCTTAACCCTCAAGAATAAGAAGGCTAAGGGGTCACTGCATGGTGCAAGCAACTCTTAACCCTCAAGAATAAGAAGGCTAGATTGTACTTTGCTAATTTTGTTCTGGAAGAACATTTTGTGGACAGATGAAACCAACTTCAACCTCTTCCAGAATGATGGAAAGAAAAAGGTATGGTGAAGGCATGGTACAGCTCATGATCCAAAGCCACATCATCTGTGACTCACGACGGAGGCATTGTGATGGCCGGGCATGCATAGATGCCAGGGGCCCTGGATCCCTATTGTTTGTTGATGATGTGATACAGGACAGAAGTGGCAAGATGAATTCTGGAGTTTTCAGGGACATACTACAGATGGACAATGACCCAAAACATAAAGCCAAAGCAACCCAGGAGTTTATTAAAGCAAAGAAGTGGAGTATTCTTGAACGGCCGTCAGTCACCTGATCTCAGCCCAATAGAGCCACATTTCAGAAAGGTCCCAACTTAAAACAGTTGCAGTAAAGGCCGGAGGAGCATTAAAAAGGAAGAAACAACGTCTGATGTCCATGAGATTAAGACTTCAGACAGTCATTGCCAACAAAGGGTTTTCAGCCAAGTATTAGAGACTAGATGGTGGCCCGATTCTAACGCATCGGGTATTCTAGAATATGTGGGTGTGCGGGTGTACGGTGGTGCGGTTGTGCGAGTGTGCAGCGGTGGCCTCCTCAGTTCTCACCCGCTCCAGGCTTCTGTCCAGCCGCCTCTCACCCTAGCTTGTCTTCTTCTTCTTCCTCCAGCATAGACGTAAGCAATTCCAAGGCCTCAGGGGGCGGAGTTAACAGGGGCATCATAGTAGGCATGTCCAAGCACATAGCCCTAATGTGGTGGGCGTGTCCTTGTTCACGGCCATTACGATGACCCCTTTGGTAGCTCCACCCCACCCCCCGCGGCCTTTGAATTTCTGGAGGCTATGCCACGAAAAGAAAAAGAAGAATGGCGGGGTGAGCGGCGGGCAGATGGAGTATGGAGCGGCAGCCGGGAGGGAGCGTGGAGCGGGTGAGCAGCGGGCAGGAGACCGAGCGGAGTGGGGCCGGGAGACCAGGCGGACTGTGCCTGTTTCGCTGTAACGGAAATCCCGCGTCTCTGATTGTTCGCGGCTGGCTGGGTGCGACCAATCAGCGACACGGGTTTTGCATTAGAGACACTGTGACGTGAGTGCAGGGTTAAGTGTGAGGTGAGAGCAAGGTGAGTGTAGGGCTAAGTGTGAGGTGAGTGCAGGGCAGAGTGTGACGTGAGTGCAGGGCAGAGTGTGACGTGAGTGCAGGGCAGAGTGTGATGTCGGGCCCACTGGGACGGGGGTACTCGGTACCGGACCGGTTCTGCTACTTGGGAAGTCACGGGTGGTCCTGGTCCGGACCGTGTCCCGGGCTCGGCAATAAAAGGGGAATATTTACAGGGGATTGTCAGTCGTGACGCCACCCACTATATGCGGCCCCATCATATGGGGCCGCCGCTACTGCAGAACCTCCGGGGATGATGGAATAGCAGCGCAGGTGGAATAGTTCCAGTGGGTAGAACTGTGTTCCCCGGGGCAGTAAGGCTTAAAGTCTGTTGTGGATTGTGCAATAGACTTACTTTGCAGACGCTGCAGGAATCCGTCCTCTGTGCTGGAGCTGGCAGCTGTGGCTCTGCAGGTAGAGGGTTTTCTGTAATTCTGTATGGAGGGAATAGCTTTCACGCAGAGACACAAGGGAAACAGATTCAGGGTTTTCCGTGTTTACTCTCAAAGTTCTTCAAGTCAGTTTACAGTTCAGTTACAGTTCTTACACGTCTCAGTTCTTAGTACACGGGCTCACTCTCCCTCTCCAGGTTCCCTTTACTCTCTCTGCAGCCAGGTCTCTCTCTGTGACCCCTCACACAGTCTCTGTGTCCTTTCCGGGCTGTTAACATTCTTTGTAAACTTGGTGGGTGTCTCCGGACAGTATGGCGGTGACTCGGGCCCCTGTGGGTCCTCCTGTTTGTCACTGAGCTGCCTGTCCTTTGGGGTAGGGACCCTAACGTGAAGCTGTGGTCCCCCGTCGTGTTGTTTGGGGATTCCGGGTATACTACGGTCCCCTCTAGAGCCGACACTCTACTCAGCCCAGCCTCCAGCAGTCCTCAAGATGTGAGGCTCTACCAGGCTCTCACTACCATGTCTTTGCAGGCGGAGTAGCCCTCCTATGACACTGGGTCGGTCGTCTCAGCTGTAAGTCTAGGGACCGGGTATCACTGTCCCTCTCTCTCTCCTCACACTCCTGGTGGTGCTGGTTTCGGACGTGCTTTCTCTCTCCTCCGGCTCACCCTGGCTCTGTACAGATTCTGCGCTCCTACACCTTACACTCTCAGGACATGTGAGCCTTTCTTCCTGCTCAGCTTTACTCGGCCTGCTGCTGTCTCTCGGCCTGTGCCGTGTTCCTCAGCCTGCTGCTGGTCTGCTCTTGGTCTTTTCTGGTCGGCTCACTCTGAACTCCTTCCTCCTCCCTCCTCCCCCTTCACTATTTCTACTGTCAGTCACCTGAATACGTGTGTGCCCAACCCACTTCTCTAAATGCACCACCCCTCATTTGCCTAGAGTCACCAATCTCAGGGCTGGATGCTGCCATCTACTGTACGTGGGTTGTGTGGGTTGTGAGGGTGTTGTTGTGCAACTGTCGTCCTACCTGCCTCGCTGCAGTTCCCTTTGTGGCCTCCTGGACCAGGGGCGCCACAGTGATGATGTGATGTGCAGGGCAGAGTGTGACGTGACTGAGTGGTGGCTAAGTGTGAGTGCAGGGTGAGTGTAGGGTGTAAGTGGTCTGCAGTACCTGGCACCTGGTGCTGTGTGCGTTTAGCTTAAGGACCTCTGGTGATGTCACAGCCATGTGATCTTGCGCCGGCCATGATTGTGACATCATCAGAGGTCCTGTAAGTATAGAGCCCCTGTCACACATAACGACGCACCAGCGATACCGATAACGATACGACCTGGCCGAGATCGCTGGTACGTCGTTTTCACATCGCTGTTCATTTCAAATAGCGGGACGGTAAAGGTAGCAGTGAAGTCGGCTTTCCCGGCCGCTATGTGAGTGTAGTGCTGTCGTCTCTGTCACGGCAATCCCGCGTCGCTGATGCGTCGCCAGTGCTTTTTTTGGAGAAAACATATTTGCCAGTACGCATTTCAGATTAATTTTCCCTATGAAAGGACATATGCACACTCAGCCAGGCACACACACACGCACACCCAGCCAGACACGCACACCCAGCCAGGCACACACACACACATGCACACTCAGCCAGGCACACACACTCATGCACACTCAGCCAGGCACACACACACACATGCACACTCAGCCAGGTACACACACGCACACCCAGCCAGACACGCACACCCAGCCAGGCACACACACAGCACCACCATGCACACTCAGCCAGGACACACACACATGCACTCAGCCAGGCACACACACACATGCACACTCAGCCAGGCACACACACACATGCACACCCAGCCAGGCACACACACACATGCACACCCAGCCAGGCCACACACATGCACACTCAGCCAGGCACACACATGACGCACACATATGCACACTCAGCCAGGCACACACATATGCACACCCATGCACACTCAGCCAGTGACATATGGGCTAGATATGGATGGAGGACTTACAGGCAGGGACTCAGACTTGTGCCCCCCCCCAATTCCCCTGCATCTCCCCTCTTGTGACCCCCATTCACCCTACTTCTTCCCTCTTGTGGCCCCCATGCTCCCTACTTCTTCCCTCTTGTGGCCCCCATGCTCCCTACTTCTCCCCTCTTGTGGCCCCCCATTCTCCCCTCTTATTATGGCCCCCCATTCACCCTGCTTCTCCCCACTTGTGGCCCCCCATTCACCCTGCTTCTCCCCTCTTGTGGCCCCCATTCTCCCTGTTTCTCCTCTCTTATTGTGGCCCCACATTCTCCCTGCTTCTCCCCTCTTGTGGCCCCAATTCTCCCTGTTTCTCCCCTCTTATTGTGGCCCCCCATTCACCCTGCTTCTCCCCTCTTATTGTGCCCCCCATTCACCCTGCTTCTTCCCTCTTGTGGCCCCCTACATTCTCCCTGCCTCTCCCCTCTTGTGGCCCCCTACATTCTCCCTGCTTCTCCCCTCTTGTGGCCCCCTACATTCACCCTGCTTCTCCCCACTTGTGGGCCCCCCCATTCACCCTGCTTCTTCCCTCTTGTGGCCCCCCATTCACCCTGCTTCTCCCCTCTTGTGGCACCCTACATTCTCCCTGCTTCTCCCCTCTTGTGGCACCCTACATTCTCCCTGTTTCTCCCCTCTTATTGTGGCCCCCTACATTCTCCCTGCTTCTCCCCTCTTATTGTGGCCCCCTACATTCTCCCTGCTTCTGCCCTCTTATTGTGGCCCCCCATCACCCTGCTTCTCCCCTCTTGTGGCCCCCCATTCTCCCTGCTTCTCCCCTCTTGTGGCCCCCCATTACCCTGCTTCTCCCCTCTTGTGGCCCCCTACATTCTCCTTGCTTCTCCCCTCTTGGGCCCCCCATTCACCTGCTTCTCCCTCTTGGTGTCCCCCTCCACTCACCCTGCTTCTCCCCTCTTGTGGCCCCCTACATTCTCCCTGCTTCTCCCCTCTTGTGGCCCCCCATTCTCCCTGCTTTTCCCCTCTTGTGGCCCCCCATTCACCCTGCTTCTCCCCTATTGTGGCCCCTCCACTCACCCTGCTTCTTCCCTCTTGTGGCCCCTGTTCTGCCCCCCCAGCTCCCTTCGGCTCATTGGCGCTTACCTTGTCCTGCTCCAGCTCCAAGACGGTCCTCACGCAGTCGGCACCTCCGCAGCATCAGCGCTTCTGGGTCAGGAGGAGCTCAGCTGCTCTGATATCCAAGCTGAGCTCACTCACTGATCCCGGAAGTGCCAGCACACAGGGGGGGTCAATGCAGCGGCAGTGTTCCAGCAGTATTCAATAAATCCTGGGACACTGCCACCGCTCCGACACACCTCTGCATTGGCCTGGCCGGATGCGGAGGAGTGAAGTCAGAGGGCGGGGCCCGACAGCGGCAGCAATGATTCCTCACAGATGAGGGGGGCCTGCCACCCGTGCAACAAAACAAGAGGGGGCGTGGCCCGCTCCAAACAGCCACGCCGCCTGCTAGCACGCCCGGGCCACCCTGCCCCTGTTTAAATGGCCACGCCCCCTCTAAAAACCGGCGGGCCCCTTAATCATTAAAGGGAACCTGTCAGCTAGTTTATGCCTCCATAGCTATCACTATCTGTACCTGCAGCTTCATAATACTATTCTATCATCCCTGTCTGAGCTCAGAGTGTAATGTGAAAGGTGAAAGAAAAGCATTTATACACTTACATTTCCTCATGTAATGAGGCAGTCAGTCTCCAGCTTGGAGGACGGGGACTGTTTGGCAGGTTAATGGTTAACATTTCAGCCTTCTGCTAGAACATGTTGGGAGACCTGATGTGATGTCACAACCATGTGACTACAATAGGCGGAGCTAAGTTCTCATAGAACATAATGTTTGCTGCCTTAGCTCCGCCCACTATGGTCACATGATCGTTACATCACACAGGTCCTTTAGCTATCCAAGTTAAAAGTGAGTTAACTATTATCCTGCCAGACAGTCCCCTCCTCCAAGGTGGGGACTGAAATGTAAGTGTATAAATGCTTTTTTTTCCCCTTTCACATTACACTATGAGCTCAAACAGGGATGATTAGACTGGTGTTATAAAGCTGCAGGGACAGACAATGATAGCTGGGGGGCATAAACCACCTGACAGGTTCCCTTTAAGGCCAGTAAGGCCATAGCGGCAGCCCTGGTACCATCCGTTAACGCATGGTACATTATGTACAATGCGTTAACGGATGCCTTTGCCTTAGACTCCCATGTTAAATAACGCATCAATTTTTGCAAAAGCACCAAAACGCTGCTAACCACATTTTTTGTTGCTTTTGCAAAAACAGCGCCAATTGCATTGCACTTTTGCAATCCGTTTTTTGCATTGGATCCTATGGGTGCGTTAATGGATCCGTTTTTACACATTTGCACATGAAATAACGCATCCTTTTGGTGGATGCATGACACTGGTCTGGCCCTAGCCAAGTATTAACACACATAGACAACCAATATTGAGTAGTCAAACACCAAAGTCAAGACCATAATGGTACTTTATTATGATTATTATTATTATTTATTTATATGGCGCCATTAGATTCCATGGCGCTTTACATATGGAAAGGGCAGATAGGACAAGTACAATATATGTGGACAATCAAGTCATACAGGTACAGGAGGGGAGAAGATCCTGTCGCGATGGCTCACAGTCACAGACAGGTGAGGATACAGTAGGAGGGGGTAGTGCTGATCTTGAGATGGTGCGGTGGACCGGGTCTCATTGCAGTTGTAGGCTTGACGGAAGACATGGGTCTTCAGGTTTCTTCTGAAGGTTCCCAGGGTAGGAGAATGTCTGATGTGGTGGTGAAGAGAGTTCCAGAGTATGGGAGAGGCGCGGGAGAAATCCTTTATGCGGTTGTGAGAAGAGGAGATTGAGGGGGGAGTAGAGGAGGAGTCTTGGGAGGATCGCAGGTTGTGTGAGGGTAGGTATCGGGAGACCATGTCAGAGCTGTATGGAGGGGACAGGTTGTGGATGGCTTTGTATGTCATGGTTAGTGTTTTAAACCAGGATTTCTGAGAAGTGGGGAGCCAGTGAAGGGCTTGGCAGTGGGGGAGACAGGGGAGTAGTGGGAAGACAGGTGGATTAGGTGAGCAGCGGAGTTTAGGATAGATTGGAGAGGTGTAAAGGAGGTAGCAGGGAGGCTGGTAAGCAGGAGGTTGCAGTAGTCAAGGCGGGAGATGATGAAGGCTTGAATAAGTGTTTTAGCAGTGTCGTGGTCAAGGAAAGTGGGAATCCGGGAATGTTTTAAGCTGGAGTCGGCAAGAGGTGGCGAGTGCCTGGATGTAGGGCTTGAAGGAGAGGGAAAAGTTGAGGATTACCCCGTCTCTTGGAGTGGGGACTGGGGAGAGTGAGCAGTCGTTGACAAGGATGGATATGTCGGAATAGTGGGGGAGAGCGGCTTGGGGGGAAGATGATTAACTCAGTTTTAGTCCATGTTTAGCTTAAGGAAGGGGCAGAGAAGAAGGATGAAATGGCAGACAGGCATTGCAGAATTTTGGATAGTAGAGAGGTGATATCGGGACCAAATAGGTAGATCTGGGTGTCATCGATGTAGTGATGGTATTGAAGGCCATGGAACTCAATGAGTTGCCCCAGGCTGAGAGTGTAGATGAAGAGTAGTGGTGCCACAACCAAGTCTTGGGGGACATCGAAAGATAAGGGGTAGGGCAAAAAGGAGGTGTGGGAGTGGGTGACACTGAAAGTCCGGTCCGTTAGGTAAGAGGAGTTCCAGAGAGGGCTAGGTCAGTGATGCCAAGAGATTCCAGAATCTGAAGTAGAAGGGAATGGTCAACAGTGTCAAAGGTGGCATATAGGTCGAGGAGGAGGAGGAGGACGGAATAGTGTCTCTTGCTCTTGGCGGTCAGAAGGTCGTTGGTGACTTTAGTTAGGGCTGTTTCGGTGGAGTGGTGTGGTCGGAAACCAGATTGTAGACGGTCGAAGAGGGAGCAGGAGGAGAGGTGGGAGTACAGTTTTGAATGGACGTGCTGTTCAAGTAGTTTAGAGGCGAAGGGGAGAAGAGATATGGGGCGATAGTTAGAAACAGATGTTTGGTCGAGGGAGGGTTTTTTGAGGATGGGTGTGATCAAGGTGTGTTTGAAGGCTGAGGGGAAGATGCCAGTAGTGAATGATGAGGTGAAGCGATGGGTTAGAGTTGGGTTGAAGACAAAGGTGAGGTTGGGAATGAGGTGGGACAGTGGGTCAAAGCTGTCTCTGATTTTATCGATCTTCTGCTTGAAGAAGGAAGCAAAGTCTTCAGCAGAGATAAGGGGAGAGGGAGGAGGAGCTGGCGGATGGAGTAGGGAATTGAAAGTTTTAAAAAGCTGTTTGGGATTGTGGGACATGGAGGTTTGTTTTTTTTTTTTAACCATTATGTTTTTATTAAAGTATATTAGAGAAAGTTACAACAAATATGCAAATCACCAATTCAACACAGCAAGGCTCTGGCATCAGAAATAAAATGGCGAGCCTAAAAATAAAGAACATTACCATACATAACAATATACAATGAATAGTAAAGATACAGTTAGGGCCAGAAATATTTGGACAGTGACACAAGTTTTGTTATTTTAGCTGTTTACAAAAACATGTTCAGAAATACAATTATATATATAATATGGGTTGAAAGTGCACACTCCCAGCTGCAATATGAGAGTTTCCACATCCAAATCGGAGAAAGGGTTTAGGAATCATAGCTCTGTAATGCATAGCCTCCTCTTTTTCAAGGGACCAAAAGTAATTGGACAATGGACTCTAAGGGCTGCAATTAACTCTGAAGGCGTCTCCCTCGTTAACCTGTAATCAATGAAGTAGTTAAAAGGTCAGGGGTGGATTCCAGGTGTGTGGTTTTGCATTTGGAAGCTGTTGCTGTGACCAGACAACATGCGGTCAAAGGAACTCTCAATTGAGGTGAAGCAGAACATACTGAGGCTGAAAAAAAAGAAAAAATCCATCAGAGAGATAGCAGGCATGCTTGGAGTAGCAAAATCAACAGTTGGGTACATTCTGAGAAAAAAGGAATTGACTGGTGAGCTTGGGAACTCAAAAAGGCCTGGGCGTCCACGGATGACAACAGTGGTGGATGATCGCCGCATACTTTATTTGGTGAAGAAGAACCCGTTCACAACATCAACTGAAGTCCAGAACACTCTCAGTGAAGTAGGTGTATCTGTCTCTAAGTCAACAGTAAAGAGAAGACTCCATGACAGTAAATACAAAGGGTTCACATCTAGATGCAAACCATTCATCAATTCCAAAAATAGACAGGCCAGAGTTAAATTTGCTGAAAAACACCTCAAGAAGCCAGCTCAGTTCTGGAAAAGTATTCTATGGACAGATGAGACAAAAATCAACCTGTACCAGAATGATGGGAAGAAAAAAGTTTGGAGAAGAAAGGGAACGGCACATGATCCAAGGCACACCACATCCTCTGTAATACATGGTGGAGGCAACGTGATGGCATGGGCATGCATGGCTTTCAATGGCACTGGGTCACTGGTGTTTATTGATGACATAACAGCAGACAAGAGTAGCCGGATGAATTCTGAAGTGTACCGGGATATACTTTCAGCCCAGATTCAGCCAAATGCTGCAAAGTTGATTGGACGGCGCTTCATAGTACAGATGGACAATGACCCCAAGCATACAGCCAAAGCTACCCAGGAGTTCATGAGTGCAAAAAAGTGGAACATTCTGCAATGGCCAAGTCAATCACCAGATCTAAACCCAATTGAGCATGCATTTCACTTGCTCCAATCCAGACTTAAGACGGAAAGACCCACAAACAAGCAAGACCTGAAGGCTGCGGCTGTAAAGGCCTGGCAAAGCATTAAGAAGGAGGAAACCCAGCGTTTGGTGATGTCCATGGGTTCCAGACTTAAGGCAGTGATTGCCTCCAAAGGATTCGCAACAAAATATTGAAAATAAAAATATTTTGTTTGGGTTATGTTTATTTGTCCAATTACTTTTGACCACCTAAAATGTGGAGTGTTTGTAAAGAAATGTGTACAATTCCTACATTTTCTATCAGATATTTTTGTTCAACCCTTCAAATTAAACGTTACAATCTGCACTTGAATTCTGTTGTAGAGGTTTCATTTCAAATCCAATGTGGTGGCATGCAGAGCCCAACTCGCCAAAATTGTGTCACTGTCCAAATATTTCTGGCCCTAACTGTAGATGAGAAAGAGAGGAAGAATGGGGGAGGGTAAAAGGAACATACGGTAATTAGTTTTCACCAGTATTATTTCAGGTTGTACTGATAAGAGTTATATGACATTGTGACATTAGTGTGTTGCCAAACTAGTCTGTATCAGGTAAATGCTGTGAGTTTCATCTGTATCACATACAGTTTATTCATCTGTTGATCACTATAACATTAAACGCTGACTGTACCCAGGGGTCCCACCAGTTCATGATTTTGTTTCTCGTTTGGAGATCATGATCCAAGAGAGACTCATGTTGGAAGTGCAGATTTATGCGGTTAATCAGTTCCGTTCTAGATGGAGGGCCTGGGGACTTCCATTTAGATGCTAGGCACAGTCTCGCCGCTACAAATACATTGGTAACAATAGGGCGTAATATTTTAGGGATAGAGTCAAGTCCCAGGCCCAACAGGGCAACCGGTGACTCCAACGCCAAAGGGAGCCCTGTAAGAAGTCTATGTAGGTCTTCCACCTCACCCCAGAAGGTTTTTATAATGGGGCAATCCCACCAAATGTGTGCAGGGGTCCCCACTGTGGGGCAACCCCGCCAACACTGATGAGATGTGGGGGAGGTTTTGTTACCAAATTTAGCTACTCTGTCAGGGGTTAAATACCATCGTAATTGAAGCTTCTTTGCCTGTTCCAGGTGGTTTATGCATGACGAGTAAGGGGACACATGAGTGGCCGCCCTCTGCCAGGCCTCTAAGGGGGCAACAAACCCCAAATCATTTTCCCATTTAGTCATGTATGCTAGTTTCTGTTTGGAGTATTGGTTCAGAATCGCTTTGTAGATGATGTAGACACCGCCGGAGCTGGCGCCCCTCGACTTGAAGAACGCCTGTAGAGAGCCATTAAAAAACTCCTGAGAGCAAGCAGGCAGGGAGACAGAGGCCAGAAAATGCCGCAATTGTAGATATTTGAAAAAGTCATTTTTGGGGACAGCAAATCTGTCCACCAAAGCTGAGAAGGATCTCAGACCACTCTCTTCTACAATTTGGTGCAGAAACTGAATTCCTTTCAATTTCCGATTTCGGAGAGATATTAGCCCGATTGAGTGCTCCACTGCATCAAGTGTGACATATCTATGTAGGAAGGATAGTAGCTCTCCACCCTCCTGAGACCATATCTTCGTTAGGATTTTCATAGAAGATAAGCCTCCTGGTGCTGGTGAATACCGCAGCAAATTTTTTTCCAGTAGTAGTCTAGTGGATTGTTTGGGGGCAAAAAAAGCTTCAACTTGGAGCCACAGGGAGGTCTGTTCCTGAATCCACCAGCTCCTGGCTGCCTCGAGATGTACTGCTTTATAGTAAGAGTAAATGTCTAGGACTCCCAATCCTCCCATTGTGGTGTGCAGTGTGAGAACTCTTGTTGCTCTCCGGTGCTGCTTCCCTTGCCATATAAATCTGCCTAGCAATGATTGGAATGCTCGCAAAAATCTACCTGGAACCAGAAGGGGAAGACACCTCAGTAAATATAATATTTTAGGAAGATAGGTCATTTTAACAACTTGGATCCTGGCGATCCACGACAATAGAAGGCCAGAGTGGCCTTCCAACTCCCCTCGGACCTGTCTAAGCAAGGCCTCACAATTATGATGAACAAGTTTATTTAGTTTAGTTATGTACAAGCCTAAGTAGGTGAAGCCTTCCCCTGCCCAGGCAAATGAAAACTGTCCCTTGATTGCCTCCTGTTCAGATTCTGTCATGTTAATGGGGTAGAATGAAGATTTAGACATGTTCAATTTGTAGTAAGAAGCTCGGGAGAACTCCTCCAGAACTTCCAAGATTTTCGGGATTGTGGAAGGGAGCTGCGAGCACATGAAGACTACATCATCTGCATAGAGCCCGATCTTATGCTCTACAGATCCCTCCTCCACCCCCCGAATTTCAGGGTCTGCCCTCACCACCGCAGCCAAGGGTTCCATCACCAAGGCAAAAATTAGCGGGGAGAGGGGACAGCCCTGCCTAGTCCCGTTGGAAATGGTAAACATAGAGGACATGAAACCCGAGGCCTTAACTGAAGCGCATGGAGAGGAGTAGAGGGCCATGATGGCCCTTTGGAAGTCACCTACTATTCCAAATCTTTGGAGAACCTCCTGTAGGTACCCCCAGTGCACCCTGTCAAACGCTTTTTCGGCATCAAGGGACAGGAATGCACCGGGAGCCCCTTTCCTCTTCATGATCTCTAGCAAGTCCACCAGCCTTCTCGTACCATCACTAGCCTGTCTCCCCGGGATAAATCCCACCTGCTCCAGTCCCACCAGGGAGGGTAGTATTTCTCCTAGTCTATTAGCAAGAAGTTTAGCATATAGTTTTACATCACAATTTAATAAGGCGATTGGGCCGAAGTTGCCCGGGGCGTCAGGTGTCGTGCCCGGTTTGGGAAGAGTAGCTATAACTGCCTCCAACCCTTCTCCTCTAATGCTGCCCACTCCATGCCAATAATTAAAGAGGTCTAATAGGGGTTTGGTTAAAAGCTGCGAAAAGCAAGAGTAGTACTGGAATGAGAACCCATCAGGTCCCGGAGCAGTTCGCTTCTTGGCAGAAGCAATAACTCCCTGTATCTCCCTTTCGGTAAAGGGCGCATTAAGCGACCTAAATTGTTCCTCAGATAGGGTAGGAAGCTTAGCTCGGTCCAAGAAAGCTTTGATAGATGTAGGTGAGGGTTGTGGGACCGAATCCGAGTCTCGTAAATTATATAAGGAGTGGTAGTAAGATCTAAATTCATCCAGAAAACCCATAGGATTGCGTACTGTGGTGCCATCTCCTCTACGAATGTAGGGGATCTTTGCCTGCAGTTCTCTTTTTTTGATTCTCCTGGCTAATAGCGTTCCGGCTCTGTCTCCCATACCATAGAACCTCGCTCTGGATTTCTTAAGTTGATGCTCCGCTCGCACAAGGAGCAGAGTGCGGAGCTCTTGTCTGGCTGTCAGCAAATCGGGGGGCTGCACAGCCAGCTGCGTGTTTCTCTGTAGGGCCTCAAGGGTTTTGATTTTTCCCAGTAACGTGTGTATGTGTGGAGCCCCAAGGGACGTGGGGTACTCGGTACCGGACCGATCTGCTGCTGGGGATGTCACTGGTGGCCTGGTCCGGACCGTGTCCCTGGCTCAGCACAATAAAAGGGGGATTATTTACAAGGGAGATTGTCACGGGTGACGCCACCCACTTGGTGCGGCCAGTAATGGGGGCCGCCGCTGCTGCAGAACCTCCGGGGGTGATGTGAAGGCAGCGGGGATGGTATAGTTCCAGTGGGGAGAACTGTATCCCCCGGGCAGTAAGGGTTAAAGTCTATTGGGGTTATAGATGGTGGAGAAGGGTTGGAGGACACACACTTACGTTTGGTAGACACTGCAATTCCCTTCTTCTCCTGATGCTGCAGAGCTGACAGGCTGGATCTGCAGGGAGGAATTGTCTCTGTGCTGAATCTGGAGCAAAGGTCACAATCACTACACAGACTCCAAAGTTGTTTTCCAAAGCTTTACTGCTGATAGTATTGCAGATTATAGTCCACGGAGTCTGTAATGGGGCTAAGCTCTCTCCCCACACCCTGTCCGGGTCGTTGGCCTCCTTGTGCTGCACTGTGTGTGTGTCCTGAGCTGCTGCTTCTTAGCTAAGCTGCTGGGATTCCTCACGTCTCTCTCTCTGCTTGCTGCTGGTACCACGTGGCTAGGCAACTTGGGTCCTCTATGCTGTACTGACCCCTCCGTGTTGCTTCACTCTGGTACTAGGGGTTATCTAGAGATCCCACTGTTCCTGGATTCGCTGTGCTGTGGGTGCCAGACACAGTACCGGATCCGGTGTCCGTCTTTGTGCTTACTTCTGGGGCAAGTGAAGGTATCACTCCAGCTCCCAGACGTGTTCCTCTGTCTTTAGTTCTCCTTGTTCCTCTGACCCTTTCTAGGTCTGCACTGAGCTAACTCTGCTCTGTGTCCTTTCCTCAGCCCTGCTGCGAGCTGAACTGAGCTCTCCCTCATGGGCCAGTGTATATATGGAAGCAGGAGGTGCTCCCTCTATTGCCCAGAGGTGGTAGTGTTTGTCAGTGTGTAGTGGGGGAGAGAACCCATGTGATGTTATTGTGGCACATTAACCCATGGGGTGCCACATATGGACTTATCATGCTTTCTTTTGGCTACAGCTGCTATTTTAATGAGCAAACCTCTCAGAACTGCCTTATGGGCAAACCACAAAGTGTCTGGGAGTATATCAGCTGAGGAGTTTTCTTTAAAGTAAAGCTTGATAGCTTCAGAGAGTTGCTCTACATTAGAAGGGGAGGACAGGTGATATGTATTAATTTTCCAGTTAGTTGGTGGGCGATGTGCAGCAGAGTCGGCTATCCTGAGTGACACTGGAGCATGATCTGACCACGTGATGGACCCTATAGTCGCATCTAGGTTCTTCGGCAGTAATGAATCATCAATCAGGAAGTAGTCGAGCCTGCTCTGTGACTTATGGCGGTGTGAATAAAAAGTGTAGTCTCTTTCGTCTGAGTTCATATATCGCCACACATCATGGAGGTGATGCATAGAGACTACAGGCCCCAGCTCCGACCGATACAATGATGATTTGGAGCAATCCAGTTGTTTATTTATTGGTATGTTAAAGTCTCCAGCTATAACTCTGCTACCTCGTGCTACAGAGATTACCTTAGATAGGAAAGACTTCATGTACCGTATCTGGCCTGCATTCGGGCCATAGATAGAGACAAGTGTGAAAGGGTTGTCGTTAAGAAGGCATAGTACAATCACGTATCTACCCGCTGGATCAGATATTCTCTCAATCAGCTTAAATGAGACCGACCTGTGGATCAGGACCGCTACCCCGATTTTTTAGAGGGTCCCCCAGCTAAAAATTGAATCGGGTATAAGGCCGAGGCCAGTCTGGGGTGGTCTTTTTCCAACAGGTGGGTCTCCTGTAAGAATACAACATCACTTTGATTCTTCTTCAGATGCTGCCAGAGCATCGCTCTTTTACACGGAGCGTTAAGGCCATTAACATTGAACGATACCATAGTGATACTCATTTTTGTTAGATATCAAGACTTCAGCTTAAACAATACAGTACAAAATGTGAGTGAGCACCACTTTTGATAAGGTAAAGAACTGTAACCCACCTCAATAGGTGAAAGGGTGAAGGCTGGAGGGGGAAGGGAAGCTGGGGAGGGGGGGGGGGGAAGAGAAGAGACTAAGAGAGAAAAACAAGAACAAGAACAAGTAAAAATATTGATTGCACAACAGCAATCACACATGCATGTAAACTTTATAAAAAGTGTAAGTATTATCCAGTCTCCTCTCCACAAAGTTGGAGGGAGCTAGAAAATGGTGGGGGTATCAATGTGAGCTACTAGGTTCTCTCGTCCTCAGTTAAGGCGGGAGAAAGTCCCCCTGATGGATAGGTGACTCCCTGCTCACAATCCCACAGCCTAAATAACCGGAAATCTAGGCTGAGAAAACATCTTAACCGGCATCAGCAAGATCCATACAGTTGTTAATAATCAGATCTCAACCTCTTTAGGATTGGAAGGACTTCCAGTGTTTCTCTCCTGTTTTTAGAGTCAGCAGAAGAGAGTCAGCAGGAGGAGAGGTTGGGGGTCGTTGTAGGTTCCATACACTCAGGGCTGTCTTAAGCTTAGAAGGTGACGTAAAGACATGTCTGCTTCCCTTATATCTAAAGGATACATGTACTGGTGATCCCCATGAATACTGTATGCCCCTGTCCCGAAGAACTTTGCAATGAGGAGCAAAATCCCTTCTTCTTGCCAAAGTTCCTGGACATAGATCTGGGTAGGCCTGCCATCCCTTGTAGTCTCCAGAGAGTAGGGGTTGTTGTCTCAGCTTCTGCAGGACCATGTATCTAGGTCTGGGGGAGAGGAGACACACCAAAACATCTCTGGGTAAGTCCTGTCTAATGTTAGGGGGCCTTGGTAGCCTGTATGCTTTTTCTGGTAATAGCTCCGTGACAGGCAGGTCTGGTAATGTTGAGCAGAGGAATGTATGCACTATCCCTTTTATGTCCTCCTCTCCTTCTGTTTCTGTGATTCCTCTAAGCTTCAGGTTGTTCTTTCTTAGTGACTCACCGTAGCCGGGGGGGGGTACACGTAGCGGGCGTTGTTTCTCCTCCAGTCACGGAACCGCGCCTGCAGTGGTGTAGGCCCGGTGGTCCAGATCAATAGGGGAATGGCGGAACAGTGGGGGTGATTTGTCTTCGTGACGCCACCTGCGGGTGTTCTGGTAACCTTACCAGCGCTGTTCGGGTCTCCGGGGGATGGTACACAGCGAGATGGAAGAGCGGGAATCCCCGGAGCCGGGAGCTGCGCAAGATGTTGTGAGGCAGCTGCGGGACGCTGCGCTGAATCCAGGAGTAATGCACAACCACACAAAGTCTCTTTTAGGTACCTTTACTGGATGGTAGTCAGGTACACTCGGACCGGGATAGTGAAGTTGGCACTTATGGAGTTTCACAGCAAGCAGTGTTAGGCTTCCTTTCTCTACTTCTGGTGCTAAGGTCGGGTGGATGTGGAATCCAGCCGGACCGGGCAGGGTGTTCAATGGAACTTGCTTCACCTGGTTATCAGCACTGAGGGCACTGTAAAAGGGTCTGAGCAGGATCAGTACTCTTCCCTGGGCTCTCGTGGGTAGGTGCATCAGGTGGAACAGGTGGCTAAACCTCCTGTTGGATGTGCTGGTTCTCTGTGAGGGCTTTGTAGCTTCCACAGCTTCGGTTCCAGTAACCGGATGGTTTGGAAAGAGTTGGATTAACTCTGTATTCCTGAGAGGTGATCTCCTTCTTCCTATTATCCCAATTGCAGGGATCTCCACTGGCTAACAGGCTAGCAGGGCCTAGTGTGTTCCTCATAGGGTGGAGGTTTCACACAGGCAGGCAGCTCTTGTAGCGTCTACCACACTCTGAAGTTTCTCCCTCCAAGACTCTTTTTATAGGGGGAACTGGTTAGAAATCACCAGTGTTAGCTCCCCCTAGAGGCTCGGGGTGAAACCGGGTGTTCTAAGTGTTGTTTGTGTTGTGGTTTTGCTGTGCTGTTACTTACTCCATTTGTACCTAAGGATTTCTGTGGTGCCCAACAGGTGCCAGGGTGCCACATTCCCCCTTAGTTAACCTCAGTTCTCCCGGCTGAGCAAAAGATTCTTTTTACAACTTACCACTAAGCATTTATAACATTCAATTTACAAAGTCTTAAAGAAAACACAAAAATCACTGAAAAGGAAGTGAAAAATGTGGAAAAGGTGAAAAGCAGTCCGTACGGCACTAGTCCATCTGCCGCAGGCTGGAAAAAGGTAAAGTTAGTGGTCACACAAGTCCTGTGACTATTGTTCAAAGTTTATGGAAAGGGAAAAAGGTAAAGTCCAGGGATACACGGTAAACTTTATACATTCCCTACGGGTGTCTCTGCTTGGGAGGCCGGTACTAACCTACTATACCTTACCAGGCACTTTCTGTCCCCAACTTAGTATACTTGGGACATAGCCCAGTTCCTCCACCCTTCTGTACACTACTTTTTACAGGTTTTGAAAAACAGTCTTATATACAAACACTTACAGGTTATATTTTCCACTACATTTTAAACCCATTCTCCAAGTTTATGTGGGGGTTGGCCTAATGTACTACGTGTGGATCTGCGTAGTGTGGGTGTTTCCAAAGCTGTTGGTGTAGTGTACGAAGATGTTGGTACTTCTCTATGTCTGCTTTGTGTAAGACCATAGTAAGTGCGGAGTCTATCAACTGGACTAACCTCTGTAGGTAGTTGATTAGGAATGGCTTCTCTTACTGTGGGACTAGCAGGCTGACCGATTACAGGAATCTCAGGTTCCATGATAACAGGCTGCAATTCTTGCACTTGGACTTCTTCTTGTTGGACTTGTGGAATTGGATGTGGTTTTGGCTGACCTTCTGTAGGCTGGTAGAAGTGCATAACTGGTATGAGGAATGCATCACCTATTTGTGGCCAATCAGCTGGTAAGTATCCAATTTCTGTAAGGACTAGATTTTCTTTTGTTTCTTCATCTGTAGTTACTGCAGGGTAACTGGTTGCTTGTGGGATTAACTGTGGCGGACATTTCTTCAAATGATCCCTTGAGACAGTCGCAATAGTATTCCCATTGTCTTTGCTAATAACACAAGTTTTTGAGTTATCAAAGTGTGACGGCATAACGGTGTAGGGTATGGATTCCCAACTGTTATCCAATTTGTTAGTTTTTCTTTTTCTTTTCAGCACTACATCACCTATAGCTAGTGGTTCAGCTGAGGCGTGCTTGTTGAAGTCTTTTTCTTGTTTGGTTCTACTGATTTCAAGGTTCCTTTCCACGCTTTCCTGTACTTTTCTGTACTTTTCTTGGCGTTGGCTGACCCAGTCTTCATCAGAAGAATCCTCTGTGGGTTCAATGGTTCCCATCTGCAAATCAATAGGCAGTTTACCTGGTCTTGCTCTCATCAAGTAAGCAGGTGTGTAATTTGTCGAACTGACAGGTATGTGGTTGTAGATGTCCACGAGATCTGGAAGTTTCTCTGGACATTGATTTCTCTCTTCAACTGGTAAGGTCTTGAGCATGTCAATGACGATGTGGTTCATCTTCTCACATAAACCGTTCGTCTGAGGATGATAAGGTGTGGTGCGGATTTTCTTACACCCATACAGCCCTAAGAATTCTTGGAACAGAGCTGATTCGAAGGCTGGCCCTTGGTCAGTTAAGACCTGGTCTGGATACCCATGGGGGCGACAGAAGTAACTCTGGAACGCTTTTGCTGCTACCTCAGCAGTTAAATCCTTAACTGGAACGACTACCAGGAATCTTGAGTAGTGATCGACGATGGTGAGAGCGTAAGTGTACCCGGTTCGACTTGGGGTAAGCTTCACGTGGTCGAGAGCAACTATTTCAAGAGGTTTGGTGGTAATAATTGGTTGCAACGGAGCTTTCTGAGTTAGATGGTCTTTTCTTCGAAGGTGACATGGTCCACAGTTTTTACACCATTTGTCAATGGAACCTCTCATACCGACCCAGTAGAACCGATCCTTCAGGAGTCTCTCCAGTTTCTTCCATCCAAAGTGTCCTGCATCATCATGGTATGCTTCAAGGATCATTTGGACTTCAGTCTTGGGAACTACGATCTGCCAGATTAGTTCATGGGTTCTCGGGTTGAGGTATCTTCTGCATAGTTTACCTTGGTAGACGAACAACCTCCCTTTCTCCTTCCACAGGCGTTTAGCAGTTGGTGAGGCATCAGAGTCCATATTGGTGTGCTCTTGAGTGATGAGATCCCTTACCAGGCTGACATCTGGGTCGTTGGCCTGAGCCTCCTTCCAGTCATGGTGAGGTAACGGGTTCACGGTCCTCTCTACACGTGTCTGGTTTCTCTGATGACATGTTGCTGTACCGGAACGGTGGAAAGCAGGTAGTTCAATCTCTTCTAGGTCATCTATGTCTTCTCCCTCTTCAGGAAGGTGGGGCATTCGGGACAGGGCATCAGTATTGCCGTTCTTGTGACCTGCCCGGTACTTTACAGTGAAGTCGTAGTTAGCGAGTCTTGCTACCCAACGCTGTTCTAGGGCTCCCAGCTTTGCAGTCTCTAAGTGTGTTAGAGGATTGTTGTCTGTGAAAGCTGTGAACGGGGCGGATGCCAGGTAATGCTTGAAACGCTCTGTGATCGCCCAGACCAGGGCCAGGAACTCCAGCTTGAAGGAGCTGTAGTTTTCTGGGTTCCTTTCGGTGGGACGGAGCTTTCTGCTTGCGTAGGCTATCACCTTCTCTTTGCCCTGCTGACGTTGAGATAGGACTGCTCCTAAACCTTCATTACTTGCGTCAGTGTACAACAGAAACGGTAGATTGTAGTCAGGGTAAGCCAGGATTTCTTCTCCAGTTAAAGCATCTTTTAACGTTTGGAAGGATTTGTCCTGCTCTGGGCCCCAGTGGAACGGGGGTCCCCTGATCTTGCCGTTTTTGGATTGACCTACTAGGAGATCTTGCATAGGTGCGGCTATCTTGGTATAGCCTTTGATGAATCGTCGGTAGTACCCGACCAGTCCTAGGAATTGACGTACCTCTTTGTGGTTGATGGGTGCTGGCCAGTCCTTGATGACGGTTACTTTATCCGGATCCGGTGCTACGCCTTCGGCACTGACCACATGTCCTAGGTATTGGACCTTGGGTTTCAGCAGGTGGCACTTGGACGGTTTCAGTTTCATCCCGTACTTGGACAGTGACTCAAACACTTCACTCAGGTGTTGGAGGTGATCTTCATAGGTCTGAGAGTAGACAATGACATCATCAAGGTATAACAAGACAGTCTCAAAGTTCTTATGGCCCAAACAACACTCCATAAGTCTCTGGAATGTTCCTGGGGCATTGCAGAAACCGAATGGCATACTGTTGAACTCGCATAAGCCCATAGGAGTAGTGAAAGCTGTCTTCTCACGATCCTCCTCTGCAACGGCAACCTGCCAGTACCCACTAGTAAGATCTAATGTGGAGAAGTAGTTGGCAGATTTGAGTGCAGCTAGTGACTCTTCTATGCGGGGTAACGGGTATGCATCTTGTGTGTGACTTTGTTGATTTGCCTATAATCTACACACATCCTCATACTACCATCTTTCTTTTTAACCAGGACTAGTGGTGCGGCCCAGGGACTACAGCTATCCCTAATGACTCCTGCATTCTTCATGTCCTGAAGCATCTCTTTTGCTTTCTGGTAGTGTGTGGGTGGTATAGGCCTGTACCTTTCTTTGATAGGTGCATGGTTGTTTGTGGGGATATGATGTTGTACCCCTTTAATCCTCCCAAAGTCAAGTGGGTGTTTGCTGAACACTTGCTCATACTCCCGAACTACCCGGTATACTCCATTTTTCTGGTGAGAGGGTGTATTGTCAGTCCCTACACTGAGTTCTTGACACCATTTCTCTAACTGATCTTTGGAGTGAGGGGGTTCATCAGTGACTGTTTGGTTTGAGGATTTTACATCAATCACAGCATCATCTTTTACTTGGTACAATTTTGCAACAGTTGCATATCTAGGTAGTCTGACTTCGTCATCACCATAATTCAATATGCGTACGGGGACTCTCCCCTTTCTTACATCGACTAACCCTCTGGCTGTCAAGAGCGTAGGACTACTGTCAGACATTACAGGTTCTACTACAGCTTGGTAGTCCTGCCCTCTGAGGCCTATGGCTGCTCGACACCAGATCATCATTTCACTTCTGGGTGGTACCACAATTGGAATGGGATCTGTGACCCTTACTCTGCCAATCTCACCATTTGACAATGTTACCTGTTGTTGATACACCAGAGCTCTGATCTGCTTTTGGATAGCCCTCTTTTCTCTGGGTTTACCGGCTTCAGCACTCTGTTGGAGTAAAAACAACACTTCATCGAGGCATTTGATCATTACATTGGTACCCAATATGACATATGGATCCTTGTGGTTAGGCTTATCCTGGACCACTAAGATACCCTGGTTTTTCAACTGCACCCTCCCCACCTTTACTGTAGCTTCCCACTGTCCCTCTATGGTAACCGGAATACCATTAGTGGCTTCAAGGTTCATCTCAGGATTAGGGGGTTCTAGCTTAACATCGGGCCAGAACTGCTTGTAAAGGGTACTGGGGATGGATGTCACCTGGGATCCAGTGTCTATCAAGGCGGAGATAGCGATGCCATCGATGACGATTGGTAAGTATGGACAGTCTCCCACATACTTGTGTTCCCAGCTGGACGTAGGGCCTGCACAGTCTACTCCTGGGGTTGGCCCTTCTCGCCCAGGGGTCGCTCGTTTAAAGGACGGGATTGCACGTTGCGTCCTCCTAAGTCGTTCTGCTGACTGTTGCGGCGTCTGTCAGGACTGCGGCCGTCTGCAGGTTTTCCTCGCGACGGCTGTGTCTTTCTCCTCATCCACGGAACGTCGTCTGGGCTGTCGGCGAGTTGAATCTTGTCCGATGGCCTTGCATCTGTCTTGGGTCTTCTCCCAGCTTGTAGCTTGGCCACGTCCTTCATCAGCTGCTCGACATTAGCACACAGTTGATCAAACCGGTCAGGTGTCACAGTCTGTGCACTGGACTGAATCGCAGGGGTTGGAGATGCTGCTGCCGGCACGGAAGGGGTGTCAGTGCACTGCTGCTGCGGTGAAGCGGGATCAGGTACTTCAGCGAGTCGTTGTCCCCAAACTGTTAAGTCTCTCAAGGTATCAAACTCTGCGCCTGGATTTTGTATGGACCACCAGCTTGCTTGCTTCCTATCCTCAGATAGTTTAAGGCCCACAATAAATTGCCCAATTAACGCTTTGTTCTCATCTCGAGCACTGTCAGGGTCGACTTGTTTTAACAGTCTGTATGCTTCTTGCAAGCGCAGTGAATAATCAAGGACACTTTCTTGTGCCCCTTGGTTACAACGATAGAATGACAGTCTTAATCCAGCTTCGGTATGGCACTCAAAGACCCGAGTTAATCTAGCGAATATCTGCTCCACAGATTCCTGAACTTCTACAGGCCAGCTGCGGCTCTGCAGTTCGGCTGCACCGGTTAATTGTCCCATAATAACTGAAGCTCTTTGCTTACCGGTCATCGGGTACATGTCCAGGGCTTGGCATATCTTCCTCTGGAAGTTTTCCAAGGTGCTGGGTACGCCGCTGTACTTGGGTAACCAGGTCGCACTAGGAACGTAGGGTAGAGACATCGGCATAATCGGAGCGGGTTGCGGTAGCATACCGCCGACTTGTTGCTGTCCATCAAGTTGTATATTTTGAGGTGCCGCTTGGTCTAGCGGGGACACCGCGTGATCGGGAGCCGGGTTACTCATGGTCGCTCCCCCTTAGTTAAGCGTAGCCTTTCCCTCGGTTGCAAACGGAAGTGTCGGCCTCGCGGTGAGGAGTGAGGCACCACGGGAGTTTCCGGTTCCTGCTGCGTACGGAGGAAGTCGTCAGAGCGTGGGGGTGGGGCCAATCTTCGCGCCCTCTGCACAGTCACGCCCCTTCTTTTCCCGCCTTTTCGCGCAGCAATGGCGGACCAAATGTACAGTTCGATATTTACAGTCAATAAATAGCACACAATACCCGTGATAACGGGCCTGCTCGTATCCTGTTCGTGACGCCAAATTCTGACTCACCGTAGCCGGGGGGGGGTACACGTAGCGGGCGTTGTTTCTCCTCCAGTCACGGAACCGCGCCTGCGGTGGTGTAGGCCCGGTGGTCCAGATCAATAGGGGAATGGCGGAACAGTGGGGGTGATTTGTCTTCGTGACGCCACCTGCGGGTGTTCTGGTAACCTTACCAGCGCTGTTCGGGTCTCCGGGGGATGGTACACAGCGAGATGGAACGCTCCCCACAGGATGAGCGGGAATCCCCGGAGCCGGGAGCTGCGCAAGATGTTGTGAGGCAGCTGCGGGACGCTGCGCTGAATCCAGGAGTAATGCACAACCACACAAAGTCTCTTTTAGGTACCTTTACTGGATGGTAGTCAGGTACACTCGGACCGGGATAGTGAAGTTGGCACTTATGGAGTTTCACAGCAAGCAGTGTTAGGCTTCCTTTCTCTACTTCTGGTGCTAAGGTCGGGTGGATGTGGAATCCAGCCGGACCGGGCAGGGTGTTCAATGGAACTTGCTTCACCTGGTTATCAGCACTGAGGGCACTGTAAAAGGGTCTGAGCAGGATCAGTACTCTTCCCTGGGCTCTCGTGGGTAGGTGCATCAGGTGGAACAGGTGGCTAAACCTCCTGTTGGATGTGCTGGTTCTCTGTGAGGGCTTTGTAGCTTCCACAGCTTCGGTTCCAGTAACCGGATGGTTTGGAAAGAGTTGGATTAACTCTGTATTCCTGAGAGGTGATCTCCTTCTTCCTATTATCCCAATTGCAGGGATCTCCACTGGCTAACAGGCTAGCAGGGCCTAGTGTGTTCCTCATAGGGTGGAGGTTTCACACAGGCAGGCAGCTCTTGTAGCGTCTACCACACTCTGAAGTTTCTCCCTCCAAGACTCTTTTTATAGGGGAACTGGTTAGAAATCACCAGTGTTAGCTCCCCCTAGAGGCTCGGGGTGAAACCGGGTGTTCTAAGTGTTGTTTGTGTTGTGGTTTTTGCTTTGCTGTTACTTACTCCATTTGTACCTAAGGATTTCTGTGGTGCCCAACAGGTGCCAGGGTGCCACATTAGCTTATCCTCTAGATCCCATGTTACTGCTCTTAAGGTTTTAATGTCCTGATCCACTTCTTGATAGCTGTCTGCCAGCTCATTATGTGCTGTGGCATACTCCGCCATTTTAGTTTCAAGGTGCTGTGTGCGTTCCCCCATTGCAGCCATATCCTCCCTCAACTCTCCTATGCAATCCCTAATGTCTGCTTGCAGGGATTTGCGCATGGAATCAAGCAAGCCCCTTATACAGCCTAGTGTGACCGGGGTGTTCTCATCCAGCTCGTCTCCACCTGACCTCGGGCTGTTTGAGGCATGAGAAGAGCGGGGCGAGCGTGCTGTGTGGGGTTCAGCCGGCGCCATTTTAGAGCAGGAAGACACGGCGGGACCGGGGAGAAGAAGTCCGTCACCTTAGGTGGCTGTTCTTTGTTCCTCAGGGACTGTCTTGGCATCCTGGTGATCCTCCGGGCGAGCTGCAGCTGATGGCTCCGTCTATGTCCTGCTGGGGAGGCTCAGAGTGTTGAAAGTCGCCTTGGAATAGCTGCTGAAGCCGGAGCTCCGGTATCAAGCGTCCTGCATGGTTGGTGCCAGGACACGCCCCCCCGACATGGAGGTTATTAGGGATGAGAAGAAGGCTTGTTTGGCAGCAGCAAGTGCAGCCTTAAAGTCAGTAAGACACTGTTTGAACAACACAAAATGCTCAGTGGAGTGAGATTTCTACCATCTCCTCTTGGCAACCCTGGAAGCCCGTCTCAGGTCTTTAGTGAGGATGGTGTGCCAGGGTTGTCTGTTTGTGCGAGGAACATTATATGTGAGGAGGGCAACCAAGTCGAGGGACGTAATTATTGTGGTGTTATATAGGGTGGTGGCAGTGTCTGTATCGCGTATGGAAGCTATGTTGTTGAGAGGGAGAAGCAATTCTGAGATTGAGTGTAGATCAATGTGTTTTAGGTTTCTGCGAGGGTGATGGAGTTTGCGGAGTAGTGTAGTAGGGGAGGAGAGGGAGGAGAATGTCAATAGATTGTGGTCAGACAGGGGGAGGGGTGAGTTTGTGAGGCTAGTGAGGGAGCAAAGGCGGGTGAAGATGAGATCTAGCGTGTGACCATCCTTGTGGGTGGCAGATGAGGACCATTGAGAGAGCCCAAAGGAAGTAGTCAGTGAAAGAAGTTTAGAGGCGGTTGGATGGGAAATGTCAATGGGGATGTTGAAGTCGCCCATAATGATAGTGGGGATGTCTACAGAAAGGAAGTGAAGTAGCCAGTTTGTGAAATGGTCAACGAACGAGGCGATGGATCCAGGGGGGCGGTAAATGATGGCCAGCTGAAGGTTACAGGGAGAGAAGATGCGGACAGAGTGGGCTTCAAAAGAGGGGACTGTAGCTGAGGGAGGCAGCAGAATATGGGTGAAGGAGCAGGTATTGGACAGGAGTACACAAACACCTCCGCCATGTTTTTCAGGCGGGCGAGGTGTGTGGGAAAGACTGAGTCCGCCATAAGAGAGTGCAGCAGGGGAGGCCGTGTCGGAGCGGGTGAGCCAGGTCTCCGTGATGCCAAGGAATTAGAGTTTGCTAGAGATAAAGAGGTTATGGATGAATGGGAGTTTGTTGCAGACCGAGCGGGCATTCCAGAGTGCACCAGGTAGAGGGACTGGGGGAGCAGGGGCTGGAGGAATGGGTCTAAGGTTGTTGAGGTTACAAGGGTTAGTGATAAGTCGTGAGTATGGGTGTGGAAGTGACTGTGGGGATGTGGTGGGGGAAGCCTGGGTTAGTGAAAATGTTGCCAGCAAGTAGGAGGAGCAGGGAGAGGGTTAGGAGGTGGGAGCAGGAGAGTTTACATGGAGGGCGTTTCTGTTTGGAGGCAGAGGATTGAAAGTGAAGGAATAGTTCAGAGGAGTGGGTGAGGTGGCTAGCTAGAATGGAGGGTGAGAGAAGTACTTTGTTGCTGGGTGGAGGGATAAGTGGGGGTAGTAAGAAGTGTAGAAGGATGGGAGTGAGAGAGAAAAGAAGCAGAAACATTGTATACGGTGAACAGGGGATGAGAGGTAGCAGGGGGCCAGATGCAGCCAGGGGGGTCAAAATATCAGATGCAGATATTGTACCATGAGAGGGGTTGAAATAGGATGTGAGATCATTAGAAAGATATCATAGCAAGCAGAAATCTAGTACCTTCCACTTCCAGCAAATTCCAGTTAAGTTCAGTCAAATTCATATCTATACACCTATGTGAGGCACTTGAGTGAGGCACATGGCAGAGACATCCTGGCAGATGTGAGAATAATGCATTTATAATAATACAATTGGATTCAGCTGAGAGTGGAGGAGAGGGGAGGGTAGGGAGCTGGAGTTCAATAGGCTAATTTAAAGTCAGAAGTGAAAGCAAATGGTGGAGGACAAGCACATTTACACAAAGGATCATAAACTTAGGTATGTAGCATGAGCAATGGGATGAAAAGTTACAAGCATAATCAGATGACATATTTCGATGGAAAGTGAACATATCTATGGAAAATGGAGAATGGAGACGGCGATTAGATGATTGTCAGACAGCAGCGGCATGAAGTGACATGGTATCATACATCCATGAATTCAGTCAAATTCATATCTGTACACTTATGTGAGGCACTTGAGTAAGACACATGGCAGAGACGTCCTGGCAGCCGTGAGAATAGTTCATTCATTTACATAAAGAATATGAATACTATGTGATTGATTTTCTTTTTGTTTTTTTCTTACAGGAAGATAAAAAGGTGGACCCCCAAAATGAGGAATCACTGATGACTAAGGAAACACAGACTGAATCAGAAAACAAGATAAGGCGACTTGAAGAAAAGCTCAATCAGGTAGGAGACAATCTAGTGACGTCAGCTCCTGATGAAGCTGTGGTGAAACGTGTTGGGCTTAATTAAGGGTCCAGGTGCTCCAGTGACACCAAAGACTATAATGGTACACAAAGAATATGATTGCAATGTGATTGATTTTCTTTTTGTTTTTTTCTTACAGGAAGTTGAAAAGGCGGACACCCAAAATGAAGAACTACTGATGACTAAGAAAAAACTGGCTGCTGCAGAAGACAAAATAAGGCGACTTGAAGAAAAGCTCAATCAGGTAGGGGACAATCTAGTGACGTCAGCCTCCTGATGAAGCTGTGGTGAAACGTGTTGGGGTTAAGGGTCCAGGTGCTCCAGTGACACTGTGGAAGCGAGATTCAAGGGACCCCGGCTCTTTGCTTATCCCTTGCCAAATTAACTTATTCAAGAAGCATGCTTTGAAGCTTTGATATCGGACACAGAGTCAGATACTGAACTTCTCTTGAAGAGAGATGGCGCATAAGTGACCTTTATTATTATTACAGCACAACATATTCAGTACAAAGGAAAATCCCATTAGGGTGTCACCCAAAAACATTGAGCAGTCACAGGAGTCTCTGGCCCTTGTATAGATAAGTCTTATTATGTTGTCCTATGGGATTAAGTGTTTCCTCCCAAGTATCCTCCTCATTTGGCAGGGTATCATCTTGAGGGGGTTGTCATGTAGAATCCTTTGTCTTCTTCTTGCAAACAGTTCAAAGTCCTCTAATATAACCAGTTTCAATTAGTTCTTTCAAGACATGTATAATGACGCACAAGTCCAGATATCTAATAGCATATATATCAAGGTTTTCATAATATAAAGTGTGAATATACACATATATCTAAATAATATCTAATATAACAGACACATATATATATATATATATATATACTAGATGGGTGCCCGATGCACAATGCATCGGGATTCTAGCAGAGCGAGTCTCTGACTCGCAATGGCCGCTTCGCGGCCAATGCTTCGCGCTGCTAAGGCGACTCGCCATGCCCGCTGCGCGGGCATAGCGAGTCGCCTTAGAGCGACTCGCAATGGCCGCTTCGCGGCCAATGCTTCGACTCGCCATGCCCGCTGCGCGGGCATAGCGACTCGCCGGCTCGCAATGGCCGCTGCGCGGCCAATGCTTCGTTCGTATCCACATGACGACAAAGGGGCACTCGCAGCATTCGCAATTATATAATAGACTAGATGGGTGCCCGATGCACAATGCATCGGGATTCTAGCAGAGCGAGTCTCTGACTCGCAATGGCCGCTTCGCGGCCAATGCTTCGCGCTGCTAAGGCGACTCGCCATGCCCGCTGCGCGGGCATAGCGAGTCGCCTTAGAGCGACTCGCAATGGCCGCTTCGCGGCCAATGCTTCGACTCGCCATGCCCGCTGCGCGGGCATAGCGACTCGCCGGCTCGCAATGGCCGCTGCGCGGCCAATACTTCGTTCGTATCCACATGACGACAAAGGGGCACTCGCAGCATTCGCAATTATATAATAGATATATATATATATATATATATATATATATATGTAAGATATACACATTGATAGAATAATCAGTATCCTACTTAATAATTATAATAGCATATGTAGACGTTTATTCATACATACATATACACATACATGTATGCACGAAGACACCCAAAGCATCACTTTCTAAAGCAACCCATTGTCTAGTTTGAGAACCACAGAAACTTCTAACACCTGTGCGTAGGGGACATTTTCCCATGAGAGAACAGTAAGGCTAGATAGATAAAGCTTACTGGAATGTGCACAAGGGAGTGTAGGAGGATGACTCCCCCATGCCTCAAGCACCATCTCACACAACTTAGCCTTGAGGGATAACTATTCTGCCACATCTGCCATAACACACGCACTACATATAATATAATGGATATAGATTAGGTGATTACCGTATATACTATTCTATAATATATATATATATCTACTCTATAATTGCCGTAGGCAAAATCGTGTCGGACCCCGAAATCGTCGTGGCTATGTCACACTGTGACGTCACCACGCGCGAGCAATGGCCGCAAATAGAACCAGAGGCTCGGCCACAAAGCTAGCGATTTCCCGCTCAGCGGGAAATCGCTAGCTTTGTGGCCGACCCTCTGGTTCTATTTTTGGCCAGCGACTCGCTATGGCCACTTCGGCGCGGTTGCGGTAATCCCCATAAGGATTACCGCAACCGCGCCGCATTGCGAGTCTCTGGCTCAGTGCGAGCACTTGCGGCGCGGTTGCGGTAATCCCCATAGAAAGTATAGGGGGACTTGCGGCAGGTGCGGCAAGTGCGGTTTTGCACTTGCGGCAGGTGCGGCAAGTGCGGTTTTGCCGCACCTGCCGCAAGTCCCCCTATACTTTGTATGGGGATTACTGCAACCGAGCCGCAGATGCGGTTTTTTAATAAAATAAAATAATTTACATACAAATAAATTCACTTAAAATAACAAATAATAAATAAATTTAATAATAAAAAAAAAATAGTAAAAAAAAAAAAATAATAATAAAATAAAAAATAATAATAACAAAAAAAAATAATAATATATATTAAATTAATTATTAATTACATTAACTAATTAAAATATAATAAAATAAATAAATATCATTAAATAAAAAATTAATATACAAAATAATATAATTAATAATAAATTAAATAATAAAATAATAATATGCTAATAATAATGATATTAATGCTAATTAATATGCTATTAATGCATATAATAAAATGCTATTAGTATATAATGATGTTATTAATGCTATTATAATGCTATTATATGCTATAATAATGCTATTAATGCTATTATAATGTTATTAATGCTATTATTAATGCTAATAATGCTATTAATTATAATGCTATTAATGCTATAAATAATGCTATTATGCTATTAATAATGTTTAATGCTATTATTAATCTATAAGCTATTTAATTATAATGCTATAATGCATTATATAATGTATTAATGCTATATATGTATTATGTATATATGCTATATATTATTTAATTATTATTAATGCTAATAATGTATATTATTATTAATGTATTAATAATGCATTAATGCTATATAATGCATTAATGCTATTATTAATTATTAAGCTATAAGCTAATATCTATTAATGTTTATAATGCTATTAATGCTATTATTAATGCTATAATAATTATATGCTATTAATGCTATTAATAATGCTATTAATGCTATTAAATCAAATGCTATTTTAAAATGCTATTATTAATGCTAATTATAATGCTATTAATGCTATTATAATATATTAATGCTATTATTAATGCTATTAAACTATATAATGCTATTAATGCTAATAATAATGCTATTAATGCTATTTATAATGCTATTAATTCTATTATTAATGCTAATAATGCTATTATTAATGCTATTAATGCTAATAATAATGCTATTAATGCTATTAATAATGCTATTAATGCTATTATTAATGCTAATAATGCTATTATTAATGCTATTAATGCTATATAATGCTATTAATGCTGTTAATAATGCTATTAATTCTATTATTAATGCTAATAATGCTATTATTAATGCTATTAATGCTAAAATAATGCTATTAATGCTATTAATAATGCTATTAATGCTATTATTAATGCTAATAATGCTATTATTAATGCTATTAATGCTATTATTAATGCTATTAATGCTTATTAATGCTATTATTAATGCTATTAATAATGATATTAATGCTATTATTAATGCTAAAATGCTATTATTAATGCTATTAGTGCTAATACTAATGCTATTAATGCTATTAATAATGCTATTAATGCTATTATTAATGCTAAAATGCTATTATTAATGCTATTAATGCTAATAATAATGCTATTAATGCTATTTTAATGCTATTAATGCTAATAATAATGCTATTAATGCTATTAACGCTATTATTAATGCTAATAATGCTATTATTAATGCTATTAATGCTAATAATAATGCTATTAATGCTATTAATAATGCTATTAATGCTATTATTAATGCTAATAATGCTATATTAATGCTATTAATGCTAATAATAATGCTATTAATGCTATTAAGAATGCTATTAACGCTATTATTAATGCTAATAATGCTATTATTAATGCTATTAATGCTATTAATAATGTTATTAATGCTATTATTAATGCTAATAATGCTATTATTAATGCTATTAATACTAATAATAATGCTATTAATGCTATTATAATGCTATTAATGCTACTAATTATGCTATTAATGCTATTAATGCTAATATTTATCCTATTAATGGTATTATTAATGCTATTAATGCTATTACTGTTAATAATAATGCTATTAATGCAAATAATTTTGCTATTAATGCTATTATTAATGCTATTAATGCTAATACTAATGCTATTAATGCTATTATGTATGCTATTAATGCTATTATTAATGCTATTATTAATTCTATTAATGCAATGCACATACTAATGCTATTAATGCTATTCATAATGCTATTACTCCTATTAATACTGCTCTTAATGCTATTAATACTGCTATTACTGCTATTAATACTGTTATTAATGCTCATAATACTGCTAATAATGATATTAATACTGCTATTACTGCTAATAATAATGCTATTGCTTATATTATTGCTATTGATGATGCGATTATTATTTAAAAATCTTTAAAAAAAACAATAAACATATTTTAGATACCCGATGCATTTGCATCAGGCTAACAGCTATAACTACTATAATCAAATTAATGCACGTTCTAGAATCCCGATGCATTTGCACAGCTAGTGTATATGTATATATATATATATATATATATATATATATATATATACATATATATATATATATAAAACAAGATTCCTAAAATAAAACAAAATATAAGTATAAGCATTTAATACACGTCAGAGTTTCACATAATGTTTTTGTAGATTTAAAATCTTATCTTTGACAACACCAAAGACCATAATGATGCACAAAGAATATGAATGCAGTGTGGGTGATTTTCTTTTTGTTTTTTTCTTACAGGAAGATAAAAAGACGGACCCCCAAAATGAAGAATTACTGATGACTAAGGAAACACAGACTGAATCAGAAGACAAAAATGAGCAACTTAAAGAAGAGGTAGGGGATTATCAAGTGTCTTGCCATGTTTTCACAAAAATAAGGCAGGCCTTATATTACTTTTTTGGTCCGCTAGAGCTTATTTTCGGGGAATATCTTACAGCAATCCCCAGTGGCTGTCCTGACATGAGTGACATCTACATAGAAATACATGCTGTCACTCTCAGGTCAGGAGAGCCACCGAGGATTGCTTAAATAAGAGATCCCTCTGTTCTCTCCCGTCACTTGTAATGAGGTTAGTAAAAGCCAGCAAGATGGATCTATATAGACGTCTGGTCTTTGCTGCGGGGGTCGCCGGGTTGCTTCTGCAGAGTAGCTGCTGACCGGTGGAGCAAGTTAAGAAAAAATGAAAAACTAGCCAAGATCAAACTGAGAAAATTAATAACAAGAACAGAGCTAGAAACATGGGGACATCTGGGTCAGAGTCAAGGAGAATGTGGTGTTACCCCTCTATAGATCACTTGTAAGGCCACATCTAGAATATGGGATCCACTTTTGGGCTCCACATTTTAATAAGGATACTGTAAAGTTAAGAGTCAGTTTAAAGTGCAGCAACTTCATTATTCTACGATATAGAAGGCCTCTCCTATAATGAGAGATTATGAAAGATGGACTTGTTTAGATTAGAAAAAAAACACATGGTAGGTTATCTCATTTGTATGTGTGGTAACATAAAGGACTGGCCTATGATTGATTCATTCCAAGGACCTTGCAAAGGACCAAAAATTACTTATGGAGGAAAGGAGATTCTGGCATCTACATAGGAAAGGGTTCTTTACAATGAGAGCGGTCAGGGTGAGGAATGCCCGATGGTAGACGCTATAATAGCTTTCATACAAGGGCTGGAGGCTTTTATTACAACAAATGGTATTGGGGATTGTGAGGGAAAGAACAACAACTGTCGCTCTCTGGCGCCCTCTTAACATCAGGACAATCAGAGAATTGTCCGAGGATAGGGATGAGCCGCAGCTCTCTGTAAGTGCCGCTTCATTAAGGCATTCACAGCAAGGGGTGCTGTATATATATCACCAGTCCAGGCCAGGATTATATAATAACCCTCCAGTCCATCACTGTCCAATGCTCCCCAATAACACAAGCACAAAACGCTGCCACTAGTTCCTCATTCGATACAATCCCGCTCATGGTCCGGGCTTATATCAGGGCCAGAAACCAACCCAGGTAGTGTATAATACTAAACGAGTGCTTGGACATGGGACTAGTGAGTGGAGATAAAAGAAAAACCCAGAATTAAATTATGTATTTAATCACTATGAGGGCACTGTAAGGGGGAGGTCACCTACCGGAGCAAAAGTCCAGATTAAACATAGTGCAACCAGGCAAGGATAGGTACAAAAGCCCATCACCTATTAAGTTGTCGACCGTAGTTCTCTGCTGAAATTCCATCCAGGTCACCCACGTTGCCCACAACTTATTCTAAAACTCACAGTGAAGAGTTTAACTCCTCCATGTACATGAGGTTGTTGACCCTACTGATCCATTGTGGGCGGTGTGGACTTTTTCCATAGAGCTGAGATACAAGACCTAGCAGACATGATCAGAAACTTGAGCAGCGAGTTCCGGTAGAGCACGAGAAGGTCCTTACAGTGATGTAATAGCACGAGCGCCGGTGACAGACACCTTAATCTTGGAGATACGGCCTATCAACTCCTCCTCCGTCTCCCAAAATGGTCTAAGCCTGTCACAGACCCAGAAAATATGGACAAAAGTGCCCGGTCCGTCCCAACGTCTCCAGCAGCCACCATCAGCCCCCGGGAAAATCGCCTGAATCTTAACCGGCACCCTGTACCACCTGGATAATATTTTGTAGTTGGCTTCATGATATTTAGGGCTAATGGAGGTGCTATGAGCTTGTTCTTCTGTAAATGTGACTCTCAGTTCAGACTCCCATTATAACAAGAATGGTCGTAGCGATTGGTCCTGGGGATGACTCAGCATAGAATAAATCATAGACAGAGTTTATCTAATTATTCCTGATCCCACACAGACCCTGGCCCTGCTGCCAGCATTGTAAGGAGGTGTGCTGGATTCCTTCTGCGCAGTTTGAACGCGTGTCACATTACCAGACATGCTTTGGGCACAGGTGGAGGACCTAGAAGAGGTGGAGGAGGCAGAAGCAGTGGAGGAATTTCTACATACAGAGTTTTACGCACAACCCCTGGGGGTGGCAAGACTTGTACAGCAGCCCCTTCTCCTGCTGTCACCACAGTCACCCAGTGCCCAGTCAGCGACATGTAACGCCCCTGTCAATGCTTACTCGTTCAGGTGTCTGTGGTGATATGCACCTGTCACACACACACAGTTTCTCAAGGAAGATGTTGTGTGCAACATGCTGGTGTAGCGCAGGCACACAGGCACACCTTCTTGGAGAAGTAGTGGCGACTGGGCATCTGGTACTGGGGCACTGCGACGGCCATAAGGTCTTGAAGATCCTCTGTATCGACCAGCCGGAAAAGAAGCATTTCCGTAGCCAACAGCATGCAGACGGTGAAATTCACCCTCTTAGCTTTGGCATGGGTAGGAGGAAATGGTCTTTTACTTGTCCACATCTGAGGGACGGTGGGCTGGAAGCTGTGCTGAGACAGGGTTGAGTATGGTGTCCCAGACAAATTGCTGTACTGAGGGAGGTGCAGGCGGACATTATGTCGCATTCATAAAAAGGTGGTGCTCTCAATGTCTGACAGCGCTCAACACCAGAAGGTGTTTCCACTTCCAAAACAGCTGACAACCTGTCAATCACACTGGCTGTTGCGATTGAAGAAGTGGAAGTTCTGCGTCCGAAAGCCTGCACCCTCAGTCACAGACGATGAAGAAGTCGCAGATGCACTTGATGGGGCAGACGGTGATTGGCCAGGCCCGCTAGGCTGCATTGTAGCACAGTGAGCTTCCCACTGTGACTTGTGCTTCATGTCCTTGTGACAGTTCATGCATGAAGTACCGTATATACTCGTGTATAAGCCGACCCGTGTATAAGCCGACCCCCCTACTTTTGCCCCCAAAACCTGGGAAAACCTATTGACTCATGTACAAGCCGAGGGTGGACCCCAGCACAGGTATACAGCCCCCAGGAGCGTGGTATATAGGCCTCCCCAGTGGTATATACAGCAGCCTCCTAGTGGTATATACAGCAGCCTCCTAGTGGTATATACAGCAGCCTCCTAGTGGTATATACAGCAGCCTCCCAGTGGTATATTCAGCAGCCTCCCAGTGGTATATTCAGCAGCCTCCCAGTGGTATATTCGGCAGCCTCCCAGTGGTATATTCGGCAGCCCCAGCCCCATCCACACACACATACACACACATACATACACATACATACACACACACACACACACACATACACACACACACATATGCACCGTTTCTTACCTTGTCTGGTGCTGTCCCCCGCTGTCATGTCCCGCTCCTCTGGCCGTCCGGTGCTGTCCCCGCTCCTCTCCTGGTCTGCGGCGCGGTTCCGAGTCAAGTTCCATGATGATCGGTGCGGTTCCAGGCCGGCTTCCTGCTTCCATCTCTAATCTCCGCCCAGGTCAGGCCCTGCACCAATGAGAGCGCAGGACCCGGGCCGTCAATCAGCGACCAGACGCGGCCAGATGACGTTGGGGCCTCTGATTGGCCCGACGTCATCAAGCCGCGGCGCCTTGATGTCGTTGGGCCAATCAGAGGCCCCAACGTCATCTGGCCGCGTCTGGTCGGTGATTGACGGCCCGGGTCCTGCGCTCTCATTGGTGCAGGGCCTGACCTGGGCGGAGATTAGAGATGGAAGCAGGAAGTCGGCCGGGGACCGCACCGATCATCATGGAACTGGACCCGGAACCGCGCCGCAGACCAGGAGAGGAGCGGGGACAGCATCGGACAAGGTAATGTATATTGTGCAGCGCCCCCCCCTGTCTTATTTTCAGCCCCTACCGTATATGACCCGTGTATAAGCCGAGGGTGTGTGCTGTTTTTAATTACATCTTTAGACATATAAGCCCACACAGATTTCACCAGTTCACCATCTCACTAGGGCATAGTGTCAGGACCTGGCAGTGGAGGCCCCTTGAAGTGGGTGCCAGGCTTGATCCTCAGTGGCCACTGATGAGACTAAGACCTCTGATTTCAATTTTAGCACAGGGCAGTTTTCTGCATTACACATTTGCACAATTCAGTTTGATCTTCTTTCTTTAGTGCCACTCATTAATTTATATTTTGCATATATAGTAGTGTCGCGGCAGATATCTATTGTTGTAAGTATAATTATTTTCTGCCAGCACCTACATACACGGTGACGCCAGTCTTATATATATTTTACATAGGTAGATTTCAACAGAACACTGGACCACAGTTCAATCAGGTAGGAGACTATCTAGTGACGTCAGCTCCCTGATGACGCTGTGGTGAAACGTGTTGGGGTTGAGGATCCAGGTGCTCCAGTGACACCAATGACTATAATGGTACACAAAGAATATAAATGCAGTGTGGGTGATTTTCTTTTTGTTTTTTTCTTACAGGAAGATAAAAAGACGGACCCCCAAAATGAAGAATTACTGACGACTAAGGAAAAACAGACTGAATCAGAAGACAAAAATGAGCAACTTAAAGAGAGGTAGGGGATTATCTGGTAACATACCATGTTTTCACAAAAATAAGACAGGCCTTATATTACTTTTTTGGTCTGCTAGAGCTAATTTTCGGGGAATGTCTTACAGCAATCCCCAGTGGCTGTCCTGACACAAGTGACATCTACATAGAAATACATGCTGTCACTCTCAGGTCAGGAGAGCCACCGAGGATTGCTTAAATATGAGATCCCTCTGTTCTCTCCCGTCACTTGTAATGAGGTTAGTAAAAGCCAGCAAGATGGATCTATATAGACGTCTGGTCTTTGCTGCGGGGGTCGCCGGGTTGCTTATGCAGAGTAGCTGCTGACCGGTGGAGCAAGTTGAGAAAAAATGAAAAACTAGCCAAGATCAAACTGAGAAAATTAATAACTAGAACAGAGCTAGAAACATGGGGACATCTGGGCCGGAGTCATGCAGAATGTGATGTTACCCCTCTATTGATCACTTGTAAGGCCACATCTAGAATATGGGATCCACTTTTGGCCTCCACATTTTAATAAGGATACTGTAAAGTTAAGAGTCAGTTTAAAGTGCAGCAACTTCATTATTCTGTGATATAGAAGGCCTCTCCTATAATGAGAGTTTATGAAAGATGGACTTGTTTAGATTAGAAAATAGTAGGTTATCTCATGTGTATGTGCGGTCAACATAAAGGACTGGCCTACGATTGATTCCTTCCAAGGACTAAAAAATGAATTACTTATGGAGAAAAGGAGATTCTGGCATCTACATAGGAAAGGGTTCTTTACAGTTACAGCGGTCAGGGTGAGGAATGCCCGATGGCAGACGCTATATTAGCTTTCATACAAGGACTGGAGGCTTTTATTACAACAAATGGTATTGGGGATTGTGAGGGAAAGAACAACAACTGTCGCTCTCTGGCGCCCTCTTAACATCAGGACAATCAGAGAATTGTCCGAGGATAGGGATGAGCCGCAGCTCTCTGTAAGTGCCGCTTCATTAAGGCATTCACAGCGAGGGGTGCTGTATATATATCACCAGTCCAGGCCAGGATTATATAATAACCCTCCAGTCCATCACTGTCCAATGCTCCCCAATAACACAAGCACAAAACGCTGCCACTAGTTCCTCATTCGATACAATCCCGCTCATGGTCGGGCTTATATCAGGGCCAGAAACCAACCCAGGTAGTGTATAATACTAAACGAGTGCTTGGACATGGGACTAGTGAGTGGGATAAAAGAAAAACCCAGAATTAATTATGTATTTAATCACTATGAGGGCACTGTAAGGGGGAGGTCACCTACCGGAGCAAAAGTCCAGATTAAACATAGTGCAACCAGGCAAGGAGAGGTACAAAAGCCCGTCACCTATCAAGTAGTCGACCGTAGTTCTCTGCTGAAATTCCATCCAGGTCACCCACGTTGCCCACAACTTAGTCTAGAACTCACAGTGAAGAGTTTAACTCCTCCATGTACATGAGGTTGTTGACCCTACTGATCCATTGTGGGCGGTGTGGACTATTTCCATAGAGCTGAGATACAAGACCTAGCAGACATGATCAGAAACTTGAGCAGCGAGTTCCGGTAGAGCACGAGAGGGACTTCACAGTGATGTAATAGCACGAGCATCGGTGACAAAGACACCTTAATCTTGGAGATATGGCCTATCACCTCCTCCTCTGCCTCCCAAAATGGTCTAAGCCTGTCACAGACCCAGAAAATATGGACAAAAGTGCCCGGTCCGTCCCCAACGTCTCCAGCAGCCACCATCAGCCCCCGGGAAAATCGCCTGAATCTTAACCGGCACCCTGTACCACCTGGATAATATTTTGTAGTTGGCTTCATGATATTTAGGGCTAATGGAGGTGCTATGAGCTTGTTCTTCTGTAAATGTGACTCTCAGTTCAGACTCCCATTATAACAAGAATGGTCGTGGCGATTGGTCCTGGGGATGACTCAGCATAGAATAAATCATAGACAAAGCAAGCCCTCGAGGGGAGTGAATGCAGGAAGTTTCTTAATTGCAAACATCTCCACCAACCCAGAGGAGTCGGTTCCCCCCAAGAAATAATAGTAGTTAACGAAGGCCACTCATCTCCCCCACCCACTAAGGTCTGCACTCTATCCCTCCCTGCAGCTATCGAGGTTTCAAAAGTTTTTTCTAACCTAGCAGTAGGAAAGCTGGGGTGACTCAGGATAGGTGTAAAGACCCAGTCACACATAACGACCGCTCCAGCGATCCGACAGCGATAACGACCTGCCGGGATCGCTGGAGCGTCGTTACCTGGTCGCTGGGGAGCTGTCAAACAGGCACATCTCCCCAGCGATCAGGGCCATCGGAGCCACCTCCCACATTGCTGAAGACGATGTCAGCGCTGCCTGGATACCCGCTGTTTATCATAGTTACCAGCGTCCTCCCTGCTTACAGGCAGTGCTAAGCAGGGAGGACGCTGGTAACCATGGAACGCTGGCTACAGGGCACGACAAAATCTCCAAGGCATGAGTGGTGAGCTCAGGCCATTTTTCCAGTTTTGAAGCCCATGCACAATGGTCTAGTTCCATGGCATCGATATTCATCTGTAGATACTCCTGTACCATCCTCTCTAGACGTTCACTATGTGTCAGACTTGTTCTCTCTTCTGGCGTTGCAAAGGATGGTGTAAAAAAAAGGTGGAACGATTGTACAAAATTGCTGTTACCAGATACACTGTTACTGTTAACGTTTGAGTGATGCCGACTCGACGTTCCCCGGGTTGGAAAGGTAGAAATGCGATATTCAGTATGTGCTCCACTGTTTTTTTGGGGAAAAACAGTACTAAGATTGTGTAAAAGTTTATGTTGATACTCCTGCATGCGTGCGTCCCTTTCCAGGGCAGGAAGCATTTGGCCAAATTACTCTTGCACCGGGGATTAAACAGTGTGGCAACCCAGTAGCCGGCATTTCTTCGAATTCTAGCAATCCAAGGGTCATGTTGCAGGTAGTGCAGCAAGAAGGCATGCATGTGTCTTGCAAATTCTGGAGGCCCAAGTCCTTGTTGTGTTGGTGTCTCCCTCATCTGCTGAGTCTTCTGTGCCGATCACCTCTTCATCTTCCATTTCTTGCTTGGCACCTGCACCTTCATCAACAGTTTGGCTGCTACCATGCGCTCTTGTTGATCCCTCTCCCCCACCCTCCCATGCCAGCCGCCTTGGTGCTGCCGACTGTCTGGACCTTTGAGATCTTGTTATCCCTTCCTTATATGCCGCCTCCTCTACTTCCTCCCCTCCTTTTGGCCCACCACCTAACTCCGAATATTGGTTAAAGTGTGCTCCAGCATGCAGATGACGGGAATAGTCATGCTGATAATGGCATAGTCAGTGCTAAACATCTTAGTAGCCATTTCAAAACAATGCAGAAGGGTGCAGAGGTCCTTGATCAGAGACCACTCCAGCAGCGTGATCTGCCCCACCTCTGGATCGTGTTGGCTCAGGCTATACGTCATAACATACTGCACTAGGGCTTGTTGACGCTGCCACAGTCGCTGCAACATGTGCAGAGTGGAATTCCATCGTGTTGGCACATCACATTTCAGGCAGTGAACTGGCAGGCAGAAAGACTTCTGGAGCGATGCAAGTCGTTGAGCTGTGTGATGCAAACGGCAGAAGTGAGCACACAGCGACCGTGCCCTCTGCAGAAGCACATATAGGCCGGGTTAGTGGGCTAAAAATTGCTGGACGACCAGGTTCAAGACATGAGCCATGCAAGGCCAGTGTGTCACCTGCCCCGGCGATGAGCCGCACCCAGGTTTATAGCATTGTCGCACACGGCCTTCCCTGCCTACAATTTCAGTGGAGACAACCATTGATTAAACTCGATTTCCAAAGCTGACCACAACTCCTCAGCTGTGTGACTCACATTTCTTAGACATATTAATGTAAACACCACCTGATGGCGTTGAGCCCTGCTGCCAGCATTGTAAGGAGGTATGCTGTATTCCTTCTGTGCAGTTTGAATGCGTGTCACATTACCAGATATGCTTTGGGCGAAGGTGGTGGACCTAGAAGAGGTGGAGGAGGCAGAAGCAGTGGAGGAATTTCTACATACAGAGGTTTGACGCACAACCCCTGGTGATGGCAAGACTTGTACAGCAGCCCCTTCTCTTACTGTCACCACAGTCACCCAGTGCCCAGTCAGTGACCTGTAACGCCCCTGTCCATGCTTACTCGTTCAGGTGTCTGTGGTGATATGCACCCTGTCACAAACAGAGTTTCTCAAGGAAGCGGTGATGTTGTGTTCAACATGCTGGTGTAGCGCAGGCACAGCTTTCTTGGAGAAGTAGTGGTAACTGGGCATCTGGTACTGAGGCACTGCGACGGCCATAAGGTCTTGAAGATCCTCTGTATCCACCAGTCGGAAAAGAAGCATTTCTGTAGCCAACAGCATGCAGACGGTGAAATTCACCCTCTTAGCTTTGGCATGGGTGGGAGGAAATGGTCTTTTGCTTGTCCACATCTGAGGGATGGTGGGCTGGCTGCTGTGCTGAGACAGGGTTGAGTATGGTGTCCCAGACAAATTGCTGTACTGTGAGGGAGGTGCAGGCGGACATTATGTCGCATTCATAAAAAGGTGGTGCTCTCAATGTCTGACAGCGCTCAACACCAGAAGTTGTTTCCACTTCCAAAACAGCTGACAACCTGTCAATCACACTGGCTGTTGCGATTGAAAAGGTGGAAGTTCTGCACCCAAAAGCCTGTACCCTCAGTCACAGACGATGAAGAAGTCGCAGATGCACTTGATGGGGCAGACGGTGGTTGGCCAGGCCCGCTAGGCTGCATTGTAGTACAATGAGCTTCCCACTGTGACATATGCTTCACGTCCATGTGACGGTTCATGCATGAAGTACTTAAACTATTGATTTTTTGGCCTCTACTCAGATTTTGTTTACAAACTTTGCAGATAACATAACTTGGGTCATCCTTTGCTATCTGAAAAAAAGGCCCAGGCTAGGCAAGGCTTAGCGCACATGCGTGGCTGAGGATGCAGTTGTTGACGTGCTTCCAGGACTCCATCTCTGTCCAGGAAGCCGCAACCTAACCTCGTCACTAGTCCACCTCCTCTGCGGAGCTCATCAACTGCCTGCCTGTGAGTTGACAGTAAGTGGGATCTCCAACCTCATCATCACCCTGTGTGTTCTCACACTCGTCGTCCTCAGAGCCAACCTCTTCCCACCCTGAGCATAAAGTCAAGTTATCGTTCCAACCAGGTATCTGAGTCTCATCATCATCTGCCTCATTGTCTCCACCAACAGGGGTTACGGTTTGGGAATGAGGGTCTACATTATGCTCGGACCTTTCTTCATCTGGGCCTGGATTCGACTCAAAGATTTTGGGCATTGGTGCAGATCATTTCCTTATCTTGACTCACTGAAGCTTTGGAGCAAACCTCCGTTTCCTAGGCTATAATATGAATGAACAGCTGTGCAGACTCAGCTATCTGTGTTAACCCATAGTCAGTAGGGCAGCTGGAGACTTGTGAGCTGTGAGGAAACAAGTGCGATTGGGGTGACACCTCTGGGAATTGAGGTGATACCTCTGAGGACTGGAGTGTTTGTGATGTTGAAGATGAGGTGGAGGAAAGTCCACTTGATGGAGCGCTTGCTCTTTTTGGGCCTCATCTACAAGCTGTAGCGATGTTCTGCTGTGTAAGAAAGGGATGATATCAGATTGTCTACGAAAACAAGTAGACATTTTAGTTTGGCTTGAAGACGGTATTTGTTCAGCAGATCTTTGTTACTTTAGCACCTACCCCACGGACACAAAGATTTTTTTACTCTTTCCAACATGCCTATTCCCCTTTCCACCATCAGCACACCTTTTACCACTCATATTTGAGTGTAACTAATTGGCAACTCAGTTGTTGTAGGCACACAAAACTGTGGAACTAAAACCAGCAAAGCTGAGTGGGCAAACAGTGGTACTAGCCTAAATAGATTTTGGTAAGTAGGTTTGGGCAGATGCAATACAAAAGGGTTTTCTGTATTGTATGGTGGTAGATTTCAACAGAACACTGAACCACAGCTCCCTAGCCAAACAGTGCTACTACCCTGAAAAGGTTTTGGTAACTAGGTCTGGGCAGATGCATACAAAAGCGTTTTCTGCGCCATGTGGCGGTAGATTTTAACAGAACACAGGACCACAGTTACCTACTCAAACAGTGGTACTAGCCAAAAACGATTTGCTTGGCTACATGCAGTAAAAAATGGCTAGTAAACACTGGAGGTGTAGCTTTCTTCACAACAGTGCTACACCAGTGCCTGGCACACACTTCTACTAGCCAAAAAGGAATTTTTTGGCTAGATTTGGCCAGATGCTGTAAAAAACACTTGCCCAGCACTGGAACAGACCTGCCTGGCAAAACGTTCTTGGAAGTAGTCCCTAAACCTACTATCTCTTTATCTAACTTGCAATGGAATCGCTATCTAACTTTCTATATAGTGCACACAACTGCAGCGGCGCCATCTGACACTGAGGAAATTGTGAGGAGGGGAAAATGGCCGGTTCTTATATGGCAAGGACATGTGACATACCCAGCCAATGACACACTATTCCTAGACACTGAAACTCATAATAACATTGAACAACAGCATTACTCTGAAAAGTCAGTAGCACTTTTGGTCAACGAACCGTTATCGAACAGAACCTCGAATTACCAGATTTTTAGCAAATAGTTTGCATTCGTCGAATGACTCGAACATCGCCCAAAACAGGTCGAATTTGAAATTGTCGAGCAATTCAGATCGAACATCGCTCATCTCTACTGGTGATATTCAATAAAGAATGAATGCTAGAAAGGAACTATTGTGGGGCAAATAAATTCTATTTGTCATAACAATTGGAGATAAAGAAAATGCACTGTCCCCTAACAAAGTGCATGATTTGTCTTTTTTCATGGTTTATTAATTGTTTTTTCTGTATTTAATATATTAAAAGGTATATTATATCTTGCTTTTGTCCATATTTAGCTCTCTGCCATCGATACCAGCATGAAGAAGCCCCCCCTAGACAGTTCGGAAGCATCCAGACCAGAAACCTCAGAAATTGGGGGAGAAAAATTTGCAACAAATCTGAGTAAAGACCCAAAATCCGAGACAGAAGAACAAGGAACAACTGGAATGAGCAAAGAGCATGAACCAGAAAATGCTAAAAAAGGCAAAAAGAGAGAAAGTAAGTGTGAGAATCTCCTCCATGTTGTGTGATGTCGGTCAGTGAGAAGAATTCATGTGGAGCAGTGCTGGGATTGTCACCGGTATGATGGGGGACAATAATCCAGCACCTCTGTATGGAGAAGATTCCCCAGCTAAACAGCCACAATGTACAGTAGTATTATGTATATGTATGGTGTAATATGTATTGGCTCAGTGGTTAGCACTGCAGCGCTGGGGCCCTGGATTAAAATCCCACCAAGGACAACATCTGCAAGGAGTTTGTATGTTCTCACCGTGTTTGCGGGGGTTTCCTCCAGGCTCTCCAGTTTCCTCCCACACTCCAAAGACATACTGATAGGATGTTTAGATTGTGAGCCCTAATGGGGACAGTGATGCAAATGTACGTAGTATTGTATAGAATTAATAATGCTATTTTAGTGAATAAATATTATTATTATTATTATTATTATTATGTAGGCCTATCACTTACATTATATTTACTTCTCATAGGTTTCATCTTCCTCTGGCTGAGAAAAGACCCCACATCAGAAAATAAAAGAACATCTGGAATGAGCAAAGAACATGAGGCAGAAAATGCTAAAAAAGGCAAAAAGAGAGAAAGTAAGTGTGAGAATCTCCTCCATGTTGTGTGATGTCGGTCAGTGAGAAGAATTCATGTGGAGCAGTGCTGGGAGTGTCACCTGTATGATGGAGGACAATAATCCAGCACCTCTGTATGGAGAAGATTCCCCAGCTAAACAGCCACAATGTACAGTAGTATTATGTAATATGTATGGTGTAATATATATTAGCTCAGTGGTTAGCACTGCAGCGCTGGGGTCCTGGATTCAAATCCCACCAAGGACAACATCTGCAAGGAAATTGTATGTTCTCCCCGTGTTTGCGTGGGTTTCCTCCGGGCACTCAGGTTTCCTCCCACACTCCAAAGACATACTAATAGGATGTTTACATTGTGAGCACTAATGGGGACAGTGATGCAAATGTACGTAATATTGTATAGAATTAATAATGCTATTTTAGTGAATAAATATTAATATTATTAATATTATGTAGGCCCATCACTTACTTTATATTTACTTCTCATAGGTTTCATCTTCCGCTGGCTGAAAAAAGACCCAACATCAGAAAATAAAAGAACATCTGGAATGGACAAAGAACAAAAGCAAAAAAATAACAAACAAGGCAAAAAGAAAGGTGGTAAGTGTGAGAATCTCCTCCATGTTGTGTGATGTCGGTCAGTGAGAAAAATTAATGTGGGGCAGATGTTACCTGTCAGTGCTGGCATTGTCACCTGGATGATGGCTGACAATGATCCCACACCTCTTTATGGAGAATGTTGCTCGTCTGATTGGCCACAATGACTGTACAGTAGTATCATGTAATATGGAGTCCAATCACTTACATTATATTTCCTTCTCACAGGTTCCATCTTCCGCCGGAACTAATCATCCAAGACAGAGCTAGAACACACCGGAGCGCCTGCCTATGTAGAGACTAGAATGCTGGATATACATTTGGTTATTAAGGCGGCCGTCACACGCTACCATCTCGGTAGCGATATTGTTAGCGATCACGTGCACGCGCGATCGCTAACAATATCGCTCACATCGCTGGTGAGATGTCACACAGACAGACTCACCAGCGATGTGGACCAGCGAGATCGCTGGTAACTATGGTACACATCGGGTTACTAGGCGCCGCGCATCGCTTAGTAACCCGACGTGTACCATAGTTACCATCTCCCAGCATAGGCTCTGCCTCTGGGAGATGGATCATCGTGGTGTCATACACCACGATGATGCAGATCGTTGCATCGTTCATCGGTAGATCTGAGCTCCGGAGCTCAGATCTGCGATGTCACGATCAAGCGATTTTACATAGTAAAATCGCTTGATTACATGCAACGATGCCAAAACGATATCGCTTAAGCGATCAAAATGGAGATCGCTTAAACGATATCGGGCAAGAAATGGTAGCGTGTGACGGCCGCCTAAGATAGGAGAGGGAGGATAGGATAAGATAGCTATGATAGGATATATAGGATAGGATAGCTAGGATAAGATTGGATAGCTGGGATAGAATTAATAGGATAGGATATATATTGGATAAGATAGGATATATAGTGGATAAGATAGGATATATATTGGATAAGATAGGATATATAGTGGATAAGATAGGATATATATTGGATAATATAGGATATATATAGGATAGGATATATATTGGATAAGATAGGATATATATATATGGGCCACGTCACACACACAGATATCTGTGCAGATATTGTTCGCAGATCTCTGGTTGCAGTGAAATCATGGACACATTGCTCCATTTTGTGGCTGTGTACAAATAACAATGTGTCCATGATTTCACTGCAACCAGAGATCTGCAAACAATATCTGCACAGATATCTGTGTGTGTGACGTGGCCCTATAGGAGAGGAGGATATAAGGAGGAGGAGGATATAAGAAGGAGGAGAGGAGGAGGAGGATATAAGGAGGAGGAGAAGGATATAAGGAGGAGGATAGGAGGAAGAGGAGGAGGAGGATAGAAGGAGGAGGACAGGAGGAGGAGGATAAGAGGAGGAGGATAGAAGGAGGAGGAGGATAGGAGGAGGAGAAGGATAGGAGGAGGAGGATAAGACGAGGATAGGAGGAGGATAGGAGGAGGAGGAGGATAGGAGGAGGAGGATGGGTGGAGGAGAGGAGGAGGATAGGAGGAGGAGAAGGAGGATAGGAGGAGGATGGGAGGAGGATAGGAGGAGGAGGATGATAAAAGGAAGATAGGAGGATAGGAGGAGGAGGAGGATAGAAGGAGGATAGGAGGAGGAGGATAGAAGGAGGACAGTGGCGGATTATAATGAGGACAATATGGGCAACCGCCCCGGGCCCAGGCCTCTGGCAGGGCCCATGGTAAACTGCCCCCATTATAATCCGCACAATGCAGCGCGAGCAGGCACCGCGGCTCTGAATTTGAGCATACGGTAGCTGAGGCCGTGGCTGCCCTGCCCCTCCTGTCTGCCGTGCGGGAGGACGTAGGGAGGACGTAGCAGAGAGACCGCGGGTGCCGGGTGTCTGCTGGAGCCTGGAGGATACATGCGGCAGTAAGCCCTGCCGGAGATCAGCTCAGTCTGCCGACCTGGCCTGCTTTCCTCCCACAGTCATAACCTGGAGGAGGACATAGCAGAGAGACCACGGGTGCCTTCAGGAGCCTGGAGGAGACGTACAGCACACCTCTCAGCCTGCCGGAGAGGAGCTCAGTCTGCTCTCCTCCCACTGTCATCACCTGCTTCACTCCTTCCTGGGCCTGGCTGAATATAATCATCTACAGCACAGAGGAGGAAGGTGCCTGTGTGTATAGTGTGTGTAATGTGTGCTGTGTGTATAGTGTTTGCAGTGAGTGTGTTGTGTGTATAGTGTGTGTGCTGTGTATAGTGTGTATAATGTTTGCAGTGTGTGCAGTGTGTATAGTATATGCTGTGATGATGTATAGTGTGTGCTGTGTGTTATATGTATACTGTGTGTATAGTGTTTGCAGTGTGTATAGTGTATGCAGTGAGTGTGCTGTGTGTGTATAGTGTTTGCAGTGAGTGTGTGCTGTGTGTATAGTGTGAGCTGTGTGTGTATAGTGTGCTGTGTGTATAGTGTGTGTAGTGAGTGTGAGCTGTGTGTATAGTGTGCTGTGTGTGCAATGAGTGTGTGCTGTGTGTATGGTGTGTTCAGTGAGTGTGATGTGTGCAGTGTGTGTGCTGTGTTTGTATAGTGCGTGCTGTGTGTATAGTGTGTGCAGTGAGTGTGTGCTGTGTGTATAGTGTGTGCAGTGAGTGTGTGCTGTGTGTATAGTGTGTGCAGTGAGTGTGTTGTGTGTGTGCTGTGTGTATGCTGTGCAGTGTGTGTGCTGTGTGTATAGTGTGTGTAGTGAGTGTGTGCTGTGTGTGTGATGTGTGTGTGTGTGCTGTGTGTTTGTATAGGGTGTGCTGTGTCTGTATAGTGTGTGTGCAGTGTGTGTGCTGTGTGTTTGTATAGTGCGTGCTGTGTGTATAGTGTGTGCAGTGAGTGTGTGCTGTGTATAGTGTGTGCAGTGAGTGTGTGCTGTGTGTATAGTGTGTGCAGTATGTATAGTGTGTGTATAGTGTGTGCAGTGAGTGTGTGCTGTGTGTATAGTGTGTGCAGTGAGTGTGTTTGTGTGTGCTGTGTGTATACTGTGCAATGAGTGTGTGCTGTGTATGGTGTGTTCAGTGAGTGTGTGATGTGTGTATAGTGTGTGCAGTGTGTGTGGTGTGTTTGTATAGGGTGTGCTGTGTGTATAGTGTGTGCTGTGTGCAGTGTGTGCTGTGTGTTGTTTGTATAGTGTGTGATGTGTGTGTGCTGTGTCTGTGCTATGTGTTTGTATAGTGTGTGCTGTGTGTATAGTGTGTGCTGTGTGTATAGTGTGTGCAGTGTGTGCTGTGTATAGTGTGTGCTGTGTGTATAGTGTGTGTGCTATGTTGTTTGTATAGTGTGTGCTGTGTATAGTGTGTGCTGTGTGTATAGTGTGTGAAGCTGTGAGTTGTTTGTATAGTGTGCTGTGTGTATAGTGTGTGCTGTGTGTATAGTGTGTGCTGTGTGTATAGTGTGTTATGTTGTTTGTATAGTGTGTGCTGTGTGTATAGTGTGTGAAGCTGTGAGTTGTTTGTATAGTGTCTTGTGTGTATAGTGTGTGCTGTGTGTATACTGTGTGCAGTGAGTGTGTTTTGTGTATAGTGTGTTTTGTGTGCTGTGTGTTTTGTGTGCTGTGTGTATAGTGTGTGCTGTGTGTATAGTGTGTGATGTGTGTATAGTGTGTGCTGTGTGTATAGTGTGTGCTGTGTGTATGCTTTGTGTGTGCAGTGTGTATAGTGTGTGCTGTGTGTATAGTGTGTGCTGTGTGTATACTGTGCAGTGTGTGCTGTGTGTATAGTGTGTGCTGTGTGTATAGTGTGTGCTGTGTGTATACTGTGTGCAGTGAGTGTGTGCTGTGTGTATACTGTGTGCAGTGAGTGTGTGCTGTGTGTATAGTGTGTGCTGTGTGTGTGCTGTGTGTATAGTGTGTGCTGTGTGTATAGTGTGTGTTGTGTGTATAGTGTGTGCTGTGTGTATAGTGTGTGCTGTGTGTATAATGTGTGCAGTGAGTGTGTGCTGTGTGTGTGCTGTGTGTATAGTGTGTGCTGTGTGTATAGTGTGTTATGTTGTTTGTATAGTGTGTGCTGTGTGTATAGTGTGTGAAGCTGTGAGTTGTTTGTATAGTGTCTTGTGTGTATAGTGTGTGCTGTGTGTATACTGTGTGCAGTGAGTGTGTTTTTGTGTATAGTGTGTTTTGTGTGCTGTGTGTTTTGTGTGCTGTGTGCTGTGTGTATAGTGTGTGCTGTGTGTATAGTGTGTGCTGTGTGTATAGTGTGTGCTGTGTGTATAGTGTGTGCTGTGTGTATGCTTTGTGTGTGCAGTGTGTATAGTGTGTGCTGTGTGTATAGTGTGTGCAGTGTGTATAGTGTGTGCTGTGTGTATAGTGTGTGCTGTGTGTATACTGTGCAGTGTGTGCTGTGTGTGCTGTGTGTATAGTGTGTGCTGTGTGTATACTGTGTGCAGTGAGTGTGTGCTGTGTGTATACTGTGTGCAGTGAGTGTGTGCTGTGTGTATACTGTGTGCAGTGAGTGTGTGCTGTGTGTATAGTGTGTGCTGTGTGTGTGCTGTGTGTATAGTGTGTGCTGTGTGTATAGTGTGTGTTGTGTGTATAGTGTGTGCTGTGTGTATAGTGTGTGCTGTGTGTATAATGTGTGCAGTGAGTGTGTGCTGTGTGTGTGCTGTGTGTATAGTGTGTGCTGTGTGTATAGTGTGTGCTGTGTGTGTGCTGTGTGTATAGTGTGTGCTGTGTGTATAGTGTGTGCTGTGTGTATACTGTGTGCAGTGAGTGTGTGCTGTGTGTATAGTGTGTGCTGTGTGTATAGTGTGTGCTGTGTGTGTGCTGTGTGTATAGTGTGTGCTGTGTGTATACTGTGTGCAGTGAGTGTGTGCTGTGTGTATAGTGTGTGCTGTGTGTATAGTGTGTGCTGTGTGTGTGCTGTGTGTATAGTGTGTGCTGTGTGTATACTGTGTGCAGTGAGTGTGTGCTGTGTGTATAGTGTGTGGTGCAGTGAGTGTTAATCCTGTTGCTGATAAAAGACAAAATCATTTGTATTAATGTGGGTTCACTTGGTCAGGGTATGGGAGACAGTGGAGGAATCTCTACATGTTGCAAATGATCATAAATGCTGTTGCGGCACACATTGCCCCCCCATCTTGGATAGTCACATGTGAAATGCCCCTGTAGGCTGTGTGTGCCCCATTAGCTGGATAATTTGCTTGAATCATGTATCGGTATGTAATGGAGCACAGCATGCACAGCTATTTCACAAGTGACTATCCAAGATGGAGGGCAGTGGGGCACAGTGTGCAGCAGCAGCATTTATACGGGCCATGTAGTTTTAGACCACACCTAATTTTATCCACAACTGTAAAGCTTTGTACCCACAGTGTGTTTGTACTCCATTTAGGAGATCCATTTTTGGTGCATTTTTTGCAGCTGAAATGGATCCCTTTATTTTTTTTTTGAACAAAAAAGCATCACATTCACATCATCTGTTTGTGTTACTTCTTGCTGCACACGCTGAGTATTTGGTGAGGTTTTACCTCAGTATTTGTACGGCTTTGTGCACACGCTGAGTATTTGGTGAGTTTTTACCTCAGTATCTGTAAGGCCTCGTGCACACGCTAAGTATTTGGTGAGATTTTACCTCAGTATCTGTAAGGCCTCGTGCACACGCTGAGTATTTGGTGAGGTTTTACCTCAGTATTTGTAAGGCCTTGTGCACACGCTGAGTATTTGGTGAGGTTTTACCTCAGTATCTGTACGGCCTCGTGCACACGCTGAGTATTTGGTGAGGTTTTACCTCAGTATTTGTAAGGCCTTGTGCACACGCTGAGTATTTTGTGAGATTTTACCTCAGTATCTGTAAGGCCTCATGCACACGCTGAGTATTTGGTCAGTTTTACCTCAGTATATGTTAGGCCTCGTGCACACGCTGAGTATTTGGTGTTTTTACCTCAGTATATGTAAGATCTCGTGCACACGCTGAGTATTTGGTGAGTTTTTTCCTCAGTATCTGTAAGGCCTCGTGCACACGCTGAGTATTTGGTGACGTTTTACCTCAGTATCTGTAAGGTCTTGTGCACATGCTGAGTATTTGGTGAGTTTTACTTCAGTATCTGTAAGGCCTCGTGCATACGCTGATGGTGGGTTTACACGTTGCGATATCATTCCGATATCGTATCCAACGGCGCGGGACCGCGCATTTTGTGCCCGGTTTTCCAAGAATCGGATCGGCGGTTTACACGGCGCGATATCGGGATACAACGTCCCTACGATGTGTACGCCCCCCGACCCAGGAACGACCATTTAACATGGGAGTCAATGGAGGACATTGTACTGCACATCAGAGTTGGGCTGTCACACAGCACGATCCGGCTCCAACTGGCATCCGATATCGGGCCGTTGAATAGCACGCTCATTTGACCCCCGATATCTGTTTACCATCGTTCCTGCATCGCATTGGACGTTCACAACCGTACAACGCACGAACGATATCGGGTCCAACGCACGAACCACGTGACTTTTGGTCGGAGTTGGACACCGATATCGGGACGTGTAAATCCACCATGAGTATTTGGTGAATTTTACTTCAGTATCTGTAAGGCCTCGTGCACACGTTTTAGTATTTGGTGATCTTTACCTCAGTATCTGTAAGGCCTCGTGCACACACTGAGTATTTGGTGAGTTTTTACCTCAGTATCTGCAAGGCCTCGTGCACACGCTGAGTATTTGGTGAGTTGTTACCTCAGTATATGTAAGGTCTCGTGCACACGCTGAGTATTTGGTGAGGTTTTACCTCAGTATCTGTAAGGCCTCGTGCACACGCTGAGTATTTGGTGAGTTGTTACCTTAGTATCTGTAAGGCCTCGTGCACACGCTGAGTATTTGGTGAGGTTTTACCTCAGTATCTGTAAGGCCTCGTGCACACGCTGAGTATTTGGTGAGTTGTTACCTCAGTATCTGTAAGGCCTCGTGCACACGCTGAGTATTTGGTGAGTTTTTACCTCAGTATCTGCAAAGTCTCGTGCACACGTTTTAGTATTTGGTGAGTTTTTACCTCAGTATTTGTAAGGCCTCGTGCACACGTTTTAGTATTTGGTGAGTTTTACTTCAGTATCTGTAAGGGCCCCTTTACACGCGGCTACATTTCTTGGGTGGCTACAGGTAACTTACTGGTTGCAGTGAAATCATGGAGACAAGGTTCTATCTTGTTGCTGTGTACAAATGGAATAATCTCTCCATGATTTCACTGCAACCAGTAAGTTACCTGTAGCCACCCAAGAAATGTAGCCGCGTGTAAAGGTACCCTAAGGGTGCATCCTCACGATCAGGATACGCAGCGTTTTGGACGCAGTATCTTTGCGTTGCATCCAAAACGCTGCATAGTACAGTATAAGCATAGGGGATGGGATTTCAAGAAATCCCATCCTCACTATGCGTAACCCGCCCGCAGCGTCTTTGGAGCTGCGGTGCGGGTTGCCGGCATTCTGTTCCTCCGCAGCATGTTTATTTCATGCTGCAGAGTCGGAAGCGGCTGCCATAGGGTGCACGGAGGGAGAAGCCGCCCTGCACCCACCGCACACGATGAGTACAGTGCGGCTGCGGTCTCCCTGCGGGCATCGGTGGCTTCACTCAGGTCTGGAGGAGCTGCGTCCAAAACGCAGCTCCTCCGGACCGTGAGGACATACCCTAAGGCCTTGTTCACACGCTGAGTATTTGGTGAGGTTTTAACTCAGAATTTGTAAGGCCTCGTGCAGATGTTCAGTATTTGATGTTGTTTACCTCAGTGCTGTAATTGTTTAAGTTCACACAGGGCATTTTCAATTGGATTTCTGCAAATCCATGCTAATAAACATTTTTACAGCACCAGCAAAACCTATAAGATTCCAGAAATCTCCTTCACACACATCTGCTGTTTTTTCTTGATTTAAATGGAACAGCTTTATTTCTGCTGCGTTTTTAAAAGAGGCAGCATGTTAATTATTGCAGCGTTTATGCTTTATTTTTTTCAACCATTTGAAGCAATAAAGACTTAAAAAAATGCACAGCAACATCTCTAGTTAGGTTTTGGTGCATTTTTGTAGCAAAAACGCAGCTTTTTTTATTGCTTTTTTTTGCCTTTTTTTTTTTTTTTAACTGAAGGGTAGATTGACTAGATCAATGGATGTTTTGCAGGTTATAGTTTCCCTTGACAACTATTTTTCCAAAATAATCTGTTTCGGGTATATGATAATGACACCGTCGCATGGGGGGCCCACAGAGTCTGAACAGCCCCGGGCCCTGGCTATCCTTAATCCGCCCCTGAAGGAGGAGGATAGGAGGAGGAGGAGGATAGGAGGATAGAAGGATGGGAGGAGGAGGATAGGAGGAGGAGGATGGGAGGAGGAGGATAAAAGGAGGATAGGAGGAGGAGGAGGATAGGAGGAGGAAGAGGAGGAGGTATATAGGAGGAGAAGAGGAGGATAGGAGGAGGAGGAGGATAGGAGGAGGATAAAAGGAAGATAGGAGGAGGATAAAAGGAGGATAGGAGGAGGAGGATAGCAGGAGGAGGAGGATAAAAGGAAGATAGGAGGAGGATAGGAGGATAGCAGGAGGAGAGGAGGAGGAGGAAGAGGAGGATTGGAGGATATTAGGAGGATAGGAGAAGGAGGAAGAGGAGAAGAGGAGGATAGGAGGAGGACGATAGGAGAAGGAGGAGGGTAGGAGGAGGATAGAAGAAGGAGGAGGATAGGAGGAAGAGGAGGAGGAGGAGGAGGAGGAGGATAGAAGGAGGACAGAGGAGAGAAGGAGGAGTAGAGGAGGAGGACAGGAGAGGAGGAGGATGAAGGAGGAGGAGGAGGAGGAGGAGGTAGGAGGAGAGGATAGAGGAGGAGGAGGACGGTAGGAGGATGGAGGATAGGAGGAGGAAGATAGAGGAAGGAGGATAGGACGAGGATAGGAGGATGGATATGTGGGATGATAAGGGTGATTGAGCGGGAGGATGGGAGGTGACCTTCTTCAGATTAGGTTGACGTCGTCTCCTCTTCATCTTCGCTTCATTTCTTCTTCACTCTGTTCTTCACACCCCTTCCTCACTTCGTCTTCTTCTTCACTCCTTCTTCACTTCTTCTTCTTCACTCCTCTCTTCACTTCTTCTCACTTCTTCACTCCTTCTTCTCCTTCATTCTTCTTCTTCACTTCTTCTTCTTCATTCTTCTTCTTCACCCCTTCTTCACTTTTCTTCTCTTCTTCTTCTCTTCACTTCTTCTTCCCGCTTCTTACACACTTCTTCCCTCTTCTTCACTTCTTCTTCTTCTTCACTTCTCTTCACCCCTTCCTCACTTCTTCTTCTTCACCCCTTCTTCACTTCTTCTTCACTCCTTCTTCTTCTTCACCCCTTCTTCACTTCTTCTCACTTCTTCACTCCTTCTTCTCTTCTTCTTCTTCCTCTTCTTCAATTCTTCACAACTTCTTCACTTTTCCTTCTTCCTCTTCTCCTCTTCTTCACTTCTTCTTCTTCACTTCTCCCTTCTTCTTTACTTCTTCTCACTCCTCCTTCTTCTTCACTTCTTCTCTTCACTTCTTCTCCTTCTCCTCTTCTTCTTGCTTCCTTCTCTTCTTCTTCTTCCCTCTTCTCACTTCTCCTTCTTCTTCTTTACTTCTTCTTCACTTCTCCTTCTTCTTTACTTCTTCTTCACTCCTCCTTCTTCTTCACTTCTACTTCACTTCTTCTTCACTTCTTCTTTCTTCTCCTCTTCTTCACTTCTTCTCTTCTTTCTTCTTCACTTCTTCTTCTTCTTCTTCTCTTCTTCTTCTCACTCTTCTCTTCTTCTTCACTTCTTCTCTTCTTCCTCTTCTTCTCACTTCTTCTTCTCACTTCTTCATCTTCTTCTTCACTTCTTCTCACCTCTTCTCTCACTTCTTCTTCTCCTCTCTCTTCACTTCTTCTTCATCTTCACTTCTTCTTCATCTTCTTCACTTCTCTTCTTCTCACTTCTTCTCCTTCACTTCTTCTCTTCACTTCTCTTCTTCACTCTTCTTCTTCACACTCTTCCTCTCTTCACTTCTTCTTCATTCTTCTTCTTCATTCTTTTCTCTTCTTCACTTCTTCTTTCTTCACTCCTTCTTCCTTCACTTCTTCTTCTTCTTCAATTCTCTTCTTCACTTCTCCCTCTTCTTCACTCTTCTCTCTCATTTCTTCTTCTTCTTTCCACTCTTCTCTTACTTCTCTTCACTTTCTTCACTTCTTCTTCTTCATCTCTCTTCTTCCTTCTTCTTCACTCTCCTTCTTCCACTTCTTCTCTTCACTCTTCTAACTTCTTCTCTTTCTTCACTTCTTCTTCCTTTCTTCTCTCTTCTTACTCTTCTTCCTTCTCTTCTTCTTCTTCACTTCTTCTTCTCATCTATCTTCACTTTTCTTCACTTCTTCCTTCTTCCCCTTCTCTTCTTCTTCACTTCTTCTCTTTTTCACCTTCTTCTCCTTCTTCTTCACTCTCTCTTCTTCACTCTTCTTCTTCTTCACTTCTTCTTCACTCTCTTCTTCTTCTTACTTCTTCTCTTCACTTCTTCTTCTTCCTTCTTCACTTCTTCTTCTTCTTCATCTTCTTCTTTACTTCTTCTTCCTTCTCACCTCCTTCTCACTTATCACTTCTCTCTTCCTCACTTCTTCTTCTTCACTTCTTCTTACTTCTTCTTCACTTCTTCTTCTTCACTTCTTCTTCTTCACCTCTTCCTCTTCTTCACCTCTTCTCTTCACTACTTATTCACTTCTTTCTTCTTCTTCTTCCCTTCTTCACTTCTCCTCCTCCTCATCTCCACTTATTCTCCTTCATCTTCACTTCTTCTTCACTTCTTTTTCTTCTTCTTCTTTACTTCTTCTTCTTCACTTCTCCTTCTTCTTCACTTCTTCTTCACTTCTCCTTCTTCTTTACTTCCTCTTCACTCTTTTCTTCTTCTTCCTCTTCTTTCTTCTTCACCTCTTCTTCATCTTCACTTCTTCTTCTTCACTTCTCCTTCTTTCTTTACTTCTTCTTCACTTTCTCCTTCTTCACAACTTCTTCACTTCTCCTTCTTCCTCTTCTTCACTTCTTCATCTTCTTCACCTCTTCTTCATCTTCACTTCTTCCTGCTTTCTTCACTTCTTCTTCTTCACTCTTCTCCTTCTTCACTCCTTCTTCACTTCACTTCTTCTTCTTCTTCAATTCTTTTTCTTCTTCACTTCTTCCCCTTCTTCACTTCTTCTCCTTCTCTCACTTCTTCTTCACTTCTTCTTCACTTCTTCTTCTTCACCTCTTCTTCACTTCTTCTTCTTCTTCTTAACTCTTCTTCTTTCAATTCTTCTTCACTCTTCCTCACTTCTTTTACACTTCTTCTTCTTCTTCATTCTTCTTCTTCTTCCTTTCTTCACCTTCTTCTTCTTCATCTTCTTTCACCTTCTTCACTTCTTCATCTTCTTCTTCCTTCTCTTCACCTCTTCTTCATCTTCACTTCTTCTTCTCCTTCATCATCTTCACTTCTTCTTCATCTTCACTTCTTCTTCATCTTCTTCACTTCTTCTTCTTCACTTCTTCTCCTTCATCTTCTTCTTCTCTTCACTTCTTCTTCTTCACCTCTTCTTCTTCATTCTTCTCTTCCTTACTTCTTCTTCAATTCTTCTTCTTCATCTTCTTCTCTCACTTCTTTTCTTCTTCTTCTCTCTTCTTCACTTCTTCTTCTTCTTCATCTTCTTCACTTCCTTCTTCACTTCTTCTTCTCACTTTCTTCATCTTCTTCTTCTTCACTTCTCTTCACCTCTTCTTCTCTTCACTTCTTCTTCTCTCCTTCATCTCTTCACTTCTCTTCTCTTCACTTCTTCTTCATCTTCTTCACTTCTTCTTCTTCACTTCTTTCCTTCACTTTCTTCTTCTTCACTTCTTTCTTCACTCTCTTCTTCTTCACTCTTCCCCTTCTTCTTCTTCATTCTTCTTCTTCATTCTTCTTCTTCTACTTCTTCCTTCTTCTTCCTTCTTTCACTCTTCTTCACTTCTTTCGTCACTTCTTCTTCTTCATTCTTTTCCTTCTCTTTTACTCTTCTTTCTTACTTCTTTTCTTCATCTTCTTCTTCTCCTCTTCACTGTCTTCTTCTTCCTTTCATTTCTTCTTCACTTCTTCTTTCACCCCTTCCTCACTTATTCACTTCTTCTTCCTCACTTCTTCTTCTTCACCTTCTACTTCTTCTTCACTTCTTCTTCTTCCTTCTCTCTTCTTCACTTCCTTCTTCTCCTTTCTTCTTCATCTTACTTCACTTCTTCTTTTCTTCTTCTTCGCTCTTCCCTTTTCCTCTCTCTCACTCCCTCCTCCTTCATCTTCACTCTTCTTCCACTTCCTTCTTCTTCTTTCCTCTCTCATCTTCTCCTTCTTCTTCACTTCTTCTTACTTCTCCTTCTTCTTCTTCCTCTTCCTTCTTTCTTCCTCCTCCTTCCTTCTTCACTCTCTTCATTCACTTCTCTTTTCACTTCTCCTTCTTCTTTCTTACTTCTTCACTCCCTTCTTCACACTTCTTCACTTCTCCTCTTCCTCTTCTTCACTTCTCTCACTTCTATTTTCATTTCTTCTTCCTCTTCTTCACTTCTTCTTTTACTCCTTCTCCCTTTTTCACTCTTCTTCTACTTCACTTCTTCTTCTTCTCTTCTCTTCTTCACTTCTTCCCCTTCTTCACTTCTTCTTCTTCTCCCTTCTTCTTCTACTTCTCTTCACTTCTTCTTCTTCACCTCTTCTTCACTTCTTCTTCTTCTTCTTACTTTCTTCTTCCTCAATTCTTCTTCACTGCTTCCTCCTTCTTATCTTCACTTCTTTCTTCTTCTTCACGTTCTTCTTCTCTCTTCTCCTCTTCTTCTTCTTCTTCTCTTCTTCTCCTCTTTTTTACTTCTTCTTTCTTCTTCTCTCTTACTTTTTCTCACTTTCTTCTTCTTCTTTCTTTCTTCTTCTCATTCTTCTTCTTCCTTACTTCTTCCTTCTTCACTTCTTCTTCTTCCTCTTTCTTATTCTTCTTCTTCTTTCACTTCTCTTCTTCTTCTTCTTCTTCTTTACTTCTTCTCTCTTTCTTCCTCTTCTTCTTCTTCTTCCCCTTCTTCCTTCT